>QVRM01005993.1:0-352500 GCA_003439945.1 Dermanyssus gallinae
CAGGGCCTGCACCCCCCCCCCTCCCATTCACGGCGCGCAGCGGGAAGGCAAACGCCGAGGGGTTACCCTCGTCATCCAAAGAAGTCGCAAGGGGTGCAAGCATCCCCGACAACCAGCATCCAACACGCAAGTATCTAAAAACAAAATCCTTCATGCCTAAAGTTTCTAACACGAAAAAAGCATGCAACAGCAAAGTATCTAAACACAAATCGTCCAACACGCAAATAACTCCACATATTACGCCAGTTTACAAACGCCACATATTACGCCAGTTTACAAAGTGTTCCAACAGAACTGCAACCGCAGCAGAGGTGCTCATACCTTGCTCCAAGAGGCAAACAATAGGTCAGGAGCCGACCTGCTGCTGTTTAGCGAATTTAACGTCTGGACGCACATCGACAAAACATCCAGCTCCGTATCTCAAGGACAAGACAGCGGCCACAGTTTTGCCTGCATTGATTGTAGAGAACGTTAAGCATTTTTACTCCAGCTACTGCAGCCTCAACGTTCCTCTTAATGACTTAAGCAGGCTTTTTTAATGACTTGCCCTCCTCTTTTAACCAAAGTGACACCTTAGTTCTGGCTCATAACTTGTGATATTAACGCCGCTGCCGGCGCCTAGGCCTCCAGCGGAGCCGCCCAAGGGAGACCAGTAGTCCTTAAATGGCTAGCGGCCTAAGACCTTGTCGCTCTTAACACGAGTGCGCCCACCTTCCATAGGGTCACAATATTTTAAACTAACAGGAAGAGGAATCTATTAGGGAGCATCTTATCATCAAATTCCACGGGACTACTGCCGTCGCGGCAAATCCTTCAATGCCGCATTCCGCCCATCAGACGGCCGGGAGCCAAGCAGCTCCAGAGGTTCCTTAGGATCTTAAAGGTCTCTAGAGGCTCCAATAGACTACCTACGAGGCCTCTTTGGGCCGTAGCACACACCCAGAAGAACGCCGCGGCTCAGCAAAAAGCGCGGTGGTGGACTGCCGCGCTTGGACAACTAAGGCAGATTTGCCTACAAACGCGACAACTTCTTGCTCGCACCCGACGAATCTACGCCTCAGGGAGAGACTGTCCGATACTACGGAGCTGAGTTCGAGAGGCTGCGGGTCCTCCTGCGCCAAGAAATCTTCAGAAGCAAGGAACGCTTCTGGAGGGCCTTTATCAAAGAGCTGGAGGACGACCCTTCGGCCCCGCCTCAACAATATTGTTAGGGAGCTACCCCGTTTATGCGCAGGACAGAGATAATGTGGATAATTATATTAAAGACCTTCCACAAAAAGAAGGCTCCCTTTTGCCTACTCTAAACCATATCAAACTACCTACTGAACAGAACGAGATTGTCTCATAAAACCAGTTTTAACGTAAGTGCAGCGATTGCCTGGTCTCTTGTTTGCTAGAGAGCCGCGCGAATGAAGCAATAACGATGTTGTTCACTAGGTGCAGACGGCGGGTCTCGCTCTCGCCACCCGGAACGAGCGAGGCCATACTTCTGGTGGGACGGAGGACAGGAACTGTCCCGCCTTTCGCCTCCGTCATGAAGACCAGGCGATTGCCAGGCGTTAGCACGGTGTCTCCACGATGTCGAACACGTGCGGCGAACGACAGAGAAGGCAGTCGATTCAGCTAACTTTGCACGGCGTATGCCCAACACAATCCAGACGTCGTATACTAATACCCGCTATCGAGGCCAGTTTTTCTCTACGAAGCTCCGGCCTGGCCCACCGACACTCCAAAGTTGGCCGCCAACAAGAACCCCCTGCGTCGGGCCAGAGGGTCGGACCCTTTAGGGTATTTGCAGCTTACCGGCGGTCTTTGTTCTCGCTGGAGCGGTCCCCTGGGATCTGAAAACAGCCAAGAACCGCCTATGGGGCAATTCCCTAACGCAACAAGGACGAGAAGCATCGGCGCACAATTGGCCTATGGCGGAAAGAATAGAACGCCGCTTAAAATAGGGCGCCTCAGGCCCCAGTTTCTTCACCTTAATCCAGATATCAAAGTC
Source organism: Dermanyssus gallinae (assembly GCA_003439945.1). NCBI lineage: Eukaryota > Metazoa > Arthropoda > Arachnida > Mesostigmata > Dermanyssidae > Dermanyssus > Dermanyssus gallinae. Next base: position 2,000 of record QVRM01005993.1, read on the forward strand.
TGGCTGACACGACCCGGGGGCAAACTCATCTTCTATTCGACCCCAGATCCTGACAGACCACGACTTCCATTCCTACCTATTCAGGATCGAGAAGGTTCCCAGCCCCAAGTGCATGTATTGCGGGGATGGACCCGATAACACCCTAGAACAGTTTTGAGATAGTCTACATAGCGGAGCAGCGTGATCTTGCATGAGCCGTGCAGCTGAAAATGTAATCTCCGCAAAAAAATGACGAAGACATTCTCGTACAGGGAAATCATATCCAAAATTTTTAAAGCCATACTACAAACAAATTAGGACCACTCGCCTAAGCCTCCCTACATAGCTCCCAGGAAACACACTCGCCAGAAATGGTAGATTCGCCCCTCCTCAGGGGGGAGGGGCGACTTATCTACTAATGATGAGATGCTCAAGCAGTTCCCGGAAAAGGCCAAGAACCTGGACATGTGTGTATCGGTAATCCGGACATTAATGTGTTGAAGCCCATACTACCAGCCCACGCTTGCCGGGAGCTTTATGAGCCACGTGGTGATAGTGTGTGCGACCGCATTTTCCAGTTAGTCTAAAAAAATACGCTAGTCATTGACGTCATCTACCGCGATGTGATCCCCGTTGTTGATCAAATTTTCTTTGAGCAATGCTCATTGAGAATAGAGTATTAACCGCTTCAGCGGCGACGCTGCCACAAAGAGTGTTGCAGAAACTAAGGCTAAGAAATAAATAGTGTGTTTGTCCACGTACCTTAACATATCTCGATGCGAAAAAGATACATCCGAAGGTATATGCTAAAGAAGAAACAAATAATTTATTTTATATACAACGGCTTTGTTTACTAATTTGCTGTAGGTGGTCTGCTAGAACAAAACAAGTCTTGAGTGTCTGTTGGTGGAAAGTTCTTGCGCATGGCACACATATCAGTGCCGCGGACCATCAACGCGGGCTGTTCGTGTATGGGCTGTAACTCTCGTCGTTTTTACGTATCCGAGCTGTGACAAACATAGATAGCTGCGCTGCATTGCTAGCTAAGAAGACTCGTGAATATTGCGTTGACGTTCAAAGCCCCGTTTGCCGCCAACTATAATTGAGGGAGATGTGCCACGGGTTTCATCTGTGTGACCACCGGTCACCAAATAGGCAATTTCGAGTTGTATGCCCATGTGTTAGAGGCCCGCTGCTGCTGCCGCTGCTTCTGCTTAAACATTCGTCGAGTAGGCTCGCCTACTTGAACAGCAATGTTCCTGATATTGCTGTTGCTGCATCAGCGGTGTTGCAGACCAAACATGCATCCGCATGTTCAACAAGTTCTACCGTTCATATATAGTTTCGATGTAGTTCCTGGCATTTCGTTCGACTGTTGCTCATGTCTTTTTTCCTTCTTTCACTTCTCCCCACTGTCACATGACACACAAATACAAGCACTTATGATAAACAAAGACCGCAAAGGCCGCTTTAGAAAGCGACAAACGTGCGACGTATGCGTCACCAGCTGATGCGTCACCAGCTGATGCGTCACCAGCTGGAGCCGGCTGGAGGCTGCTGATGCTGCAGCTGCTGCTACTTCTAGTAAGCTATTCGTACCGGGAGATAATTCCGGTGGTTGGTGAATTATTTTGTCAAAGTAGTAGTAGTAGTAGTAGTGTAGTGCTACGAGAGTAGTAATCGCACAGGTGGCCGTGAAGAAACTAGTTTAGTATTTACGAAATCCGGTAGGGTCCTGGTCTCGCAGCACACCGAGCAGGGCAAAGTCCAATAGGAGACCTATCAGTCCAATCAGTTCCATGCAAGGCCGCTTATACGCAGATCCGGTCAGCATTAATACGGCGGCTGAGACCGCCGCGAGAATCGTTCGAGGGTGGAACATTTCGACCTCTTCGACGAGCAGGCGTACGCCATCGTCGTCATCGTCGCTTGGCCGGAGCATTGTTTAGTTAAACGGCAGCTTTGTGACAAGGCAGCCAGTTGTTTTAAGGCGCACTGCCTAATTTCGTTGTCAAGTTCTCTTAGCTAGCCAGATATTTGCCCTAAGTGTCGAAAGCCCCTAACATTGGGCGCTAAGCTGTGTAATCGCTAATTCCGACAGTAGTTGCGAAAATGGTGCATCAGAGCTCGTTTGAAATTGATTTTGGCCTTCGGTCACCCACATACACACCCACTCACACATATACACTATAATCAGCGCCGCGTATCAAATAATTAAGAGAGAGGGAGCTCAATGGGACCTTGTTATACACGTCCGTGTCGCGAAGAAGAACCTAATGCTAATCGCACATACGATATGTTTAGCTATTTACTTACTTTGCATGCATTTCTTGTGCTAGGTTGCGATGAACAGGGCAATGCTCTGTTTCATCGCAGCTTGTCTTTCAATGTGCTGCTAACAAGAGCAGATTACTGTGTATAATTTGTGCGTTCTTCTTTACTTCGCTACTACTTGAGCCTCGCATATTAATCAATCATATTTATTTCACTCAAATTGAGTATGTATAGGATAGTTCATGCGATTATTAAAAAAATAAAAATAATAAAAATTACCCCGTCGGTAAACTAAGACATCACGGACTATCGTGCATTATTAGTGCAGGACGACGCTCGAGACATGCCGCTGTTAATGAGACCTTTAGCAGAACCCTTAGGTCGTGCGGTCGTCCGTGCATTCTTGAACCCCCAGGCCTCTGCGCGGAGGACGACAAACGTCCAGATGGTATGACACTCACACCATTCGAGCGAGGCAAAACGCTAGTTTGGGATGCAGCCGTTACCGACTTCTTAGCTCCTGCTATGGTCGATGGCAGCGCATCCGAAGCTGGTTATGCAGCCCACCTTGCGGAGACTAACAAGTTGAGAAAATACTCATCAATCGGCTATCCCCATGAATTTTGCCCTCTCGCGTTTGAAACCCTTGGTGCCCCTGGCGTTCGGACCAAGCAGCTGATCCGCAAAGTTGGGACCTTATTAAACCTGTCATCCGGTGATAACAGGTCATCGTCCTTTTTTAAACAACGCCTGGATCTTGACATACAACGTGGAAACGCTGCCTCCGTTCGGGGCACACTCCTGAAGTGGTCTCGCCCTGGCCTCATCGAAACGGACACGTGACAGTCGCGATGCGCATTGGCTTAGCTAGTTGATGTGTGTAACATATACCTAATCTATTATACGGAAAGTAAACTTTATACATTCCTTATTAAACATAATTACCTGTTGTCCTGCCGTTCCACAGAGAGAAGAAGTGTAAAGATCTTCGCTGCAGTGCCGGACGGTCAACCGCGTGGTACTTAGCGCATTGCTGCCAGCAGAACCGACAATTTGTTTTTTTTTTACATTTGAAGTTTATTCACAAAACAGCAATTTCACAATGCTTAAGTTCTCGTACATAAAATATTTAAAATGTGTATTAGCAACAACATTATCTACTTCATACTTCAACATGTCACACTTCATACGAAACTAACAATAGAAATCGCAAAAAACTTCTCCCGTTCATACACATGACACTTTCTTCAACATATTGACAGGTAACTAGATTTGACTAGAGTTTTTACTCGTTACCCATTTTTTCACCTCATGTTTAAATAATCTGACTGAGGTGAGAACACTAATTTCTTTGGAAAGTTCGATCCAGATAGCCGGCAGGGTGTACGCGAGAGCATGACGGGTGGACTGCTTTAAAGCTACTGGCCTCCTTTGCACGTCGAGTTGTGCATCTAACAACAGCTCTTATAGAAAACGCAGCATCATCCGGAATAACTCTTCTATACATCTTAAATGGAAGCATGGCAATTTTTACCCTGTAAATATTTCTAAGTGGTAAGCGCTTAAAGTCTTGAAAACACTTACGAACCGAGTCGGTACGCCGCAAGTTAAAAACTGCCCTGAGGGCATCATTCTGAATGACTTCGGCCCTATCAGTTATACCTTTATTATGAATTCTTCAGAACAGACACTGAGTACTATAGTCTTCCATAACAAAGACACTGAGTACTATAGTCTTCATGAAACTCCCTATAATAGTTCGAACGCCGAAACGCGTTCTAGCCGCTGACAGTTCCAATGTGAAGCGGTTCAGTAAATTGTATACGTACGTGATTCGATTGTGAATGACGAACGCTGTGTCGCTATTTTACGGAGTTTACAAAGAAGCGACAATGCGGTCGACATGTGATAATGTTTTAAAGAAATTTGAAACCGTTGTCCCTATAATCTGGTCATTCTCTATTCTGGTTTAAATGACTTATTTAGACAAACTGCTAGTGGTCGTCTAAAATAGTTATTAATACAAACTGCTGCAAATAGCCGCTCAAGAGACGTGATGTATAGTTGAAGCTTAAGTGCGCCCGAACTGTCAGCCCTAGTCAGCTTTGTTAATTAAAGTAATGTCAGACACGTAGTGTGCTCGATCTTAGTTGCGGTTATCTAGATACACAGAGGAGTGCGATTTGGTCAATCGTAAACTGTTTAAAATGTTCATTTAAGTGTTATTAGTTTTAGATATTTATGTTAATTTAACCGAACCGGGCACACATGCAGAGTAGATGAAGTTCACTTTGTTTCCGGTGCATCATTCTCATTTCCTGTGCTATCGCGCGTGAGATCGTTTTATTTACTACCCGAAACCTGACTAGATGTGGTGGTAAACATATAGAGAGCGAACTGAGAGCGAAGATGTTGCGTGATGATGTATATTCAGCATTCCGTGAATTCTATATTCCTGTAACTGCTGAAGCTTCCGTTGAGATGATGGGCTTGTACAATCATCAAAAACCCGATGACAGTTTGTGACCTTAACGACAAACGCCGGCACTCTTTCTGAGCGCAAGGAACGCATGAAAACATTGTATGTGATTTACTTGACTATAGGTATGATATTTTTAGTCTAATTTTAATTTCTTAGTAGTTCGCAGTTATGTAAGGCCATTCATTCCAATTGCCCTGACTGCAATATATCAAGCAGTAAAGACGCTATATCCGTATGGGTCAACTCAGAGGATGCGGCCAGAAAGTTAACGCAACTTTCCGCAATAGAGTCATACTCGTCACGATAACCTTCCCGGCTCTAACCTCAGTCAAGACGTCAATGTCACATTGTCGCGCACACAGAGGGCGAGATTGCAGTGTGATGCACGCTCGACGCTTATTCCGCACAGGCCACGCTGGTAAAACCCCACTCAGCAAGCTGATCCTGACGTTTGACCGCCAACCGCCTGTATATGTTTTCTTGGGATATGATTGATTGATTTATTGTTCGCTTGGTATGTATACCTAATTACACATGTCACCCTTTTATATCAGGGGCGCTTAGAGCGGAAGCAAATATGTTACCTACGCATCCATATAATCCATGTCTACTTCAATACCTACTGAGTATTTGCTTTTCATTGGGACAACCTCTGCTCGACTGACTCATTCTCCAGTCCATATGCTCGACATTCTGTACTTTGCCCCTCCCTCTATTTAGTTCTTTGTGTTCTTGTATCCAAAATCCCTGCCCTGGCATCTGCCCATTTTTTCATATATAGTTGCCAAACTCGATCTGGAACCCATATAAAACCCACTCTGGAGCCTTGATCAACCAAAGTTATGCTACAATTGTCAACGAGTGGGGCATCTAGCGAACAGATGCAACTTTTCGCAAGGCCTGCAAGAAAAGTGGAGGATCTAATCATGTGAAGTCCAGTTACACGAAGCAATCGAGTTGTGTAAACTGTGGTGGCCCCCACGCGGCCCGACCGCCTTCTTGTCCGCGTGTGGTTTATCTCTGTGAGCCTAACATAATTATCATGGAGGCAAGAGTTCTTCACCAAGTTAAGGCAACGCACTCGACTGCATCGATTACGGAGGGGCCTGATGTCAAAGCCACTGTCGTAGAGAACGTACAGCCTGGTCGTTTTAACAACAGCAAAGCTTCCTACGCAGCAGTTCTTAGGGGCATATCTGCCACACAAGAAAGCACCTCGCCTTGGCTGCTTCTTCCTAATCCACGGCCGTTACCTAAGCCCAAACAAAAGCGAGCCAAGGCATGCATGAGTCGCCAAGTCCGGCCTCGGCGCGCTTCTAAATTTGTCACGACGTGAAACATCCATACCAAGACGTTGCGCAGAGATGTTGAAGGCGTCTTAACAGACGTCGCTAGAGGGCAGCAGTCCTGATTTGGCAGCAACCTTGAAGACGATTGCAGAGGCCCTTAAACCTCTCTTGGCCCTCCGTCCACTTGCAGAGAAGCTCAGGATAACGAGAACTCAAACGGAAGTGAGACCGCTCATGGTTTTGTTGTCGGTAACCCCAACAGGGCTACATGTCCTGTGTGTAGAGGTATCTTCACGAGGAGGGTTCGTGATATCTTGCTAGATATATATCGGTCAGACACGCCGATGCCTTCAACGAGCCGTTATCAGCCCACCGGGCTCTGGCAGAAGAATGCGATTGTAACACACTACTCATCGACATTCAGACAAACATACGTAACGCCAAACCGTTACCATAATCTGTGCGGTTCACTGTTGCGGAGGAGCTTACTAAAGTCTTCCTAAATGTCGCTAAGGACAACGATCTGTACGCCTGGTACTCTTTGTTCTCCTTTGCTCCAGTCATGTTGCGACTCCCTCGGACCAGGAGGGACGCTCAATCCCTGTCTGTCCTGTTCAGAAAGAACCTACGCGAATTTTTATCGCGGTTAAGTTTCAGGTAATTGCTTGTACACATGCGGACCCAGTGTCCCGCCAAACACCTCCGGTACACCTTGGCCTCGGCCACTCGATTACGCATCTTATCCATCGACATCGTAGTCATACACCTACTCGCGCTATGCCTAACACCGCAAAATGGTCAGCCGCCCAACTGTTGAGACAGACGAAGACATAATGCTTCCTCTATTTTTATAATTGCTGTCAATATTACGACGACGACGACTATTACCGGCCCCACGTACACTTGGTATATATCTGCCAAGTTATCCCGCACGAGACTTCCACCGCCGGTACCCGACACCGGTTTGCGACCTTTGTTTCTTGATGTGTTACTTTGGTAGACAATTTCGAGATGCTACTTCGGCAGTAAAAAATGTATCAACTCCTTAAACTCTGCGCAAAATGTATCTGATAAGGTATCAGTAGATCTAGCACGCAACTCGTGTTTCACATAGAGAACTCTAACACTTTCGGCTCGTGTCGCCTCTACTGAGCAAGTATATCGTAATGCGAGCGGCATCTACAGAGCAATACGGCACCGTAACATTTCTCATTAAACTGCAATACCCGTAATGCTGCCACCGAATTATTAAATTAGTCCACGTGGGTCTACACGATCCTTCCTACCATGTCTAATCATTTCTGATATACGCCACACTCAATAGCCTCAACACAACCATAACTGTCCATTAGGAGGTTGAGCACATAGGAGGATAGTTGCTGTTAGTGGAATCTCGGCGACTGCTCTCGCTGCATCGCTCTCGAGTAGATTACGCAGAGTCTTGTGTTGTTGCAAATTAGATAAACGATACTCCTCGTCGGCCAAACGTGCAAAGTCTCCAATGAAACGAACAACTGATGTTGGTCACCACCAAACTTGCGTAGCCTCGGCGCCGGGAACAGTGCACTATTCTGTGAACCGCCGACTTCCTGCAACGAGACTTGTCGGTTCTAGATTTGAACTCTAGACCCTCATGCGCCGTAGCAACGCCATTATTCGATGACACTCTACCTCAGTGCCTCTCGCTGTAATAATGACGCCCCCGCGTCGGCCAGCGTGCGGGCGTCCGAGGGCTGAGCAACACGATCAGCACCGCTCGACCTATATAGCCATTTGCCGGTTGTTTGCCGCGGACCTCGGCAACGATCCCTGCCTACGGGGCGAAAATTGCAGCACGGCACTGCGTGAAGCAGAAACAACGGCGCGTTCACGCGTTCTGATTACCCTATGGTGTTCTATTGAATCTGCGCCATAATGGCTGGCCTGTTCCGCAGTTAGTGTAACTCATAACTACAAGACTACATTGTTCCACGTTGGACGCCAAAAATGTTACAGACTAGAGCGGAACGAGAACAATCTTCTTGTCAATAATAATAATAATACTATAACGTACAGCTTCGTAATTATTCTCAATAGTGGTTTTTAGACTCGCGTGGGTAGAGCTCACATTTGTTCTCTCGATACAGCTCGTACTGAATAGTTCCAACATCCACACCTATCCTTCCTGCTCTACTCTCGACCGATCTATGACGCAGCATATGTAGGCTGCCCCCGGACGCCGTTGGACAGGTTACGAGAGGCGAAAGAGAACGAGTGTTCTAACGTGGCAGCGACTGCTTATATAGCACATTCGATTGACTTGGCCCCACACGGTCCCAAGCGGTATATGGTTGATCATCCATTCTCGTTGAGCATTGCTCAAAGAAAATCCGACCACCGTCAGGGATCGAACCGGCGATAACCCGGTAGATGACAACCATGACTAGCGAACTAGTCCCCTAGACCACGCCGCCACAATCCCCCCCCCACGCCATTGCAATGGCGCCAACCTACATTGTGTACTCTCTGCACGCATCTGTTTATATCTTACTATTTCAAAAATCATCAAATGTATCCAATTATTTGATCATTTGCTCAAACAATCTTAGAAGCGGTATCACGATATCGCCAAAACAGATTGCGAAAATAGATCTTCTAAATGAGACGTTTTATCGGCGTACGGCCACGAAACTGAGAACCGAAAACGGTAACGGCGGAAATTAATCTTCGTTATGTCATAACCACAATGACACGATTTTTCAACCAACTCCACTGAATAGTTAAGAAACCAAAATGGGGGGAAAGTGTGTTCCTTTGATTCCCAACATTGCACAGCATTTAATTAAATGATGCCAATGAGCTAATACAATGAGCGAGAGTGTTTGGCATAGAACATCCAGTGCATTACACAGGTGCAATTTGTACTAAGAAAGCACTTGGAAGGCATAAAACAAAAGCCAATCCTGACAATTGCGTCTGCTATAGTATCGATAAAAAAGTCCCGTCTAGAAGCATTCCTACTCTTTAAGCTAGATCACAGAATGCGTTTTCAGTTCCACGATGATATCTACAAAAACGCTTGGCTTCTATGCGTCCTAGACCTATGTTTTATTTAGTATAATAAAAGCACAGAACGTCGCACGCCGATCTCTTTAGAAACCTTGTTTTGAGCAAAATACATTTCATTTACTTGGTGATTGTATCGCCAAAGTTACTATCCCCATAGAGTAATCTAATAAGATACGCAAGGCACAGATAGAAGTCAATGGCTATAATCTAACTGCTCGATTTTCCATAGTCTGTTACAGTGCACTATTTGCCAACAGCAATAGGCAGAATCAGTTAGGACGTTCAATGTGCAAAAACCTCAATATAGTTAAAGCCAGCACATCATAGGGCTTTTGTATTTTTATCCTGTTTCTATGCGCTAGTAAGAGGTAATTTCAAGCGGTCACGGATACGTGCAGTGTTCTGGTTTTACTCAGACAAGTTTATTAACTCTTTCAGCGTGTGATTTAATAAGGTACCATCAGGCCAACACTAGAACGAGGATGATCATGATATGAGAACAACTGTATCGAAGTGTCGATTCTAGATGGCGGGAAACTAAACCGAGTTCCTCATGGACTTCTAATATGTACCACTAGGACTAATAACCACCACCGACGTCCGGTGTGTGTATTACTGCCACAACATATGTCAACGTAATTAAAGCTACATAAGGGCATACATACTAAAGAAACAAATAATTTTAAGCTTGTTAAACGGGCATGATGTTTACTGATTTGGTGTGATCTGGCATTGCTGTAAGATGTTCTAGCCTGCTAGAAGAACTCTTCCTGCACGTTTTTTAAGGCCACACACACACACATTGTGCATGGCACATGTGTCCTCTTCAACTCTTGAGTAGGAGGAATTGCGTGCACGGTTCGCCGCCGGGTGAGCCGCACGAAGCGACGACACTCGTGTAAACGAAGAAGACACTTAAACGCACGCTTATTGCCTTGCTGCCTCTATGCGTAGATGGCCACGGACTTCTGTGCGCCACCTGTCACTAGAAAAATTAGCTATGGCTAGCCAGCCTAGCATAGACGTACACCACCAGCAGTTAAGGACGAAACATTAGACGAAGCGTCGGAGGCGTCGTGAGACCTCCGTTGGTGAGATTGTAGCTGATTGTAGCGGATTGAGAGAGATCGAATAGATAGATAGATTTACCGTGCCCACTCAGACGTCAAACGGCCGGATAAACTGTACGTCCAGATCCAACAAACGCCACCACCCGGTAGAGTAGATATACTTTCAAATGAACTTGTTGTCTGTCGTGTTGCTTTTTCTTGTTTGCTTCTCCCCTCGTTTTCATCGTAATCTTCTTCGAAGAATCAAAATCATACGCAGCACGCACATATGATGCTTGATTAGTAGTAATGGCCGCAAAATGATGCTGCACTCTCTATATGTATGCGACAAACGCGTCGAAGAACGCGCCGCCGCCGCCGACGTCAGCTCGAACTGCTGCAGCAATAGGCTGCAGTCTCGCGCGTCTGGCGTGGAAAGCTATGGCATGGAATTTAGTTAGCCCAACTCGTCTGAGCCGTTATGTGAGCCGGACTTCACACCAGTAAAGAAGAGGGTTGGGGACGGGCCAGCAGCTGCTGTTGCTGCTGCGGGGGGGGCAGCTAGTAGGAACGGAACGCACTGCTATCGAAGTCGTGCAACAAACCGAGCAGCGCAGCTTCGAGCACCAGCAGACTCGCTCCGATAGCTTCAGCCAGAATGAAGCCGGTTGAACTTCCAGCTAACATCACGCCAGCGCCTGCAAGCGCCGCCACCAGAGACCGCATGTAGAACATCTCCGGTTCTTCGTCCAGCAAACGCAGCCCATAGTGGTCGTCGTCGTAGAGACGTAGGCGACTCATCGATCGATTGAATGGCGCCGTTCTAATCACCCGAGTCAACTGTATGTGTATGCAATGTTCACCGTGGCGCAGCTTCGTTGTTCGTCTGCCTAACTAGTAGTGGTGACTACGGCGAAATTACGGGCTCGCAATGCTATTTGTTCGCACGACCGTACTGGTAGTGACAGAGTGCTGGCGGCGGCATGCTGCATGGGGCATAGAAGATAGATAGATAGATAGATAGATAGATAGATAGACAAAGCTTCGAGCGATCAAGCCCGAGTAGGAAACGTAGGCCGAACGGTCTCTTTAGAGCTAAGCTAAAGCTCGAGCTTCGACGACAACCAAAGATGGCAGACGACTGACCTGCCATCTTTGGTTGTCGTCGAAGCTATCCCTGTAGTAGTTACCCAATAGGCTGGATGTAGTAGTAGTAGTGAAACAGAGAGAGGGAGAGAAACAAAGGAGAATCCTTTAGCTGGTGCTTGCAAGGTGACGACTGCAGAGTCCGCTGGGCCTGTTGGGCTAACCCTAGATATCTTAACATGCCCGGCCCTCGGCGGTGCATTGAAGATATACCTACATGCCAAGCGAACAATAAGTCAACCTCAGGTTGAATTACAAGCCGGTAGGCGACGGAGGATGGTCTAGAGTCTGCATCGGCCCCGGGTGACACCGGGACAAAGGAACGTGCGTCCTTTTGACAACGCCGTAGCGTTCAAAGCCTATTTCTTTTGGTATTTGGCTCGTATCCCGCGGTCTCTATTAACGCCAAGTGGCGATATCGAGCTTGGTTTGGTATTGTGGAAGCACTGATGGCGTTGAGCAAGGCCAATTGCAGATGAAGATCCTTCTCGAACTCTGAGTGATATTGGTGTCGTCTTGGCTAAAAAATAAGTTGCGCTTCCTTAATTTAATGAGATAATCCCCTGCGGAGACGTTTTTGGCATTGCCGCATTGAAAATTGTGGTCTGCTGTCAGTTCAGTTTCAAGCTGTTTCAAGTATTTGCGGTCGGGGCGTATGACAGCAATTGTGGTAATGAATTAATTGATACTGCGGGTAGCCTGGCTATAGGACTGCCAATTGCAGGCATCTTCATCAAGCGACCAATGAACAGATAGCTGCCTCAACAGTAAAGGTAGTTTGTGTTTTACCCATCTGTTCCTGCTACCCCCAAATTTACAGTCTCGGCAAAGCTAATCCTCATTGCTCACTTGCCCTTACGCCGCTATCATAAAGTCCGTGAGTGCTTCAAAGCGTGCAAAGGCTCTGAAGTTTGTTTGGACTATCCGGTTACAGTGACCGCTGTAACTATCAGGGCCAGTTATCTCTGATAGCCTGCCCAAGTAAGCAGATAGGACACCGGTCGCTGCCACTTCAACTAAACCTTCCCTCTGAACAAAGAAGCTTGAAAAAATTCGACCTCGAACAAAGGTCTCGTCATCGACAAAATCTTAACAGCTTCGGCTGGACCTACCTCCCAAGGATGTCCTGGCTGTTTCGTACAAAAGCGTTAAACAGCTCTTTCAGGAGCTTACTCTTATACTGGTACCACTGCTATTTGCTTTTGTAAAAGCTACCTTAGTTTATTTTATTTTGTTTTTTCTTTGCTGCTCAGCTTTGTACCTACAACTAATAATGTAACGCTATTTTGTTCTCGCTACAATATGACCTGCATCAGACCTCGTCGCTCCGCAAACCCAAGGGATTGGCTATTTAAAGTGAGATTCACTCTTCGACTATTCTTCATAAGTGCAAGAGAGTTTACGCATGCTGTTAATTTCGTCACGCGTCCTATTTTTAGGTCCTTTGTTGGTTATGCCTCTATAGTAAAATTGTTTAGCTTTTGCTTCTGTCCTGGAAACAGAATTTTTAACCATGCCATTTCTGGCCATTATTTAGCCGTTATCCCAATCGTGTATAGTCTGCTGATGAATAAAATAGATAAATTGTCTACTCATCCAATTTATCTATCACGGCAGATAAGTGGTGCAGGTGGCGGAACTCATCTAAGAGTTTAACTAGTTTTTTTTCGCCGGTCGCTCTCGGTACTCGAAGGAGACTCTCTTTCTCTATCCATCGACTAATATGCACTGTAGTTAAGCTTTACCTTAGACATCCAAGACTCATGGCGTAAAAGTCTGTATAAATAAAATGGAATATTTGTCGTCTCAAAAACGTTACATATCCTCTGTCCATGCAGCAAAACAGACAATTTGGGCACCTTAAAAACACTTATTGAGGTTCATGAGAGTTTGTAAACAAGACTTCTCTATGGCATTGGTCGCTTGCTAACAGACCCTGAGCTCTGTGCAGATTAACTATAATATGCACTTGAACACACTAACTTATTGACTTAGTCGATTTAACTTAGGCTAGTTGAGTACATAGGATAGAAAACACGATCGCCTGCGGTAACCTGTAGTGTGTGGCATTACACTATCTGTGGTGTTTCACTGCACTCTCCTGTGGTACTGTATTTACTGTCGCTCACAGGTTGTTGTCGAATGCGGTAGTTCATGCCCGTGTACGGTTTTTCATGTCATGGCTGATAATTAATCCACTCCGGCATTTAACATGTCTACATCGGGAACCATGCAAACCAGGTTAAGAGTGGCCGGTCTTGGTCTCGAACCCAGGCCTCCCGAATGCAACGCAAACGCTTTTGCCACTAAGCCATCTTGTCCGAATCTTCGAGACGTTTTTCGTACCTACTCGTATCTACCCTCTTCACTGCACACCTGGCGTCTAGCGCACAGTCAAGTCGTGTGTCCACCTGAACTTACTTAGACACAATAACCCCCACGCTAACTAAAAAGTGTGTAATTATGTAGGTGTGTAGTTATGCTCAGAGCTACGTACGACAATGACTTTGTACGGCCATCTCTCGATAATCTATCATCTTTCTGGGTCACATAACTCTAAACTCTTGTAGGAGTGTTGACGTATTCGGGTCCTCTGATGTAGATGGCTCGGTAGAGAATTCCTCGCCTACACTTTTATAGGCAATGTCGACACCGAAGAAGAATTTGGCGCAGCGGTAGAGGATGATCTCGTTACGACAACCGAACCGAATGCTTTGGGTATTCGTTGCTATGGTCTCCCGTACCCTCAAAGTGCTTGTGCAGTGTATAGCCCGTTTCCATTTCTACGTCCGTCTTTTAGACTTGATCGACTCGTTTCTTTACCGTGCCGAGCTCGGTTGATTGCACTAGCATGGGCCTTCTTCCAAGTATCTTTACGACACGGGATGCACACCACTTGTTTTGTTGTTTCGGTATTCTCGAACTGCCACAGACTCTCTTACGCTAAATCGGGAAACCATCTCAGCCAGCTTCGCTAGAACCTGCCGCTTCTCTTTTAGCTCGCAATCGGCGGACAACTCAAAATATGCAGGGCTCTATCCTCGTAGCTTCCAAAGGCTGATTTCTGAGACGTTGAAGACATACATGCATTGAACTCCCTAGGCTTCTTTTCTGGCGATCCAACCTTCTTAGTCGACAGTGTTCGATACCCCGTTCTGTCAGGAGTGTCGTACACTCATGACTGCAAAATCCGGTAGCATTATCCGAGACGAGCTGTAGAAGAAATCCATAGCGTGCGAAACACTCGTCTATTTCGCCATTTCAACCAGACTTGATGTAGGATTGACGCCATAAGCTTATATCCGTTTAGAATACGCATCGCCGATAATCAGGTACCAACTACTGCCAATATCAGCCCCGCGTAAAGTAAGTAAAGTTTTCGGGCTGACCCTCAGCCAAGATTTAACGTCCACGGAACTGGTTTTCACATTGCTTCATAAACGGACCCACATAAATACAAATGTGCAACGGTGGGGCTCGAACCCGCGCACCTATGCGTCCCCTCCGGTTGCGAGGCGCAGACTTAAGCCACCATGCCACCTCGGGCTCGACCGGCCCAGCGTGGTCGATATAAACTAGCTGTATGGGCCGTCCGCCCCCGCTCCCAGGCATATTCTGCGCTTCGGGCCGATTCTTTGGCTGTGCGCATGCATGTAGCACACTTACGAGCCGTTCTTTCGATTGATCGCTCTAATTGATTCGTTGTGTTGCAGTCTTGCTGAAGTTAGCGCGGGCAACTTCGCAAACGGAACAAAGATACTTTTCAGCGGTTTTGAATCAGTCATCAGAATAAAACGTCGGCCAGATAAGTTCAGTTGAAATTTCTGCACACCCTCCTTGATTGCCAGTGCCTGGCGGTCGAGTTGAGTATATTGCCCTTCCGTCTCACTGAAAGTTGCAGATGGGTAGGCTTTAGGTCTCTCGGTACCATTTGGAAGACGATGTGAGAGCACCGCAGCGATTCCTACCGAAGAAGCGTCAGTGGCCAGCACAATTGTATGCCCCGGGTCAAACATCATTAGTAGTAGTACAGAATCCGACGCCAATACTTTTTATGCTGCCTGTTTGCTCCACTCGAGTACGGCATCCTGCCTGAATAGTTAATGACAGGGGAGGCGCAATGTCCGCTTATCTTTCCACGAATGAACCATAACGTTGTACGAGCTCCATAAACGAGCTTAGCTCCAAAACGTTTTTTTTGGCAGTAGAGCTTCCTTTATTGCGGCAATATAGGCTTCTTGTCTTACCGACTCCTCTCTTGGATAACTGGAATCTGCAGTACTCGATGTCCGATTCTAAGAATTTGCTCTTTCCAACATGTATCCGTAAATCGTTGTCACTCAGTCATTCTAGCAGTAATTTGTTCTAGCAGTTGTTTTTGGTGTTCCGCCACTGTTTTAGTAGCTAGAAGAGTGTCATTGTAGAAATCGTCCGGATCAATTTCTACGTGCATGAATTACGATGCAATGTCGAATTTTGAAAATACCAACACCTCACCCAGGCTGTCCAAAATACCCTGCGTGGTAGGCATCTTATACTAAAGTGGCTTAACTTGCGGGTTAAGGTTGGTTCAAATCAACCTTTTTCCGCTGGTTCTTGAGGTGAACTGTAAGTGCGTTCCAAGCCCTGGAACAGTAAGCTTAGGGTATGCGGATAAAATATGACTATAGTAATATGGCTTTGCTTTCACACGGTAAACTTCGAGCTGCCCCCATTTCATCGCCTTCATCCGATCGTGCCCGAATAATATCGGAAATTGGAGATCGTTGATTAGGGCCGTCCACTTCCACTGTAGCATCAGCACCCTCGATCTTGACCGTCTTGAGAAACGGATCGACGTCCGGTCTCACTGTACGTATTGTATACACTGGCTGTGCAGATGTTTTGCCTAAAGTCTTCATGATTGCTGGTTGAACTTTTACAGCGAACGCTCCGTTCTCTATATTTTGCTGGGTTGGTTCTTCCAAGGCAGATACGCTTCCACCTGCTGTGTACGAGTAGCTACCTTGTTTACCGTCATCCGTTCTTTTTGCACGATAACTGACTCTCGTTTTCTGACTGCATTGCCAAGCGTCTTAAAAGTGTCTGCCTTGTTTAAGATCTGATCATTTACGTGGCCGTCCTTGACACCGCTGATGAACGGTAATGGCAGTACTGTCATTAGAAATCCCATTGGCGATTCGCATTTGTTCGCGTTTTTTTGTTACCTGCGCGCAAAGTCATAAATTTGCTCACCTTCCTCTGGCTTTAGAGCTTGGGACTCAACTCTTTTTGCCCATCTTGATGTACCTCTGGTGACAGACAAAGTCCAGCGCAACCAGAAATTAGTCGTACGCCTTTTGATGGCTCATTTGGAAAGATCTGGTTCTGCAGCATCCGGTGTACTGTGGATGAAAGGTGGTTCAGCAGACCTACAGCACTTTGCTCTCAGGGTACTCGTTTAGCTCGATGAACTTACGGAAGCGGCACCGATATGTAGACCACGGCATCTCTTCCTCCATGAATCTTTTAAAGTGTGGCACTGTTCGCCCATTTTGTATGATCCTTTCGTCCCTTTTCATCGTGGAATTCTCCTGAGCGATGTAGTTGCCGATAAGAAGCAGTAGTAGACGTTGTAGCAGTAGCGGACACGTTCTTCTGACGTAGCAGGTAAACTCGTTGCCGTTTGAACTATGGCATCCTGCCGATCTTGCAAGGGGAAGTAAGGCTTGTCGGCCAGTTTGTAACCACTTCGTCGCCACTAATATGTGCTTGAACTTTTTTTGGGGGGGGGAAAGGTGACCTAGTGTTATCTCTCTGATGATAGTAATATCATTTATTTATATTATACGCAGTACACTTGTATTACAAAATTAGGTCAACCCCAGTAAACCACTGCCTGAGGGAAGCGAGCCTAGCACCGCGGCCGCATTTCCGCGTTGCACTTCAATGGATATTCTCTGCAGCAGAATCTCCATTGAAGTGCATCCTTCTCACTTGCCGCCGCTCTTTCCCAATTTTTCTCAGGAAACTTACTGTAGATTCGCCCATGACCCCCATTGTTTCTATCGCAACTGGCTGTATTATAAAAGTTGCCTCCAACTCGCAATACTTCAGACTTTTTGGAAATTGAAATTGACAACAGCGTCTGCTGATCTTGAGGCTTGATTCCTGTAAGATGGCGCCAGCGTGTCCCACACGGTTGCGTCCCACACAAGGGCCTTTCCGGAGGATCAGGGAACCAGGGTCATCCCGTCTGGCCGTAGGGCTGAGTCCGTTGCCAGTCCGACTGGCTCTCTTCCGCAGGGCACGTTAGCGGAATGCAGCGCCTTTTAAATAACTTCGTTAAGCACGGCATGGCGCGAATGTCTTCCGCAGCTTCTAGAACAGCTGAGGCCATGCTCTCCCCTCGGCGACACCGGTGTGTCGCAAAGGGAGCAAGCATGAGACGCGCCTACGGCCACCCCTAACCGCAGGCCAGAAACGATGCGGAGTGTTGTATTGTCCAGCATCGTCCCCAGCTGCGGCGAGGGAATGGCTTGTAGCCATTTGATTCATAAAGGCTGCTAGAAGGCGTGCTTTGCCGAGTGTATCGACCGTGTTGTCCAGGATTTTTATTTGAATGCTTTTGACTACGTGCTTGAACTGTACACGCCAACTTATTGACTTAGTCTATTGAACTTAGGCTATGCAAGTGCATAGGTAAGAAAACACGATCGCCTGCGACATGTGTAGTATAGCACTACACTATCTCTGGTGCTTTACTGCACTCCGCTGTGTTGCTGTTAGTATTGTCGCTTACAAGCTGTTCTGAATGCGGTAGATCCATTTCAGTCCAAGTAGACATTTCTATCGAATCTTCGGGACGTTTCTAGTACCTATTCGTATCTACTTTCTGCGCGTTCGCCAGCACGTGGCACCTAGCCAAAAGTCGAGTGTCTGCCTGAACAGAGAAAAAATAAATAAACAAATTAAATGGAAATATGCAACTTATGACTTAGTTGCTCGATCCGTCGACTGATAGTCAACCCCTTAAATAATTTTGGCTCTAGAAGCACTGTGCCTAGGTCCAGGGGTAGCGAAACCTAGGGAGAACTGGCGAGTTAGTTGGAACTATGGCGTTATAGAGGTTCCGACAAAGTTGCGGAAGTTAGCGTCAATTTTCACAGCAAATTCCCTATTTAGACCTCTTAGTCTGGCTTTAAATGAGTTTCAGACTCGGCCGACTTTCGAGCCGCTATAAGAATATTGTCGTTGTCCCGTCATACACGAAAAAAGGATAAATACATTTCCCAATGCAATAAATGATTTGACACGGGCTTTATATAGTAGACCTACCAAGCGATCAAGTATTTAGAGATAATTCTACAGAAGATTTGCCATGCCATCATCATCTAGGCTATATAGCGTATAGAGCGCTTTAATGCTGTTCTAATATTGCTGTGCCTATACAGTGGTGATCTTCTACTACCTCCGAGGGAGAATATCTGTGATTACCGAGCATTTACAGAAGAAGAGGTCGCCAATGTAATCAAATCCAAACAAAATGGTAAATCTACGGGTCCCGACCAAATTGTGTATGAACATATTAAAGCAAATATACGTTTTCTGTGCCCGCCATTGACCAGATTGTACAATGGATGTCTACGCAGCGGCAAAATACCGGAAGAATGGAGAAAAAGTTTCCTGCAGCCAATTTACAAAAATAAGGGTAAAGCAACCGCCCCTTCCAACTACCGCGGGATTGCACTTATTAGCGTCGTTTATAAGATTTTAACTTCACTTGTTGTAGAACGCTTATATGACGCCATAGGTCCAGATCTGCCATGTGAACAACATGGATTTCTAAGAGGGCGATCTACGTCGGATGCCGTTGCCTTTATTTTAGAACACGTAAAGACCCGCCAAGATCAAAAAGAGATGACATATGCCGCTTTTATCGATTTTAAGACTGCATTTGATTGCGTTAGAAGAGACAAACTTCTTAAAGTACTTCAAATTCGATATTCTATAGAGGGAACTATGTATAATCTAATACATGACATGCTGCAAGCAAACTTAATTATTATTAAAAACGGAGCTCATTATGTCAGTAGCACAGAAAACTGGAGTTGTCCAGGGTGACTCCGCAAGCCCATTCCTCTTTATATTGTATATAGCTGGTTTAGCGGACGCCCTCAGAAATGTAAAAGCAATACATGCATTGTACGCTGACGACTTAGTGGTGCTTGCAAAAACACGAAATCACTTGCAGTTTTATCTCCAGGAAGCCTTAGATTGGTGCCAAGAACACCAATTGACAATCAACAAAGCCAAAAGAAAAATACTACGATTTAGTAAAAGCGGATCGTACGCTGCAGATGACCGGTGCATCAAGATAGGGGGAGTTAATGTTGAACTCGTTAATCACTTTTGTTATCTAGGGATAACAGTGACCCCCCGGCTGTCATTCAGCAGACATATAGAGGAAATGCGTAGCAAGGCTACGGCGGCCATGATTTTAGTGGGAGACGTTACTGACATAGACCTAAAAATTGCGCTAAATTTATTTAGAATAAAAATTGTTCCTATAGTAAGATACTGTCTTCCGCAATAGCCCCTTATTTCAACATATCGGACCTTAAAAACATAGATAAAATCAAATCTCATTTTATAAAGCGCACTTTAGGCTTGCCAAAGAACGCATCGGCCACGTTCGCATTGGAACTATGAGCGCACACTAGTAGAGGATTTAGTACTGGACAAGATACCGTTCAGTACACAAATCTTAGAAGCCTACAGAGAATTTAGAGAAACCCGCAACATGGCATTTGTAATGGGTCTCTATGTCGAGGGTCCTGCTTTTTGCAGCAATAAGTGGAAACTGTCATCACAGAAAAATAGATATCTAATATGCCGAACAACATAGCACGGCTACCACCACCTTTGGTGCTTAAGAGGAAATTGTTATGAAATTGACGAATGCGTATGTAAATACTGTGGCGAGTGCAATATCGGACGATACTACATACTCACTTGCTCGTTTATCGAAACACCGTCACTACATGCACGTGTTAACGATATTATTAGCCTACAAAATGATATGTGAACTTTTGTAATACACTACCAATTTATGGTGAATAAACTTGAAACAATATTGCTTAGCTGCGGCGTATTAGTTCCCGTTGATGGTTTGTTGATTGCTTACTAAGTCCCGTTTGTAAAAATATTTTTATGGGAGGTACGATGGCATCATCTGTAAAGCCAAGATCATACAATATTACGCGCTGCCGGCCATCTTCTCTAAGTGGTGATACGAGTTTGACTCTCCCTTATTACGACTCACGACCTACTTTCAATAACCCTCGCCTACCATATCGCTTTGGGCTCACTCCAGCTGAGATTGCTAAACGAACTCACAGGCCCCAAAAGAATACAGCTTTTTTGAAAATGCCACCTTATTTGAGGTGTTCAACGCTCATAGAACGAATCGCTCGATTCTGTCGGCTGCCATCGGTCTGAAGCTCCGTGATGAGTGGGAGAGACGCCTCACAAGCCCACATCGAGTAGTATAATAACATTAAACGGATTCCTGAAGGCTGCATTTTGCTCAATACGAAATTTGTCGTAATAGGATCTTGTTTGTACAGTGAGTCAGTTTGCTCTTCTGATTGTAGTGTCAAAATTAAGCACGAACTTAGTTGGTCTGCCGTCTGATCTCGTCGAGTACGGATCGGTCGCATCCGAGCTACGTCGACTTGCTGTGTGACTTGCTATCGGACGATTTCGTTCATGCTTCTGTGATGCTTCTGAGCAAGCCCCAAGAATTGTGATGTCCAGCGAATTAGCACGCCCATCCCATGTTGACGCTTTGTTACATATGTCTGGGGCTCCCATTGCACGTCTGTTCTCAGCCGTTTTCCTTGTGCGGGCTATCAGCTCTTTATCCTCGCCCGTGTCTGTTTGCTGACAAGAATAAGGTCGCACGTCGTCCTCACGATGCATGCCCTGCGCTTACGCCATTCGGCATCCACCACGCGCTGTAAGTGTGGTCGCCGTTGTTAAGGCGAGGCGGCGGCTGCGTAGCCACTTGACCGTGTCTTTGTCCTCTGGCAACGCCACCATAATCATCGCAATCGTCTTTTTCACCGTTGTAATTTTCATCTTCTATCTATCTATTTATATATATATGGCGTTGCGCAGACCATTGATATGCCGGTACAGTGAACGCCGACAAAACGCCTAGAGACAGGGCCGATCGGTTCGCCGGCATCAGTGCGAGCGCTAAATAACGCAGCAGTGCGGGCAACATGGCCTGCAGGCCAAAGGCTACTGAAGAAAAGCGCGCCGCATCGAACCTTTCGAAAGATAATCCCAATAAAGGTATGCGGGTCCTGCAAGCTGAAGCCTAAACGCCGATGGCGTCTGATGAAGTAACAACAGTCACTGGTGGAGCTGTCGGAAGAGATTATATTTGCTCCTAACGCGCTGAATGTCGGAGTAGATGCTATATAAATGCAAAATACTAGCCCTGGAAAATCTGCTAGTGTACGCAAAAACGCCGGTATCTTAAACACTATTATGTGTCGGGGAGGGGGGGCGGGGGGGGTAAAGCACAAAACTACTTTCTCAGAAGGTCCAAGCGGTATGAACACAAATGCTTACACTCCGCAGGCGCCCAATAGCCTGTCCGATATCACCTGAAAGGCAAGATAATTATTTTCGAGACATGTTCGCCAGCTCTTTTACGCTCCCCAGTTATACCCCGATAAATGTCTCCCAATCGGACGAGTGGTCAACAGAAGCCCTATTGGTATCTCGGAGGTAGTGGATGCCATGAAGGCGCCGTTAGAAAAGGCAGCCTCGCCAGAAACGAAGATCTGCGACAGGCGGTTGTACTGGCTTCTTGCTTCGCTGCTTTCGTCAGCAAAACTATTAAGACATCCGACCTCTGTGAAAAATGGAAAGTTAGCCTTTTAAGTGTGACACTGAACGGAAAATCGATCTTGGCACCTTTATCGTAGTGTAGTATGGCAAAGAAGAGAATCGTTTTTAAAGTTCTGTAAGCGTAAAAACACGTTGGCCGGACAACACATTTGCCTCTTCCAAAACATCTCGCTGCTTAGAGGGACTTAAAAGTGCGGTTTTATCGTCAGCCGATGCTGGAGTAAAATTCCAAGCCTAAATTGTTATTACAACCGGTCGCCCGGACATGCAAGTTACCTACATGGACCCCTACTTGTCATTTCGCAACACAGCGGGTACTGACGATACCAAAAATACTAGTGTATATAGCGCTGCTTATTTCCCTATGGTAAATCGCATCAACTGCTCATGCATGCTAGCAGCGTCTTTGTAACCACACATTACATTTATTGATGAGTAGTTAGAAAGACGTTTTAGTTTAGAGCGCACCACCTGCCATTTTAGGCGGCGAATAGGTACACACTGCTAATAAATACAATTTAGGTTACCTACAAACCGTCGGTTTATCAACGCACTTAACTATACATTTGGCTATACAAAGAAAATGCACAAGTTACAATGTAGATACGTTAAACGGTTTTGTTTACTGATTTGGGTAATCTGACTTTACTGTGAGCTAGACTGGCCTGCTAGAAAAATTGTACTGCACATTCTTCAGGGATCCATTGCGCATGGTACACCTTCTGAGTGCCTTTTCAATACGAGGAGGCAACATAGTTCCCGCAATGCTTACAAGATGTGGCCCAGAGGTGTGCGTGCATGTGTAATGGTTGGGACAACGTTCAAAGCACCATTTTGCTGGGTTTCTGAAGAGACGCCAGGGACTTGTGATGCCACGGTTTACCTGTCCGACCAAGACTGTCGCATGGATATCCAGAGCATCGAAAATGTTGCTGTTTTTGCTGCTGCTGCTGCTGCCGCTGCTGCCGTCACTTAGACGCGCATAACACCAATGAGAGAGGGATTTTCAAATTCGTTTTGTCTCTCTGTCCAGTTGTTGTTGTTCTCCTCGCATAGAGATGGCACGCACATATGATTAACAAAGACCGCGAACAACAAACGCCAAACACATGTCGAGGTCTGCTGGCCGGTACGGCGCCAGTTGTTCGGCGTCGGCGGAAGAAGCGTGTTGCAAGCTGAGCAAGGGCCAGGCGTAGGGCCTGCCCTGCCCCGCCCTGACCAAATCAGTCAGGGTCGTGAAGTCGTATACACCTCACACAAGCGGCGGTGAAACTAGTAGGAACGAAAATGAATGGCGCTCAAGTCGTGCAGCAAAGCGACTAGAGCGGCTTCGGCTACAAGCATTACAATTCCAATGATTTCAATGTAAGGAGTTTTCGACGACATGCCGGCAAGCATAAGTGCACCGCCGGCCAGGCCCGCTAGCGCAGTCCGTACGTGGAACATGTCCGGCTCCTCGTCGAGGAAACGCAGGCCATAGTGGTCGTCGAAGTCCTCTCTCCGACGGTGCATCGTTCGAATGGTACAAAAATAGCAGCGCTCGCTCGCTCACGTAGCAGTCAGTGTGTAAAAGGGGGGCGACTTCGCCCTCTCGGTTTCGTTGTTTGTCTAATTGATGACTCACTGCGGAGCGAAACTGCCGCCACCATCCATATGACGTCCATTAACAAACACACTGCTGTCTGCTCGTATCGAAGAGGCGAGTAGTTTGATTGAGCCGTGCATAGGGCAATCATATTTGCCCATGCTGGGCTCAATCATTCTCCATCCTTACCATAATCGCGCGATCACCGATATATCAATATTGTAAACACCTTCGAGTGTCGAGAAGAAATTTCCTTGGGTCGGTATCGCCATATTGGCTCATATATATATATATATATATAGGTTCTTTTACCTAACATATTTTTATTCTAGTGGTCTCAAATTCAGTTGTCAATGCTTTGTTTAGATAGTTTACGACCGTTTTTACTCTGTTGCACCTTTGAGAGTTCTCCTACATGACCCCCATCGGAGATCGGCGGGCAATAAACAATGAAGCTAGTACGCAGCATCTGCTTTGAAGCTGCTAGAGATATTTCTTTTTCAGGCCTAAACCACAGTGACGATAATGGGATTATACAGGCTAATCCCGAGGAAGCTAACGGTTAGATTTTACACACGCTACCAGCTAAGCTACGTTCACTTGAAACCATTAACAGCACGTTTACTTGAAAATCCTGAAGACATATGAGACTAGGCGTACGAGACCTGTCACAGGACAAGCCGAGCGGCGGCTCGCTGATGTTAAGGGCATTTTACTAAATTCATTCGGCAACCAGTATGCTGCTTTCTATGATGGTGATATACGTTTTAGGTAGCAATTCATTTATACTTCGTCACGATTTTTGTAACTGTATGCGGTACGACAGACAGCCCATGCTATCGGCCGGACTTGTAGGAATGCAGAATGCCTACGACAAGGTGGCAATCCTTCCTACTGTTGCCCTGGAGGCCAGCGAGGGTCTATTAGGTATCTGTGTTGTGCAACACCGATGTCGCGCCTGGGGGCTATGTAAGAAGCCCTGGTAGGAAGGTGTAGTCACCAGCAACACCGGCAAGTATCTCCGAGTCAGCCTTTGTCTCGGCGCGACCAGCAGGCTCCTCACTATTTCTCACCGCACGAAAAGTCATCCTCTCAGGAGATGGGAAAGCCTGCCGAAAGAAGCTCGGAGGCCAAAACAGGCCTCTTAGTTGACAAGAAGTCCGGAGGCTAAAACAGGCCTCTTAACTAACAATGTCTTCGCCAGACTAAAGAAGTCTTCGCTCCATTAGGCCATCTCGCCGCCTTCAGTAAGGTCCGGAGGCCTCCGATATTCTCCTTCACGTCCTCCAGCGAGGTTCGCAGCCAAAGCTTAAAAAGTCCATTCTCATTTTGACGCTGCGGAGATCCAGTTGCTCCGATATATTATTTAACTCCATCTTTGTTTTCCTTAATTTGCAGGTCTCTACCACTGTCTTGATGTGTTGCTTGAGCACTGTTGAGGCCCTGCCATATACTGCCTTCGCGTCAACGCTCTGTTTCATATCAGCCTCTCCGCTGTCAGTCACACCGGTTACAGAAATACTCTTGAGTTTCCCGGTGCGTTGTTCGCCGCCGCCAAAGATGCGCTTCGTGTCGGAGTGAAGTCCCGTTGGGTACCGAGCAAGATGGCTTAGTGGCAAAAGCCGTTGTCTTGCATTCGGGAGGCCTGGGTTCGAGACCCAGACCGGCCACTCCTAAATTGGTTTTCATGGTTCCCAATTTAAACAAGGTGAATGCCGGAGTGGATTAAAAATCGACCATGATCTATAAACAAACGGGGAGCACAGTTGTTTCAATAAAAAGAGATAATGCATTACCATTCAGCGCCCCCCCCCCATTTTTAAAGGCCAAGAGGCTTGGCGTACAACTAATCTATGTCCGCCGGGCTTTCTATACCGTCGAATTGCGACTCAGTTTGACTGTTCTTTTGATCGGTCTATTACTGATCCACAAGAAATTGCTGATGAGATTGTTCAGCACCGAACAATCTCATCAGCAATTTCCCATGCCGTAGGAAGCTTAATGGTGGTGTGCGTTATCTTTTCCTAGCCTACCGTTATCTTTTTCTAACCTACCGTCGAATTGCCACTCAGTTTGACTGTTATTTTAATTGGTCTATTACTGATCTACAAGAAATTGCTGATGAGATTGTTCAGCACCGAACAACCTCATCAGCAATCTCTCATGCCGTGGTAAGCTTAATGGTGGTGTGCGTTATCTTTTCCTAGCCTATACATTGGTGTCTTTGAGCGCACTTGTGTTACCACGATTTGTTTGATAGCTGACTAATTCGTCGTTGCTAGATGTTGTTGTCGTTGTTGTTGTTTTTGTTCTTGTTGTTGTTGTCGGATTCATTTTTGTCATCCGCGTGTTTAATATCCGTATCGTCGTGTAGGTCGGACACGGTAGTTGCAGGAACAACAAAGATCAGAAAGGGTCAGCTGAGCGTGGTAAACCCTGAGTTGAAAGTTGGTAGGGCAAGAGTCTATCAACCAGCAAGATACTAGGCGACGACGAACAGGGTAAACAACCACACAAAGCGACGACCAGATAGCAGAGCTGATGGCCAAATTGCAGCTGTAACGCGCATCGACCCGTATTAGTTAGAAACCGTTAGAAACCGCGCTGCAGTAACAGAAAACAAAGACTTTCTCGTTCGCTGATAGCAGACACACATCTGCCATCGTGGAATGGATGCAAGTGTGGATGAAGTAGATGGAGCATGGCAACCTGTATAGCAGGTGCGCAAAGGGGATATGATTCGTGCCGAGAACCGTGTGGTGGATGAGTAGAGTGTCCTCGAAGACATACGTGGAGAGTTTGTGTGCACTGTTGAATCGGTATCGTACTGTGGTCACACGACAATAAAGACCTTCGGGCATACACTTCTTGTCGCGAGTTTTAGTACATGGAAATGTCGGGGAGCAAGTCTGTCAGCTCTAAACCATATCGGTTGTTGTTAGTAGGGTGAGAGGCACTGCTTTTAGAGATTTGACAATATTATCTGCGCGGCGACTTGTTCATTGTTGTGACGACGGCCGCAGCGCTCAGTTCCAGTAGGCCAGCCGCATACGTGGGAAAATGTCTAGACAGTCAAGCTGAGTTCGAATTTGTAAGCGATCGCAATTTCGAAATCAGAAATAAAAGCTACAGATAATGTGTAAAAAGTAGCGGCATAGTGAAGAAGGCCAGACTGCGACATTTGTTTAAGAAAAACAACACTACTGAAGGATACGCTTTGAAACACAATGTGTTGTATCGGGTGATTGCAGAAAAAAATGAAGATGCGAGGATGACCCGACTGTTGTGGATGGTACGCCGAGCTATGAGAAATTACATCTCTGCAGTAAACTAGAACGAAACAGAACATTTTTGTGCAGTAAAGACAGACATCGTAGTTAACTTGGCAGATATATTCGTTTTGTGATACAGGGGAATACACCGTGCGTCATGTTCATCGTGTGTGCGATTGTTTTGTTAATAAGACGTTTTCCCGACGTCAAAACGGTTTGTGCATTCCGGATGTATGTACCCAACGTCGACTATTTTCGAAGCTTTTTCTGGATTACGGTTAGTTTTGCTTAGCACACACATGCTTGGAACACTTGATAAGTTCCCCAAATGTGTCTCATTAGCAGCGGTTGAGCCAATATCAAATGCTGCAGCAGCATTTCTAGAGAAAATGCTCTTGTGTTACGGGCCACCGGATATCGTGGTTAGAGAGACATGGCCAAAACTGCATTCACTTCAGTGTCGTTTAGAAAACGTCCTATTTGTGTATTTGTATGCATACGTTTATTTCAACTCAGTATCCGCAGGGTCATGGACAAGTCGAGGAAACGAATAAAGAGATTACGCTGCCAGGATGCCGTAACACTTCTTTATGAAGAAAATTAAAAAGGATTTAGCTTAGAGAAGTTGGATGGTTGGGTACAATGTCGGTTGAACTGTGCACAGGGAAAACCGACAACGTTCGACGTCTTTCATGGCCATTGCTCTTGGACGTTAATTATAGACACGCTATAGACAATTAGAGGTGCTGTCGCCCGGATTCAATATAAATATAAGCAACGAAATTTAAGACGAAAAGATTGATAAGACGAAAGCCGCACGTTGCAAGATATGCTGTCGTGGTTATCTGGTTGAGAAGATCTGGCTACGAACATTTGATTAAAAGTGAGTTGGCGTAAATAACTAATAAACCAACTAAGCTTTAACTGCACTTACGAAACCTGCGACAGGACGTTCCGTACCTAGTCGCTAATGTACTTAACAACAGTAACAATACCGCAACAGCGCACTCCTGTCCACAGCTGCGTCTCTACAAGTAAGTTAGTGGGAAAAAGACGATGAAAGGCAATGTGAGCGGCGCGGCAGCCTGCTAGAGGAGGAGGCGAAGCATCGGAAAAGCGAGGGCGCTAAAGGTGGCCAAATGGTTTCTAGCCACGGCAAAGGTTACACCGAATAATTAAATTGTTCCTTCCCGGATGCTTCGAACAGCGGCCTCGAGGTTCAGTGTTGGTGCGCCGAACTGCAAACGCAATCTAGATGGATTTGGCGGTTTCGTCGATAGCCACACCAGGGCAGTAGCGGATAATTGACAACGTGTCTGATGTCTTTTTTTTTAGGGTTTTTCGTAATGCCTGTGTACGTTTTTTTCATGTCATGGCAAATTTTAATCCACTCCGGCATTTACCTTGTCTAAATTGAAAACCATACAAACCAATTTACGAGTGGCCGGTCTGGGTCTCGAACCCAGTCCTCCCGAATGCAAGGCAAAGGCTTTGCCACCAAACCATCATGCTCGGTCTTTCTTTCTAATACCGAGATCGACCGCTCTACATATGTGTGTACTTGTAATTGTTCATGTACGAGCCTACACCCTGTTGGATTTGCCGATTGCCGCCTGACACCTAAAAATAAATACAATTATATGCGTAAATGCATCCAACGCAACTTCCTTGCTGAACAACAAACGATTCTGCGAAATTGTTTCATTGGTGGTGTGCTGGAGATTTTATTGAGGCGGATAGCCGACACTGAATAGTAATAGACCGACAATTGTATATAGACATATTGTTGCAATGGCTAGAGTGCTTATAGTATCTCATGCACAGCAACATAACAGACGGTAGAAATACCGTTACGGAAGAAAGGCAATTACCGCCTTTAGATTTGAAAAAAATCAATAATTAGAATAAAATTATAGAAAAGGCGAAGAAACAGAAATGACTGACGAAGCACAAAAAATGAATTTACGGCAAAAATAGCTAGATCTAGCTATATAAGCCCTGAAAATAAAAGTGTTTTTTCAGCACCTAACTATCGACCTTTCAGCACCTTTTATTGCTCCGCTCCGCATAGCGTATGCAGAAAACAGCACTACACAGGTGCGTAACCACATGTAGTTAAAGGTAACTGGTACAGAGAGAATAATCTGTTGTTTTACTCGGATGTTCAGCTAATTACAGCATATTTTATGCCGCTGGCAATTACGAATGAAGACCTGGGCGTCTTTATTGTTGCAACATTGTTGTGAACACACGTTTTTGTCAAGCCATTTGTGTAAACTTATCTACCAGGTTCAGAAAGCAAGCATTTAAATGAGACCTTTTCATACACCTCTATCATCTAGCAAACAGATTATGCATAATGATAACATTTTTTTTCAAGTAAGCAACATATATAAAAAAACAAAGCTTTAAATATGCGTATACGAAATACCGAAATTCTATCTCGTACCTGTATCTTGAATCATATATATATATATATATATATATATATAGTAGTTCTATCTATATTTTAAACAATTTATTTATATATTTTGGAAAAAGATTACAGTATATACACGTACCACACGAATTTGCGCAGCCTTCCTCTCTGCATTCCAAGTAAATCATGCAAATGTTTAAGCTTTTAAACATACTTTTCCTACTTTTCCTATATATTATATATATATATATATATACATATATATATATACGAGATACAAACTACGTCTACATGAACACACACGAATACGAATGCCCGCAACTGTGACGGATGTAGGATTTAGAATTTAATGTAAAGAGATTTAGCAACCCGTGAAAG
Organism: Dermanyssus gallinae; assembly: GCA_003439945.1. Classification (NCBI taxonomy): domain Eukaryota; kingdom Metazoa; phylum Arthropoda; class Arachnida; order Mesostigmata; family Dermanyssidae; genus Dermanyssus; species Dermanyssus gallinae. Next base: position 31,826 of record QVRM01005993.1, read on the forward strand.
CGTATGGCATCATCGGCGCCAACACTGAGTAGATGTCGAGCTTTAAGGTTGTTTACGAATGCCCATGCAAAATCCGGTCTGACCACAATCGTGTCGAATCTCGTTTCTCCCGCCAAGTAAGTGAGGACAAGTTGAAGTGCGAGCTTCTGCACAGTTAGGCATACACGACATATCTTAAGAGCACAGGAATGCTGGTAAGCACGGAATGAAGAGCCGCCTTTCTTGGTACGGCCCACCGTCTGTGTGATGATGATGCTTGTTAAAGATGCTAGATTTCAAATCGGTCGAATTGTTTTGAGTGCGGCACATACATGGCAATGGCAAAGATGACGGAATTTAGCAACAACACTGCACCCATCCAATCATAGTATAGCGCAAGGCCTGAAACCGCCGCAAGGCCACAGGCTGGTAGAAACATTTCTAGTTGGAACAGGTCGGGTTCCGGACCAAGTAGCGGAAGATCGTCATACTCGCCCATGAACCATGGCCGGGAGCTGAGAGACATCGTTACGGGTGAAAATTTCGTTGTTTGTCTCGCTAACGAGCAATTGCGTGAAAGAGCCCCGGAACGAAGCACGTAAAGCCATTTAGTGATTTGCCAGTACGCGTCTGCTAGTTCGGATACTATTTCTTTCAGAGTATTTTTATCCGTGCTTTCACTGTAAACAAGACACTTACTTACCTTATCTGCCATATGTAGTATGCACAAACATATTATAAATAGTGTTGTGGATTATGGTCCCGTGATGTTATTTTTAGTGAGTTGTTAATTTTGTTACTATCCTCCGTCCCCTACGGGCTTGGAATTCATCCTGAGGCGTATGTTCAATGCACTGAGACCCGGACATATTGATAAATCTAGAGTTTACACAACAGTCCTTGTGGCAGCATGGTCGCTGAATCTTGTCGATGCTAAAAGTTGCTTTAGAATGCCACGGGCAATTAAAAAATGTTTTAAAGTCAAGGCCGTCGCGCCATCTAGCCGTTACTGGTCGTACCAGTAAACGTGAAAGAAGGGAAAACACCTGGACACTCGCAGGCACTTATACAGGGTCTCCCAAAAATATTGAGAATGCGACATAGGAAATTGTAGAGCTTGCATAAGTAAATATTTTTTTTGCATAAGTAAATTCTGTTTATTTTGAAGAATATCTAACGCCGGCTGTTTAGATGGGAATTCGCAAAAAATGAATGCTATTTTTGTAGTCTTCATTGCCCAATACCTCAAAACCTCATGACCCTACGAGGTCTATACTAGGCAAGTTTCAACGACAATCATTTTAGTACCAAGTCTATGGCAATGCGAATTGTGGTTGCGGAATAATCAAGCTTTTTGGAAGGCATGTCGAGATTGAGCACATGCCTGCGAAAAATAAAATCGGCGCTGGAGAGAGGCCTCAATCGAGGCGGTCGAGAGGAGGTACCGAGGAAGAAAGAAGGGGGCAGGAGCAGCTAGGCCCTCCAGAGAATCTCGACGCATCCCTCCAGGACGGGCAAGCATTGGCAAGACGCATAGAGCGTTAAAGCACGAGACCCCCCCCCTCATGGTTGTCCAAGTAATGCCAATGCAATTCCGGACCTTTGGGGGGGGTGGGGAGGATATCGGTTTTAGTGGGTGCGAGTCCCACACTACCTGCCAGCAGCGCAAGTGCATAACGCTTTTCCAAAACTTTCCACAAAACAAATTGCGTGGCTTGCTGTCCTTAGCATGTGACTAAGCCTTGTATCGGGGTTGTTTATGATGGCGTCGATGTTATGGCAGATGATGGCCAACCGAGGTGGCTTGGCAGTCTGGCCAATCCGAGTGCGATGGTAGACATCGCCAGGACGCTAGAGTAGAGCACGTTGACGCTCTAAGTCGAGGACCCGGAAACCGACGGAGAACAACGATGATAAGAAAAAAGGGCGGCCCCGGCAATTTATCAGCTGTAGGCGTTGCAGGCGATTTCGATACTGAGTAAAATTGGAATGGCACAGGCACCATACGGCGTCGAGCCCGGTGGCGTGGTAGATTAGGTCTGCGCCTCGCAACCGGAGGAGACACATAGGTGCGCGGGTTCAAGCCCCACCGTTGCACATTTGTATTTGTGGGGTCCGTCTATGACGCAATGTGGAAGACAGTTCCGTGGACGTACAATCTTGGCTGGGGGTCAGCCCAAAAACTTTACTTAGGCACCAGACAGCGCTTGCCAAAAGGTGATCGTTTCACTAACGAGAACAGGCAGAATCCAAGAAGTATTGCTAAAAAGGAATCGTGTTGAAAAGAAAATGTGCTGTATCATGTGAGTGCTATGTGTTGGTGACGAGACGTCGGCGAAGCTGGTGGTTAGTGGCCCCTGGCGAAATTGGGAAACACCTATGCGTAGTAAACCTTAAAATGGCAAGGCTCTTCAGTGTCGGCGAAGCGGTACGTCTTTTTTTACCGGGACAGATACTGGTTAGGCGAGTTACCAAGATGGTTTAGTGGCAAAGCCTCTGCCGTGCATTCGGAGGGCCTGGGTTTGAGACCCAGACCGGCCGCCATTAAATTGATTTGCGTGGTTTCCAATTTAGACAAGGTAAATGCCGGAGTGGATTTCAAAACAGCCATGGCGTGAAAAAACCGTATACGGGCATTAGCCTTACAGGAAAAAAGCATATATACTAGTTAGGTGAAACGCGCGGGTATGTTGAGCGGCACACGTGCCTATATGTCTGGTCCGCCGGATCAACAAGGAGCTGTTGCGTCGAAAGGAAGGACTATGTGATCCGGTGGCGCCTGAGCGGAGACTATTTCAAAATATTGGTTTAGACTACTTCAGTCTTCTACAGGACTGGAGGATACAATAAATGCTGTCCATGGTTTTTGGAAATTCGATCCGACCACCGTTGGAAGCGCCGGTTTTTTAAAAAATCGTTCCGGCTACTGTTAGAAGCGTCAGGTCGACAGTCACAGCAGTTGTTGTGGCGTTACTCAAAAAGATATTTTTGTTTTGTGTGGCCGGATCTGGCAAAGTAGAGAGTAGAAATTGCACCATGCGTGTTATGTGAGAAGAACAGTGCAAAAGATTTGGCGTAGAATCTGGATTGTGTACCTGCCAAGTTGACAGAACAATCGCCTCGTTTTAGGTCCTACATGGGTAGCTACCGCGAGTTAATTACCTGTCGGTAGTCATGACTAGGAAGCAGGATACACTGTGGAGACTAGTTGACGATGCAGGCGGTAATCCGGGGCGCCATTTAACGCCAAGCGCAGGAAGATTACAAACGTCACTACAACCTTGGAAGCGGAAGCGCCGCACCGAATCAGGTACGCTGCCGTTGATGGCGTAGTTGAGTTAGGAGGTTAAACGTACTTTACCGGGGGGTACCAACAAAACTGGAACCAAAGTGCCGCGGGGCCTATCAGGCCAGATACCTGTCCCGTTTCTGATTTGTTTATTGTGCAATGGGCGCATGGTCACCGCTCACCGGTCTTGGATCTGTGTCGGCATAGTTTTAATAAAAGAAGAGGAAGAAAATCTCATGAGCATTGATTTAGTGAAGGAGGATAATGACGATGAGAACGGTTCGAGTTGTCAGTAGTCCGACTGACAGCAGGGGCAAAAGCTAAGCCACCTGAACGCCTCCAAAGTCCTTCAATAGTGGACTTGAATGGTGTAAGGGTGTAGATAATAGCGGCGACACACTAGAAAAGGTGGCAGCGGTCGTTTTGGATAGTGATCAATTTGCGTTGGTAGAGCTTGACGAGCCGAGTGGGGCATAGCGCGCATCTGCGCGAGACGTCATCAGCGATGGTGGATCAGCCGAGGATGCCAGAGAAGCGAGGGTCTACTCCCTCTTGTACTGCCAACAACTCCAACAAGTTCAGCAAACTTGAGCTAAACGCGCGAACAGGAGCAAAGCAAGTAAGCTTTCACGAGAACAGCGCGCGGCCCAATGTGAGTAACGCCAGGCCTTAAAAATGGTAATTTATTGAGCACCCACTATACTTTGCGCATTGCACCTTCATATTATGACTTAATCCGGTGTCTCCAAGACGTTTTGAGTAAAAACAATTCAGTGATCTCCAAAACGCGATGCCACGCCTCTTTGCCCCCAGAAATAAAGGCTTCTTTTATAAAAAAGCGATTCGTGAGCTAGCTGGGCAAGATGTCATTGAAATTGAGGGAGACTCGATACTAATAATAAAAAACAACACGTTCTTGCTAATTTGTCAAAAAACAGGAACACATTTTTAATCAGCCCAGTAATAATGCATGCACTCCATATTGCAATCCTAACTGACTTTCACTGACATCTTCTTATGTAGCGTTGCATGTTATGACCTGCTCTTAAAAACACCCCTCTACGATGTTAGCTCAACGATGTGCAATCACATTTCCATGCACCACCATCACATTTCCATTTGGCCCGCAGTGAATTGCACCACCAAATGTGATGATGGTGCATACTTTCAAATACATTATTAAAAAAAACAAAATTTACAGCATGAAAACACGACAAATATGATGACAAAGAAAAACGCGGTGATGAAGTTCCAAGACCTTGCGAGGAAGGTAGCGCAGGACAGAAGCCAGTGAGGACTATGCAGGAAGAACATTAGTAGGGACAAATCACCAGCAGAATCGTCGTAGCAGAAAGACGTTCTAATAATATCAACCTTAAAGCTAAGGATCCGAGAGCAGGATACACGATTTCAGTGGTCAAAAAGACCAAGAAGCTAGGAAAAGCGACCAATATTTACGTATGCTAAACTAATAAAGAAAAACAGATAGACCGCCACGCAAAACCGAAGAAGGGCTATTAGGCTAAATTTGAGTAATAGCCGGCACCAGTAAATTTCTACGACCGTATTACATTAAACAAATGAATAAGCATTGAGTGCATATGATCTGGCTATCTGTGCCAATGTGCTAGGCAACAAGGGCTGAATTGCATTTACAAGGAATGTAGAAGTGTTGATAATTGGAGAACTTGTGGTGGCAAGGGAAGCGGCTTGGGCGGCTGCCATCCGTATGAGCAAGCGACCCGAACCGTTCTAACAGCACTTCTAAATGTAGCAAATATAAAACTATGAGCTAGTCTAGAAGAGCGCAGTCTACGGAATGTATACGAAGTTTCACGCGGCAAACAGCGCGATGGCATCTACATGCTTGCATAACTAAACACTACTCAAAAAGCTGGGAAATTTCGTGCGTGCATGGCCGGTAGTTGTCTGAATTTGCACGGCGCCCTCCTACTGACAGCAAATAAAGCAAATAGGCACTTTGTTACGCTGCAGTAGAACACCCTAAAAAATCTTGAATCGATTTAACTGCAGTGCAATGTATATTCATTCAATGTGTTCAGCGTAAAGTTGTACATCATTGACCTGCGGCAGAACAGCGCGCGGAACTGCCTGCTGGCGGAGAAGTAATAGGATATTTAGCAATCTCATCGCACCCACACGTACGACTAACACCTAACAAATTATACAACTTGAGCGATCACTGAGCCCAACTCTCATTTGTTCAACAACTAACACAGGGACAATTTTGGTCTTGTTGGTTAGTTAGTCTAGGGCCGTTAATGTATTTGCTCATGTATACATCTTGCCAATGCAGCAAATAAAACAGTACCAAATAACTGCATGATAAATATATAGATTATAATAGAAAACGCCTTTATTTATAGAACGTAGGGCAGGACGAGGCCTTGCCGCCCTCCCGTGCACACCATTCCTAAGATGCGACAACAACCTTAACGTCAATACAAAACAACAATGGTAATCAAGCAATACCGCGGCGCGTAGCACACAGCGACGCTTGCTCTTAAATTGAAACGTGCCAATTTTGCGAGATCCTAGACGTAATGACAAAATGGGATAAACTTATCTATTACTTTAAAGATGAAGAAAAAAAAACATAAATATACACCCAACTCAACGCTGCCTATGCTTGTACGCAACCTGTAATTGTACTGCAGAGCATTTGAGTCAAATTTCTACTACCCTCTACAAACACAGCCGAGTCTCGTGGCGCATTTCTTGCGCAGATCTCTTAGTTAACGAATTTTAAAGTCAATTACTTGCACCTGACTAGCCTGCAAGTCTTTTGTCAATTATTAGAAAACGTTTGCTCCTGTAAGTGAGCTTGAACCTTCAAGCAATTTTATGAATTATTATTAAAGTGAAAGATTTCAAACATTCTGCATACAGAACAGACCGCATCGTGGTTTACGTTCATGTCTGTAGGTTACCCTTTCTCATAACTTTATTTATTCGAGATACTGCATTACAAGAGGAAGTGAGAGATGTACCCACCACCGAAAATGATTGCTAGCGTGACCACGCAAGGCTCGCGTTCAGTCTAACTGAATAATAAACTCCACCGCCACAACACTTGCAATACACCGTTGATACTACGTGAGAAAGCTAACATTCGATGGACGAGGTTACGACGTACAGCAATGTTGGCGGCCTCATGAGCCAAGTCGACAAGTTGAGATTACATTAAGATTGCTTCAATGCTCTACTGTAATGGTATAGGCTACAACATGTTGATTTATATAACTTCTTTATGTGAGCACTTTGGAGTAAACAATTGTCTCCGCGTGAACGTATAGTCACGGGTTCTCTAACCCAGGATTAGCCCAGTTCGACAATGAGCCCCGAACAGATGCTGCGTTTCCTCGTTGAATGTCGAACGACAGCCTCTGACGCAAAAATTCCGATGCTCTTGAGTCTCCCGTGGAAAGGTTAAGTGTAAGCGGGCCTGGTCCTCCCATTGTTTCAAACGCCAACGGACAAATTTGGTGCGGATAACCAACGTTAGAGTATTTTCTACAGTTGTTAGCCTCTGCTAACCTGGACGCATGGCCTGCCTGGTCCGCTTCTGCCCCGACCATCGAATGGGGCTAATGAGTCGGAGCTAACGCTTTACTTGCAATATGACAAAACGTCTTGAGGGCAAACACTCTTGGTAATTGGGATCTCAACATCCTACCTAAGCAGCCGAGCGTTCTGTCATGTGGAGTTATGGCAAATCATCTGTTGCTTTCTCATTGCTAAGGTAAAGTCACGAGTAGCAAGGTTATCAATTATCAATGTGTGCCGGCGAATTTGTTAAGTTTTTCCTAATGTCTCGTTGCGCCGCCCAACCAATTTACGCAAAACTGCTGCCCTCGTGCTGTTGTTGTGTTGTTAGATGTGTATGTACGAATAAGTACGATTGAATGCAGCGCGGCAAGTAGACATAGACGTGGCACATGTCATGTCGTGTTATATGCGTGTTTACACTTGTGCTCTATGAATAGACCGCTAGAGTTTTTTTTTTGCTGAAACCTCTTAGCTTTACCTTGGGGGATTACGGGAATCCTGCTCGGATTACGGAAAATTACCGATCCCCCAGGAATCGGTAACTGCGTAGGCATTGCCTTGAATTCATGGGAACGATATTGCACCAACTCCTACATTTTACTCCAATCTGGCATCATCCGGGGTCTCATGTCTGCCTTGGTGCAGCTCAGACGCGTCAGTGAGACCGTTAGCGCCTTCCACAGCTCCGCCACCTGGGGATGCGTCGAGAGCCATCGCCTGGAGCGTCCCTGGCTGCCCGAGCCTAATACCACGGCTGGTTTGCCTTTGCTGCCTATTTCTCCTTCTTTCCTTTTCACCTACGGGTGCTCCCTCTCGACTGGATCGGGGGCCACCGTTGGAGCTTCGAGCTCTCCTGGCAGTTTCCTTGACCACCTTTAGAGACATGATAGCTTTGAAGAAGGCACAGGACTTCCTCTACGCCTTCGCCGATGTCAGCATGTGTGCTACAACCTCCTTGATCGGTTTTCCCCTCATGATTCTCGTACCCGCGTCTCTGGCTTCTCGGAGGGCCGGACCCGCAGAACTTCCGTCTCACCTGATCTGCATAACGCGCAGATGTCGGCACTCGTCTTGTTAATTCTTACCATGTATGTTTGGAACTGGCCGTGCCCGCTCAGCGCCTATGTCGTACCATAAGAAAGCTCACCGTAGTTGCAATCGTACTACGCCTTCAGGTCAGCGGTAAGGTCTCTGGTCCAGCTTCCCGCGGGCGGCCTTCGAGGGTCTCCCAGCTGCACTGCGACCCATTTCTCATGCCACCGGGCAATTGTCCTTGATCTAGCCGTTGTTAAGTTCAGATCGGCATCCTTCTATCTTTCGGCCCCCCCGTTCACTTGCCAGCAGATCCCATGGCAGTTTCTTGGACAGGAGCAGGAGGGCCGCGGTCGACAACGTGCGGTAAGCCCGGCCGACAAGTATGGCTAGCGACCGCTGTGACAATCGAAGCGCTCTCCAGGTTTCTTTGTGTCCTCAGCGCCTGCCCACACTGGCTGCGCGTATAGCGCAACCGACTCTGCTACACTGGCCAGTAGGCGGCGCCTGCCTTCACTGTGCAGCTACCGACTCTGGACATTAGCCGAGGCGATCTTGAAGGCTTTGACAGCCACCTGCTGAATATGTGCCGATCCATTGCCATTGAAGCCTTTGTCGAACACTCCGAGGTACTTTGCTGTCCGAGCAAGCTTGACAGAGTATATAGTTGAATTTACCTTAATGGCGTAGTGATGTTATACAAATAGATTAACATCAACAAATAGCGGACAATTGCCATAAGTGTACCTGACGTGTATGTATGCATAAATATGTCAATTGCGAAGTAATGGGTGTGTGTGTATTTTTGTATTCACACACACACACACAAACACACACAGCGTACGGGCGCCGTGTTGAATGCATGTGTGACTTGCAATTACTTGCAAGTGCACTGTGCCGGTGAATTCCGCACGCATCGACCGCATCGCACGCGCAGCTAAGCGAACAAACAACGAAATTAAGCTTCTGTCGTATAGACAGACCGTAGTGTATGTAGATGGTGTCGTTCGGCCGAGCCATGATTCATTCGGGCCTAAGCGACGAAGATGATTTTTGCCTGCTTCATGACGAGCCCGATATGGTCTACTTGCGGTCGGTGCTGATGGTGAGCGTGACCACTTCACTTATGATAGCCGCAATGGTACACAAAAATACGTTGTTCCAGGTCATTGCAATGACGGGCTATATGCTGCAAGCGTGCCTGCTCGGTGTGATTCACGACAAGGACAGCAGTCTTTTTCGTTCCTACTAGCGACACCGCCCCGCCCCACTCGCTACCGATGTGCGTTGTTCAGTTTTCAATTCAACCTTGTGCCCACTTTGACAACTTTCGGGCATTAGTAACGAGGCGCCAGAGGAACGCCTGAGGTGCCTTTTTTCCCACTTTCGTCTTATCGTCGAGATGATCACACTGCTTCGAAGTAGTAGTAGTAGTAGCGAAGCAGTAGTAAAGCCTTGCACGTGTTATTTTCGTCGTCTCGGACGAAACGGCAAACGATAACCCCACCCCATTTTTACGGCGCATACGATATGATGACAAGGCAACACCGGCTGTTACGACGCCTGAAGGCGAACGCGATGCGGCATCCAGGTTCGATGCCATTTGTGTGTATGTGCCACACCAGTGCCCGTGTAGCATTGCTAAGTATCTCGCATTGTGGGGCTCATAAGTAGCCGATTCTAGCTGTAGAACACGTCGCGCATTCATTGGAGAGCCGTGCGTTCTCTTTGTAGCACGCAGACACCTCTTAATCATAAGTGGTGGGTCTTTTGTCACCGCCGCTTCTCACAACGTGATTTCAAGATTATTAGAGAATAAATGTAAAGATCTTTCTATGATTCCCATGTAAATGAGAGTGCTTTTGCCGCAGAGAGACGATTTGATTCGACAAGGCTCAATTCTCAACTACAAGCTAAATCGAAATATCAACGAGCAAGGCCATGAATCCTAGTATGGGTGCCATATTGTTGTTCAAAATGGCATCGGTGTTTGAGCAGAGTTAGAGGCAAAAAATGCCAAAAACACAGACAAGGAAACAGACAAGCTTCTATCTATTGTTAGCTTTGCGTTGGTACTACTGTAATTCTTACGAGAACAGAGTTGTTAGACAAACCATATTTTTTTTTTTCATGGGTGACAAGTAAAGCCGGTTACATATGTAGATGCATGTACACGTTCAAAAGCGCTTTCTCTTGTTACTTTGAATGTCTTGTTCTTTTTTTAGGAAATGCAGCCAAATCTGAAAATGCTAAGTTGCAGTTGTAAACAGGTTTATTCACCTTTAATATCGTCGAGCAGAATTCAGAAAATGTCCACAGAAAGCTGATAGCATTCTATTAGTCTATAATATTAAACGTCAACTTCTTTCGTGTTGTCCATAATTTTTACGTTGATGCCCCGTGATGTGAAAACATCTGCTATGCTGCAAGAATGATTCTGCTTAACAAAGACACAAATTCGCCTCAGCTTAGAAGATAGAACATAAACGTCTTTAGGTTGTATACCCTTTTTCTTCAATACAATTACCATTGTACCATCGTGTTCTTATACATGTATCTATTTTATTTATAGACACAGAGTCTACCTTTTGCTTTGAATTTGTAATTTTAGCATAGTGAAAACGTATGAGCAGTACCAGCATTTATTTGCAATAAAATCATGTGTATCCTCAAATCTGTCAAATAGCTGTCATTTCCTATGAATCCATGTCGGTTCTGATTGTTTTCGAGCTGGCTTAATTTTGCACATACTTAAATATGCTATCGCGCTTTACGGGGTGCTTTTATATCAGGAGCGCTTAGAGCAGCAACATATTTATTACCTACGCATCTATATTCAGCAATGTATCCTCCAACACCTACTAAGTACTTGTCTTCCGTTGGAACAGCCTCCACTTTGAAATATTAAGCTAGTCCTTTCTCACATTTGGACCTAAAGCAAGAGCTTCCGGCAGACCTATGTTTCTGCTCCTCTGAAGGCTGTACATTCCTTTACAATTTGTTCAATTGACTCATTCCTTAGCCCACGAGCTCGATATTCTGTACTCCCCCCCCCCCCATTCCTATATTTAGCTCGTTATACTATAATAACATCCCTGCCCTGGCATCTGCCAATAGTCCACTCGCTCTTGAAGTATCGTACCAAATCTACCCCGTCCATTCCCCACTTTTCCTTTTCATATATGCTTGAAAACTTGATCTAGAGCCCATCGCAAATTTCGATTTACCCGTATAAGACTGTTTATCCTCCTGATATTCACCATTTCTTCGATTGCTGACTATTTAAATTTAAAATTAAAGGTTTATTGACAGAACCGCACGATTGCAATGCTTAAGTTATCGTATACAAAAATATGTAAAATATGTAAAAGTACTTTTGTACTACTATTTTATACTCCAACATATCTCACCCCACGCGAAACTAACAATTTAAGTCGTTAAACATTTTCCCGTTCACATAAACGACAAAGTTTTTACACCTATTGGCAGGTTACTTGTTTTGACTAGACTCTGTACTCGTTGTTGCCAACGGAGCCGTAGAAGGAAAACAGACGAAATTCGCGGGTTCGCACACTCACGGAGTCTTATTTATTATATCTTACTATTTGACGGAGGTATATAGTCGACGAAGATATTACGCTATGCCCCGGCGGTTAGCACTAAGCCGTTTCGCCGTCGGAATTCATTATCGACAACTCTGCACTAGACACACGTATATACGTAACAATCGTTCACCAAATATATACAGGGTCATTCATATCGTTATGTACTTATTGCGAGGTTTGGTAGAACTCGGCAAAAAAAAATTTCAATGGAAGGAGGACGCAAAACGTCCTGTTTAGGAGAGAGAGTAAAGTTTATAAAAGTAGTTATTCTGTTTTTTCTTCTCCTACATTGTTGTGCAAAATCTACGTGTGCAGGATAACCAGTAAACGCATGAAAGAACCGATTATACCGGCGTGTTCGGAGGAAAATTCTGCAAAACGAAAGACACTTCACTAGCTTGCGTAGCAAAAAGCGAATTGCCAGCTTGAGGGGTGTCATAAAAAATGTTACGTTAACGTTTTTCGTAAAAAATCGTAACATTTTTTGTTACGACCAAAAATGTACGTTCAAAAGACCACCCTCAGCAATAGCAAATTATATGCCCATCATTTTCGTACCAAAGTGATGGTGCTGCGTTACGTAGATGTCAAGCAACTAAGCTATTTCGACAGCCATAGTTGTTATGTTTTACGTGCAAGTTTTCACGCTTAGAACCGTAAACTTTTGCCAAGATGTTTCCCCCCCCCCCCTCTTTCCAGTAGGAAAAATTATTCTCTTGCCGAGTTCTAGCAAACCTCAAAACTTTCTCATACACCCTATGCAAGTATGTATGCATTCGCTTTCGATATGGCTATCGAAAAAGCTTAGTTACTTGACAACTACGCAACGCAACACCATCCCTTTAATATGAAAGTAGTGGGCATTCAATTTGCTATTGCGCGAGGGTGGTCTTTTGAACATACATTTTTTGTCGTAATGGAAAAAAATTACGATTTTTCACGAAAAAGCGTTAACGTAAGACATAACAACACATCGACATTGTATGACTTCCCTCAATCTGGCAATTCACTTTTTTGCTACGCAAGCTAGTGAAGTGTCTTCGGTTGCAGAATTTTCCTCCGTTAACGCCGATATAATCGGTTCTTTCATGCGATAACTGGCTATCCCGCAAACGCAGACTTCGCACAACTATGTAGGAGAAGAAAAGGCAGAAAAAACGTTTTCGCGTCCTCCTTCGATTGGGAAAAAATATTTTCTTGCCGAGTTCTACCAATCCTCGAAATAAGTACATAACGATATGAATGACCCTGTATACATATATATATACAGTCCCTGATTTTTTTTTTACATTTGACACAGCTACACCGCGAAAAAATTATAATGTCACTCTGCTGGCAAGATGCATGTCTTAATGAGTGAATTAAGCAGAATAACGACGTTTGGGCTCATTTAACGGCTCGACAGAAACAAAGGCAGACCTCCTACCAGAAGTTTTTCTTTGTTGAAACGATAGGCTTAGGCTGGCGCCTCATGGGCGAAGAAACAGCCCATATCAAGGCTTATAAGGAAATCGGCCTCTAATCGTAAACTTTCCCGTCAATTGGGGCGTTGTGCCCAATTAGTAAATAACTTTGTTAATTTAGGTAACAAAATACGCCGTAAAAAGAGTTCCGGGCGTCCGAATTCTATTTCGGAACGAAACAAACTGCAAATCTGAAGAAAGCGTCGAACTCTGCGCCCTCGGCGAAGGCAATTGCGGCGGCGGCCGACGTGCAAACGAACGTGCGAAATGTGCAAAGCTTCCTCAGGAAGACACACAAGAAAACATAAGAAAAACAACGATTGACTGCTGACCCATGAAAGCTCGTCTTGACTTCGCCCACGATAAAATGTCATGGCCCACTGAGTGCCCACGATGCGATGTCATGGACCACTGAGTGACACAGAGTGCTCTTTTCGGATAAAAAGTTTCACTTTGATGAACCGGATCGATTTACCTATTATTTGCACGATGTCCGCTAGGAAAAACGAATTTTGTCAAAACCTTGTTCAGTAGTGATCTGGGCTGCTGTCGGGTATTATATAACGTCGTCGATTGTGTTTTTAGACGGTCGTCTTTATTCGACGCGCGACGGGGATGTACTAAAAGAGCAATCGGCGCATTTTAAGCTGATGGGAGGGCCAGACTTCGTTTTTACACACGATAACGCCCCGATTCACACCGCCAGGCTGATCGAAAGCTGGTTCGACCAACGTCACATTGAAGTCCTTCGCTGTCCTGCACTCTCACCTGATCTTAATATGATCCAGAATGTGTGGAGCTGGCTCGAACCATACGTTTACACCGATGAAAAAAATTCGAGGCTTGGGACGAGCTCTTGCAAAGCGTCATCCAAAATTTGTTTAATACAATACCAAACCGCCCTTTTGAGGTTATTTGATTTAATGGGATGTTCACTGAGTATTAGGTATACTTACTAAATGCCGTGAAATTAGTCCAAATACCGTTAATCCACTTAATTCATTTGTTAAAACAGGTATCTTGCTAGTGGCCTTATAATTTTTTCGCGGTGTTTGAAAATTTCGTGGTTCAAAGTAATCCGAGACCCCAAATGTCAATAGAAGTCTCCGCTGTTACTCTGTGAGCATGTATCACTGTGAAATTTACACGATTGGTTATAATAAATGCGTGAACAAAAATGGGTAGCCCTATATTTTTTTTTAGAGACTGTATATGTGCCGGTCTACTTGCGCTTGTCTGACTCTGACTCACCCCCCTTTTTTTGTGAGGTTGGGGAAAAATGCTCTATGCACACCCAGCGCAGATATCACTGTCCGGGCGTGTAGAAGCGCGTAGGTAGTGTGGGACTCCTCGATGGCATGGGGTTACCCACTAAGAAACCCTAGTCCTCACATTTACCCCCCCAGGGTTCGGTACTGTTTGCCAGTTCTTCAAGGCCCTAGGGGGGGAGCCGTCCGCCGCTCTACATCTACGGCATGGCCTCCGAGGCCTGTAAGGACGTCTCGCAATCTCCTCTAGCGAGTGAAGCGCGTCTTTCCTTCTCTTGGCAAGTTTATTCTCTGATGATCCGGTCGAGGTATGACGCACCTTCTTTCCATGATTGGCCTGACGTCAACATGGGTGTTATGATCGTTTTAGTGTCAGCTCCAGCTAGTACATATTTGGAGGTCTGTCTGAGGTTCGAGAGCCTTGGGCATCCTGCGACCGTGTGGTCCACGTCGTCAGGTTCCCCAGTTGTGCACAAAACACAGATGTCTGAGTGAGACTTGCCTATTCTCATTATGTACGTTTGGAATTGGCCGTGTCCCGTTACAGCCTGTGTGGCGTAGAATGATAACGAGCCTTGGCCGGGGCCGTTATACCATTCATGTAAATCACTGACGAGGTGGCGGGTCCAGCCCGCGCGTGAGGATAGGACACGCCATTCCTCCGCCCAAGTCTGCATCGTCGCCTCCCTTGCTTCGTTGTAGTCAGTATATCCGTCCCTTCGCTTGGTGCTCCTCTGTCCTGCCAGGAGGTCCCATGGGAGCATTCTGGCTAGCATTAGCGCAGCCTCCGTGCTGACGGTTCTATACACTCTGCTGACACGTATCGCCGGAATCGAGAGTGACTCCCAGATATTTTGCCATTTTCGACAGCATGATAGCGTGGCCGCCCAATTTCAAGTGAATGCCGCGGGTGCGTTTGCGATCTGACAGGTAGATTGTCTCAGTTTTTTCTGGGGCTAGCAGAAGGTTGTTTTGTGCTATCCACCGAGAGACACAGCGCATGGCGTTGTTTGCTGTGGCCTCGAGTATGGCCTCAGATAGGAGGAGATGATGCGAACCATATAAGAAGGTATATTTCGTCGTTCCATGGCCTCAAGAATGTTCGCCAAGTTGGCACTGTTGAAGGCGTTTTTGACGTCAAAAAGTATTAGTAAAACAAACTTACTGGTATTGCGCGACGCCCTGGGGTCTTGTCTTGCTTTTGCCAGGATTTCCTCGATAGGGTCGAGTGTCGAGTGACCCTTGCGGAATGTTGGTTAGGTGTTAAAGCTCCTGTATCTTCTATAGCCTTCGTGAGACGCGCTTGGATGATGTTTTCAAAAAGCTTGCCAATAGTGTCTAAGAGACAGATTGGTCTGTAGGTTCCTGGGGTGTGCTTGGAAATAAGGGCTAGAAAAGAGGTCTTCCAGGCAGGTGGGAAGAACCCCTCTCGGAGGAGATGGGGCACGGCACCTGCGACGATTTTCGGATGCTCTCTTGCCATACTTCGGATCACCCCAGGAGAAACACCGTCAGGACCCTGGTGCTTTGCCAGGGGCGAGGCGCTCGGCTGCCCGAAGAACCTCGTTCTCTGTGACGGGCGGAATGTCTGCTGGGTCTATATTGGTAAAAGTTACTGAAGGGCAAGGAGAATGCGACGAAAAGAGTTTCTTAACTTGGCTTCTTCTTGCGTTAGAAGGGGTGGAGATGACTTGAGTTTTTCCCGGACTATCCGATAAGGAATTCCCCAGGGATCATGTTGTACAATATCGATTAAAGCCCTCCAACATTCCCGTTTCGCTGTCCTGATCTTTTGGTAAAGAGTGTTTCTTGCTGTTCGGTATATGTCTAGTAGTGTATCCTCCCGGGCCAAGGCAATGTGAAGTATGTGCTCGTGTTCACCGTTTCGGCGTCTTCTCGCAAACTAGGTTTGAGCCTTCGTCAGGGTGCGCTTGGCACGTATGCATGCTGAGCGGGCCTCCTTTATCTCGGATGTCCACCATGGCTGTGGGGAGCGTCTACCAGTGCGGCGACGCGGCGGGCCGCCTGCGGCCCTGCACGCCTTTATTACTATTTGTGTTAGGTCTTCCAGAGAGAGTTGGGAGTCATGATGCATGTTGAGTTGTCCAGCTATGTAAAGTTTTAGCTTGTTGATGTCTAGATGTCTCATCTGCCAGGTTTTTCGGGTCGAGAGTGGCTGTCTAGGTGCCCCGTCGTAATCGAAGACTATGTATTGGTGGTCACTGAGCGTTTCGGCGTCTGTGACGACTCTCCATCTGTTAATCAGACAAAGGAAAGCATTATTGGTAAGTGTGAGATTAATGAATGACTCATGTCGACCTCGGACGAATGTCGGAATGTTCCCGTCGTTAATTACTGAGAGATCCGAGTTGGCCAGCCAGTCCAGTAGTAGGAGGCCCCGGGAGGTGGGCGCGGGAGCCCCATAGAGGGTGTGCCGCGTTGAAGACACCTGTCAGATGTAGTTGGTGGGGGTTAAGAGATGTAATGAGATCAGTGAGTGATGCGAGGTAGTCGTTAAATTCCTCTAGTGTGCGGTTTGGTGAGAAATAGCAGAAGAGAACACATGAGCCGCTGCCTAGGTGAATCCATGTACACCCAGAGCAAGCCCCGTTGCCCGAGACGGAGACCTTTGGGTCTTGTTTTGTCCACCATACAGCTGCGGAATCAGCATAATGGTTTGCTCCTGTTTATGCAATATTAATATTGGGCTCTGACATGAGGCATAAGGATATCTGGTTCTCCTGTACGTACACGCTAAGAGCGTCATGAGCGGCCCGGCAGCGGTTTAAGTTTACTTGTAGGATCTTTATTTTGATAGCTTAGTTTTAGATTGTCTCTGGACTGTCGTCCAGTCTGATCTGTTGTTCTCTCCTGTTTCTGCCACACTGGATGCAGGTGCGACCGGAGGAGTGTCGCTAGAGGTGGCCTCCTTTTCGACGAGCTCAACCTCCGGTTGGGAGGGGGCCCTTGACCCGGAGGGTCCGCCACTAAGCTCCACTCTCTCTGCCTCGGGGCGCTTCGTTGGCATGTTGGGCTCTTGCCCAGCCTCTGTCCTGCATTTTCGCTCACGGAGTACCAGCTCTCTGTACATCGGGCATGACATCGCATTCGCGCGATGACCCTCAGTATCGCAGGCAATGCACTTCATGCTCGCCGAGGTGCAGTCTCTTGTCTTGTGCCCAATGGTCCCACAGCGCAGACAGAGGCATCCCTCGATGGGTTTCTCAAATGCGCAAGCTTTCGCGCGATGGCCAGGGCACTGGCAGCGGTGGCATATTGAAGGCCTGAACCATAGATCTGGACGACAGTTGCGGCCTGCCAATCTGACTGTCGTGAGCTGCGACAGACGTTGTGCCAATGGAGCGGGTAATCGCGCCAAGGCGTACCAGCGCCCACTTCGAACTTGGCGGGGTTCGGTAATTGCGACCAAGAGGTGATCCGTCACTCCTAGGTACGCGGTGAGGTCGGCCTTTATCTGGGACTCGCTCGACAGGGGGTTGATACCCCATAATGCCACCTCTAGGGTAGGGTCAAATAGCTTGGCAGAGGCCTCCAGTCCCGCGTCGCAGATTTCAGTACTAAGCCGTTCTCCTCCTCCTAATGTTTTCTCCGACGGTCCGCAGCGTGTCAGCGAAGGTTTTGCCATTGCCGACTTTAACTAGTATTTAGATTGTATGTCTAGAGGGGGCAAGTGGAGGTGTTCGTGGCTGGATACTTTTTTTTTTTTTTTTTTTATAACCTGAGGTTGAAGGTAAATCTTGCATAAGACACCGGGCGATACGTTGGTATTCGCCGCGGTAGTGTCAGATTCTTACTGACTAAACCCCCAACCGGTAAGTATCTTGGGGATGCCATTCCGTACTAAAGTTGAATATTACTTCGAATAGCACCCTTGCAGGGACCAGCAGTCGGCGCTTATCGCCAACCTTGTCTTATCCCGCGGTTAGTCCTCAGGTTTGCTGGGCCGCCGTGGCGGCCAGCCGGCCGATCCTTGCCCGCTCCAGGTGGTCCTTGCGTTTCAGCAGCTCTTCCGCAAGCTGGGCTCCTTTGTGCCAGTGCTCCTCCGACGCGCAGATATACCTGACGAAGCCTCTCATTCCGTGTGCGCCGAGCTCTCGGGCTAGTTGTTGATCCATCCGCTCCGCTCGGACGTCCTGCAGCACACTGCATAGTAGCAGGGTGTGCAGTGGGGAGTCCACGTCGCAGGCGGGGCACAGTGTACAGCTTTCAGCAATATCCTTAAACCTGGCCAGGTACTGTTTGAAGTCGCCGTGGCCAGTCAGGAACTGCGTCATAAAGTACGTCGTGCCGCCACCTGGTCTGTTGATCCATTCTCCTATGTCCGGAATGATTTCGCGTGTGGAGACGCAGGGTCGGTTTCCGACTACCGTGTCCCACCGGGCCTGCCACGCGAGCAATGTTTCGGCCTTCTGCTGCTCGGCGGCGAGTGTCGGGTCCGCCCATTTCCTTCTCCTCTCCTCGGCCTTGAGGTCCCACGGGGTTGTGCCCGCAAGGACACACGCCGCCTCTCCGTTAACGTCCCGGTAGGCCTAGACCGTCCGGAGAGCAAGTATGCGCTGGGCCTTCATCATCGTGTTTCTATTGCACTCGGTCCGGAGCGTAGATTCCGCCCAGACCGGTGCTCCAAAAAGCATGATTGATTCGCCGACGCTTGCCAGCAGGCGGCGCTTGCCCTCCTTGGGTCCTGGCTGGATACTTGGTGGCGGTCCGGTGGGCCCTGCTTGAGCCGTGCGGGATTTGTGTAGCGCCAGTCTCCCAGGAGTGGGTGACTAAGCCACCAGCATTGCTATTATTCGGTGGAACGTGATGGTGCGCATATCCGGGGGAACGTAGAGAAGGGGCTGGGTGTCATTTGGAGTTTGGTCTGTCATTAGGAGGATTCGGTGTATAACCCCTCGCACCAGAGTCAAAGATGTTTCAACCGTAGTGGCATCCTCGTGTTTTGGTGGCAGGATGCCTACTACTAATCGATGTCCTTGCTGGGGGGTAGGCGTGGAGCCGGTGATAGTCTCCACAGCCTCGCCCAGGACTACGGCAGTGCCGGGAGTTGAGGAAGTTATGGATTGAAGCGAGGGATAAGCGGCTAGGAAATTTTAGAAGAATCCTGTGTTAGAAATTTCTCCCTGTCGGAACAGAAGGCGGAACTCTCTGAGTCGCTGTGACGGGCCATAGAAGCTTTGCTTCTCGCAGGTAGTCTTCCGCTGTTTGAGCGTTTGGTATCTGCTCGTCCAAATGTGCCTGATGAGCCGCATTTGTTTCTGCCGCGCATTTGGGGCATTCGCCCACGGACGACTCTAGGGGAGGAAGCCCCGCCTCCGTACTTTTGTTCCTCGCGCTTAATGTCGCGTCCCTTTGCTCCTTAGCGGCGTTAAGGAGATCAAGAGCCTCGTCACGTTGGGCTACAAGCAACACCAGCTCCTGTTGCATCTTGAACTGGTGTTGGTCCGCGCCAAGCCGGGCTTCCTGTAACGCCGTTAAGATTGTCTCGGCCGCCGATCGCACCTCGCGGAGGTCAAGTTGTATCTTTTGCGATAGGTATTTGAGTTCCTTAAGGGTGTTCCTTGACTCGCAGTGGATCTCAATCTTAGCGCAGTCCTCAGCGAGAGCATCATAGGCGTCAAAGGCTTGTCGGGCCTCCTTGTCTACTCCAGGAGCACGGTGTCTGAGTCGGGGGCTGAGAGAGTGAGGGTGGAGTGTCTGCTTGCCGTTTGAGGGTGTTGATGGGTCCGGCGTGGTCATGGTTCGTTTCGGCAAGCACCTAGTCGGTGACCATTTTTTCAGGGTTGGGGTCGAGGGCGGGCTGAGTAGGGACAGTGCGAGTTTCGCCAGGGAGACGGGGTAAGGTTTCTTTGGTGGTCAGAGAAGGGTCGGGGCGCGTAGCGCTAGAGGTGGGGGCAAAAAGGTCCTGTTGCCGAAGCGACTTGGGGACTGGGGAGCGTTGTGACGGCATCGTTCCGGCCGATTACCTCCTAAGAGGGATGAGGTGATCGGGAAGAGCTTGTTGTTTTCAGTTCAACGATGTCTCGTTCGCTGTTGTGTCGTGATCAGAAGATGATATATTACGGATCAAAGTTTTTTAGTAAGTCTTAGAAAATAGAGTTATTCCCTCTTTCAAGGCAAGTGTTTCAAAAGACACCGGTGTCTCCGTTATAAAACGTCTCCCTGTTGGGAGGGGCTTTTTCACACAAAAGCCGCTTTAAGATAGCCGTATTGGTTTCAGGTGTGTATTTAAGTGCGATCGTGCTCTGGAGTATTGGCCGGGCTATTCACCAGTCTATTGCTGAGATGGATCTACCAAGTATGTCAATGGAGACATGCTCAGGCGACTGTAGTAACTCGTGCTGGCTCTTACGGCCCGTATGGAAAGCTCGGCTCACCTTAGCTGGGATGGCAATGTCTACTTGGCAAGAGATGACCTTTCTGCGATTGTATCCGGTGTGTCTTCTCCCTACGGAGAGGGCTGCGTAGGTGACCTCGCCGGGTGGGCTCCACCCGTGGTGCCGCCCTGGTGGTCGAAATCGGAACTAACTCTTACTACTCCGCTGGACACCGTCAAAGGCGACGGACGCGTTTGAGGAAGCTCCAGACATCCAGCAACACGACACCGCACAGACACTTATCACTAATTTACCAAATTCACTCGAAATCCGTTTCGAAAACACACGGGAGGCGCACTCGACGACAGTCAGCAGACGACTTGACTCACCCCCATAGGACAGTACTACTGTCATGCGTACGTCGTTGCTGCCGCTACGCCATCAGACGGCCATCAGGGATTCCTCAGCCCGGGCTGAGGAATCGCTGAGGACGCGATATGCCGATAGCTCGAGAGAACAAAGACAAGGGTAGCTAAATTGGCGCGCATCCCTTTTATACAGTGACTGCGGGTGCACAGCGCAGGGGCGTGCTAACATGCAAAGATCATGATCATCATCATGGCGCGCAAATACAAACTTTTACCCGCGGTAATTATATATGCAACATTCTCCCCCTTTTGAGAACCGCGGTAGCCTCCCTAAAAAAAGTGCCTAAGTTCAATTGACTGTATGTATGTATTACTTATTCTGTGTCGCCCTACAAGATCAACTATGGCTCACAGCAATTCCGCCAACAGGCGTTCAGCTCTCTTGACAAAGCGGCCCCCACTGAGGTGCACCCTGTAGGCACGCTTCACGCCGCCTCCTCAACACGACCCAGGCGCCAGAATGCCCGCGGCACTTCCTCCTCCTGTAGCATTACGACGTCGCCTGCGGTGAGCGGCTCGGCAGTTGTGCCTCCCCGCCGCCGCAGGGCCGTCCTCAGGACGAGCGGATACTCGACGCGCCATCGCTTCCAAAACGCGTTCAGGATCGCCTCCTGCCGCTTCCAAATTCCGGCAAGGCATCCGGGTCGGTCACCCAGCGATATTAGCCTCTCTGCTAGGAACGCAAGCGGCATCCGAGGCGCCAGGAACTGGCTCGGGGAGAGCGCCCGAGGCTCATCCGCCGAGTCCGGCAGCCTCGTTATGAGTCGTTGATTGCTGATCGCCGCGACTTCATAGATAATTGTTATTAAATTGATTAGCTTCAATTTGTTTCCGTTAATGGTCTTCCTTAAGCAGATTTCACGACGCCGATGAGTCTTTCGTAAAACCTTGCCGGCAGCCCCCTTTGCGCCACAAACCTCTTGATTGCCGACAGGCAGGCTTCTGCCGTGAGGTCTTCGACTACTTCCAAGTGAACTACTCGGATGGCCGCGCATGTGAATATTGCGACCCAAATCTTCTTTTCTTCTTCTTAATTTCTTATTATGGTGGTCTTAAACGGTCGAAACGACATGTAGATCCGCGTTGCCGGGAGAGGCGCCTCTTCGGCCAACGCTGGCTTGGCTCCATCAAGCAGACATCTCGTACACTTGTAAATTGTCGACTTCACCACCTGCCACATCCTCCGGATACAATATTCTTCACGTTACACGTTCATGACTATCTCTGTCTTTAAGTGCTTCAGGCGGCTCTCGTGCGCATCCATGATAATCAGCCGAGTGAGCGGGTCGTCGGCAAACAGCATCGAGTGTCATACCTCGAATGGCTCGTCTGCAAACTGCAGCCGCCCGCCCACACTCAGGAGCCCGTCTTGATCCATGAACGGCTTGAACTCGGCGAAGCCAGTGTTTTTGGGAGGCTCGCCGCGAGAGGTGCTCGCAATGGCCTCCCCCAAGCAGCGCTGCTGGGCCTCGCGCAGCGGGTGCTGCTTCGCCCAAGCGAGCTCCTCCGCCGTAAGACGGCCGCTCGCATCCTGCCGACGGAATCGCCTTCCAGCCCGGGCGACGGTAGCGACGATTCGGATCAGCTTGCGCAACCTTGAACACCCCGCTGGGTCTATTAGCGGGGGTTCGCACGTTGCAACAAGCACCCGAATCTCGGAAAGCTCTTTGCAGCCCTGCCCCGGCTGGAAGGTGGGATACCGCGTCGACGGCTCTTTCAGGAACTCCGGGCCTGTAACCCCAAGAAACTCTCCTTAAGTTTGACTATAGACACTCTCGGGAGGGTATGTCTGCGGGGGTCTGATCCCCAGGACAATGACTCCACTCTGATGGTTTCGTAAGTTTCAATATTTCTTCTAAACGATTTTTCAGGAATACTCCCCACCGACTCGGAGCGGATCCAATGCAACACGTGTGCATCAGACCAGCAATAGATCTTACAATCTATATCTAGTTTACCTTAGCGGCCCATACCTTGGTTACGAGCCGCACCGCGAATGTTGCTGCTACCAGTTCCTTCTTCGGTATAGTCAAATAGTGCAATTGCTGAATAGGCACTAATTTCGCTTTCGTCGCGACCAGTCCGATGCGACTTCCATTTCCGCCGTCGATTGCCTTGAGGTACACTATTGCGGTGCCTTCAGCGGCGACTTAGCTCGGTGCGCGTCCTGAAGGATTGTATTTAACTTCTGGACGTACGGAGCCAAGAGGCCCTCAAGGTTGCGCTCATTCGGGACGCAATAATATGAAACTCAATAAACTGCGATCTTCCGACCGTACTCACACTATCAAATAGGCCCGACTTATGGCGGTTACCCAAGCGACCTGGTGCCTCCTAAACCTTGTGAGCATCGCCAGCGGGCAATGGAGCAGGTTCGGGGTGTCGTCAAGACAATCGTTGAGCGACAAACCTCCCCTGCCCGCTGCTGACGCGTTGAAGACCGGCCGGACTTTATACGATACCTTTCCGGGCTGAACTACCGGAAAGTGTGGCATAATTTATAAAGCAGACTCACCGGGGGGCCGGGATTCAGCGAATCCGCCATCGATGAACGCTCTTACTTCGTGCAGGTAGTCTTCTGCTAATTCAGCGACCGCAACTGCTTCGCTGCTAGAACTTCCTTCTTGTCGATCATGGCGACGTTCGGCTTCAAATTTAATCCTACTTGGTACCCTCTACTTTCGCATGGTTTGAGGCTGTCGAGGAAGTTCTTCGATACTTCTTCTTTGTTGCGTGGCTCCAACTCCGACGGCCGTATGCCAGTCGATTCTGACGGCTAAACATTTTCTAACTCTTGTGTCGTCGTAATCGTTGCCACGAGAGCCTGCTTCACGCCGTCGGGCCTGCTTCGTCGGTTACGAGGACCCACCCGAACCGAGCGTCCATACCGATGGTACACTTGTCCAAACGACATGGCTCTGCGCGGATGGCTCTAAACGTGTCACCGGCGCAGAGCAATAACTATACGGCAGTCCGGCCGCCGACCCGCTCTGCCAGTCCGACCCCGAGTCTGTCGCGTAACCTTCTTGTCGGTGTGGAAAATGGGTGACAGACGCAATTTCTTCGACCACACGCGCGTTGATGAGCATCGGCTCGCCCGACTGCGTCAGCAACTCGAGACGAACGATGGGAAGTTTGTTTGCCTGCTGGGGCCTGGACCCGTCGAAGACATGGACATACGTGAATTCATATCCTACTTAACTGTCCAACATAACAACTGTAAATGGGGTCTCTTACATAATTAACATAAAATATGTTTAGTGCAGGCCCGCGCCCAATGGACGGGTTCCAAACACTTCCTACAAACTCGAGCGTCTAATATCCTCTGTCTACGCAACTCTACCGCCGCTTATGGGGTAACCCTAGCGCATGAAGAATGAGGAGCATCGGCATACAATCGACTTCTGGCAAGAAGGGTGGGACGGCTTACAAGAGGGTGCCTCGGGCTCCAGTCTCTGAGCCGTCATCCCCAACATCAGAGACTAGCTGTACCGCCCGGGGGGTGAACTCACCTTTTACACGACCCAGATCCTGACAGGTCATAGCAACTTCCAGTCCTACCTGTTCAGTATCGGGAAGGCTTCGAGCCCCAAATGCATCCACCGCGGCGATGGATCGGAGGAACTCCAAATCACACCACACTGAGGTGTCTGACATGGGCGGAGCAGCGCGCGCTCCTACCGTTTCTAATGAATACACAGGCTTTTAGCTCAAGTGACCTCTGCCAAAAAATACGCTCTTACACCGGAACACCATAACTAAAGTCTTCAAAGCCATTTTACAGAAAAAACGAGCGCCAACCATCTAAATGCGCGGGGCGCAAAAATTCGTTGAACCGAACGGGAGATTGTATCGCCTCTCTAGTCCACTTCTCTAGCTCGACCCGTCAGGGACATCTATTGCTTGTCCTCCTGCGTCACACGCTCCACTTCCAGCTAAACCTTCAGGTAATTATAGAATTCCAGCTCGCCGTCTCCATGATTGTTTATGTGATTCTGTTGTGTAGTTGCAGGCTTTCTCTTAAAGGGATTGCCCACCATATTGTGTTGTTATTATTATTGTTGTTGTTGTTCGTTGCCGCGACTTTAGTTGTTATTTTTGCTGCAGCTATTCTTGTAGTCCTTTGCTGTTACACTACATTCATCGTCTTTACTTTCGAACGGGTGTCGGTCCTCCCCGTGGCTCCCGGGGAACACACCGGCCAGGAGTAGTAGACTCGCCCCCTGACTGTTTGATGAGATGCGCAAGCAGTTCGCAGTCAAGAAGGGTGACGAGGACACGACTGGTTTTTAGTGAGTAGGAGCCCCACACTACCGGCCCATTCCCGTAGTGGTGATTGTGTGTGCAACCGCATTTTCCAGTTCGCCCTCTAAGAACAATATGCTCCCAGGTTAGCCGAGGCTGACAAATGCAGAAAATACTCTAGCGTTGATTATCTGCACAAATTCCGTTGGCCTTCGAGACTATGGGAGCTACAGGCCCCCTTACACTCAAGCTGGTTCAGCGCGGGAGCAGAAGCCTTAACCACTCCACGGGAGACTCGAGAGCATCCGAAATCTTGCGTCAGAGGCTGTCGCTCGACATTCAACTGGGAAATGCAGCGTCTGTTCGGGGCACGTTGTGAAACTGAGTTAACCCTAGGTTAGAGGACCCGGACCACACGTTAGCGCAGAGACAATTAGTCACTTCAAAGTGCTAATATAGCAAAGTTGCGTAAATATATATGAAAACGTTAGCCGTTTCGACGTAACCACTACCCTCGTTTATAATATTAACTCGCCTGCTACGAAGCTCGTCCCACATAAGGATATGTCGTACGTGGTAACCGGCGCTACCTCTAATCATTGACCGGGCAGCCACCCCCTTAAAATTTGACTGCTACTGTTTTTGCCTAAGCAACTTTTAGTGCCTTTTACCCAGAAATACGACCAAAATACAACCAATACCCCTGGCTTGCTTTATTTCAACCGACTGCAGCTGAACAAGACTATGTCATGCCAATAGCTATCTGACTTTTATCCCTTGGCATACAATCTTATAGAGCAAGATCGTTTTTCTCTAAAATCCTTCATGTTTTTTAGGTATTAGATTTTTTTAATAACTTATTGCAGTACATCTGCTAATATTCTCCCTAATATTGTCTATAGACAACTTTCTAGTGCAATATGCATGTTTTCTGTTCATTCCTTATGGGGCTCGAACCCGCGCACCTATGTGTCTCCTCCGGTCGCGAGGCGCAGGCGCATGCCACCACGCCACCGGGCTCGGTGACTTAATTCGCTCTTTGGGGCATTTAGTCATACTTTATGTCTGTATTTCCCCGTGGTTCCAGCACCTCATCACGCAAGATTTTTTGCCTTATTTTACCTTTTAATTTTTCAGTTATTTAATGTTAAAATTATTAGTGCAGTAGTGGTAAAAAATAGCCTTTTCGTACTGGTCTAGGGTTTCAAACGCTTCAAGTAGAGCGCTTGAAGCCCTAGCCTCCAGCCTCCAAACTCGCTTCGGGCTTGGCCTTACTCCAGGATACCGATATGGTAGAATTCCCTCGCTACAACGTCGACTAATACCATCGCGATTATTAGATCACACACCATCGAGTACGCGAACGATTTGCATATGGGCGGCATGGTAACGTCTTTGTTTAACCACATGCGCCCTATTTGGACGACCCCTTGAACGACGGCATGCTAATGAAAGCCTAGTGGTTTGAGACGGCAACACGGCTGCGGTCTGAAGTTGCAGCGATATCGACGCAGGCATGATAATGGCGAGTCTGGGTGCGCGGCGTTGTGAGATCACTTCTGCAGCGAGGTTCACAACAGCCAGCCGAACAGACGACACACTCCTCCCGCAGTCAAAACGTTGGCGGCCCGTCAAGGGCTCCCCTGACAACTTTATCTCAGACAACGCTCGCACGTTTTCTGTTAGCAGATGCCAGCAGGTGGTCTACAGACCTGGCAGTTTATAGAGTGAAGCACACCTATGTGCTTATGAAATGTGCTTATGTATGTGCTTGTGAGCAGCCAGATGAGCCCAAGGCGCACAAGCCGAAGCCTAACACCAACTCTGTAGAATATTTGCTTACATAGTACATGTACGTTTACACTCAACTTAATAGCGTTATACACAATGGACACAGTAGCTATATACGATAATGGATAGCCGTCATTATTTGTTATTGTCTAACCTGGGTGTTTATTTAGTTCCCAAAAAACTACGTAATATGCAATCATCATCATCATCATTAATATCATCTATATCATAATTATTATGAATGATTATTAATGTTAGCTAGCGGTGAGATACTCGTAGTAAGTGACGACTTCTCCTGCCAGGCAAAGGCTTCGTACGTTGGCTTGCCAATACATTTGGGTAATGCGGAGGCCAACAAGCGTAGGCTGAGTGTTGGTCCACTCCACTGGAAGCACACTCACTAGTGTCCCAAACTTGCGCTATTATCATAGGGTCCAAATGCACCGCCATACGCGCAAAGAAGCGTCAAAAGACCGAAGAAAGGGGCTACCAGTTGTAAATAGAGATACTCCGCTTCAAATGCGCCATATTGTATTAACGCACCTGTTGCACAAAGAAGCACCCTATAGATATTGTGCTCGTCAGGTTCTTCGCGAAGTAACAGAGAGTGCTTAGAGTGTAAGGCCATCAGTCAAAAAGGCGAGTATCTCAATATTCGTTTCTGGACTTCGTTATTTGGCTAGTTTACTTCATAATTCATATGCGTCTGACTGACGGCACGCGTACTAAACCGGCGTCGTTTGGTCAGCTTTAAAACCATATGCTATTGTGCAAAGAAAAGTGACGCTTAAATTGTTCATAACTGTCGAAGTAACTGATCCTATTATTATTATTATTCATTACTATCTAAATAGTGATCCTAGCAGTGGCTAGTAGTCAAACAGACATATTTTGCCAAGACTTGTCACGTTAGTCTACCGCCAAACAGCGTAAGGCCAATGGCGTGCATATACCCCGTTGTACCGTAATTATGCACTATGACAACTTTTGGAAGTTATTTGCAGTAGAACTATCGGCGTAACATTCGGATGATTTCACTTGTTGTCGCATCCGGCTTCATCGCATTGGCTCAACCTCCGCCCACGATGAGTACAAGTGCATGACTATTACTAGGAGAATCCGTCCGCTCCCTCTGCCCGTTGGCATGCGCGTCTACACTCCGGAGATTGGCTTCGAGAAAAATAGGATGCGGTGCCAACAAAGCTGAAATGCTGTCGGCAATTTGTCCTCATCAGTTGGGCTTTGCAACTATTGGTGGTTGGTACGAAGATCGGAATTCACACCTCTCGTGCCTGTATGAACTCCCGCAGTGGCACGGCCGTTCTGGTTTAGCTACATTTTGGGAATGCCTTTAAAAGTGTCAGAAAAGATCACCTGCTAAATGTGGTGAAATACTGCGCCGTATAACTGTTTCGTCAGGCACATTCGGCTTGCGCACAACCGTTGCACTTGGCGTCTTGGCACACGCCTCTACACCTGCGCAGTTCGGCCTTCTCTAAGGAGTCCCTTTAGGTCCGCCAATGTTTTGTTTGTGCATAACGGACTTGATCTACTTCCTAAAGTTCTCAAAATGCTTAATATTTGACCCCCACAATGCGCTTGGGGTGACCCGGCCACAGCAATCGGTGATATTGTCAGAGTCTGGAACTTTAAGGAGGTAAGTGGGCGACTCCTAATCTCCGGGAAATGCGAGATCCCCAGGTATGGCGGTAATGTTGTCTAACACAGACAGCTGGGAGTCCCTCGCTGGGTCCCCGGACGGTGGAAAAGATTTCCACATGGTCGTAGGCATTTGACATCCCACCAACAAGCTCTGCGATAAGGCAACGATAACGCTGTTGCGCTCGATTATCGATATTACCCATGACCCAGCCTTCAACCTCAGGGGCAACGGCTCTCCTATACGTCGACCATCAGTGGCCAGCAGAGCCGACGCAGCTGATTCTTGCGGTCTTCGTGGCCCACTTGCCACGAGGCGGCCTTATAGAGCTTTGGCGGGCAGACACGCCGCAAGCGGTACGATCTGTCAGTGAATGCGAGTAGAGACCCTCCGCCGGCCTTGGCCGAATAGGTGACGGCTTACGGGAAGCAGCCTTAAGCGGAATTAGTTCCCTGCCTAATATCAGAAAGATGAAGGCAGATATCCGTCAACTACTGTGTGACGTCAGCTTCTTGTAGTGGCGAGTGGCCCATGCCAAGGGCGCATTTCGACTCGCTGGTACACGTTGCTGAAGATGACGGCGCGTTGGTTTTAGACTAGGCGATCTATACAACTGCACGATACCCGGCCAAAGAGCCGCAACCTGCGCGGCACCCAGTGGCCCGCCTCTACCGTCGATGCGGATTGCCAGATCATGTGGCGGCTATGCGCAAAGCCGAGCCAAAACACTGTATCATTTGCAAGGTCTAAGGCCACAGGCCAATCGTATGGCCTGTGGTTCGTCGCAGTGCACACGGCCACAACGGGGCAGCCCAGGCCTGACGCTCTACCAGAAACATAGTTCAGTCCCGCTGAACCGCCGACTGAGTCGGATCGGGGTCGGCGACAGTTGGCAGGACGACAGCCGTAAGATTGCAGAAGATTTTGTGTAGGCGTACGTTCCACAAACCAATCGCATTGTATTTGTAAGTGTTACTCCTCCCCTAATAAAACTCAGTAAGACCTAAAGGGTTCTCTCCATCTCATCGGTACCCCAAACACTCACTGCTCGTCACGGAGGACTTCAATGCAGTGCATACTGCCTGCGGGCGGGCGGAGGGGGGCAAAGGGATGTGCGACTTTTTTTGTTTGGGCGTCTGGGCACGACGTGACCCTGGCCAACCATGCCGGCAATGTTGCTACGTTTGCGCGCCAAGGCTAACATTTTTCCTAAGCCCCACCCTTGCGGACCCGACCACTACATGACGAATACAGGATTGGAAAGTCCGGGAGAACGGGGAAACCCTAAGCGGCCACCGCTACCTAACATTAGAACTGCTCTCAACGATCACACGTAGCCCCGGAACCCCAAGTCGCACCTGGCAGATGCTGTACATCACCAGACCTACGTTGCGCACATGGTAGATTCGACGACCAACTAGGGTGCTGGCCTTAAATACTTGACGGGTTCATGCGCAAAAAGACTCGGCCAGAGAGTTCTTGTCGGTTGCAACACGCCGCCCGGTACCCCCACAGCGTTCGTCTCTTCATAATTTGGGCCAGTTGCTTTTGTGACGAGTGCGCTAGGATCGACTTGCGTCGTGCACCCTCTTCCCCTGCGCGCCCAGAAGAAAAACCGATGTAGTTAATCATCTCACAAAGTCATCTCACAAAACACGTGATAGCAACACGTGATAGCCTATCTTAAAGCTTCTAGAGAACATACACATGTACGCAATCTTCTAAAGGCACTTCGCGGAATTAGGCACAATTTTTCCGTGTATTTGTCGTACCTATCGACATCTTGCTTGAGACTTCTCTTGAATTTGAGTGACCGATTAACGGGTACCGAGGTATTATTATTACCTGATGATCCTGGTTAGCGAGTCCGGTGTTACCCAAATATATTCGCGAGGTACTTTTACTGCGGACTTCTCTAGAGATCACGCAACGTTACGTTTGTAGGTGTTAAAAGTACGGTTGGTAAGTCACAACAGCATTAGTGAGCGGTGTGACTATCGCTTGTCATTTTTGTATTAAAAAAACTTTTCATTTTTAACTTCAGTTTGATTTTTTTTTTTTTAAACGCAGTGCTAAATTCTCGTTTACCAAGAACACATTTGCCACAGTCGGACAATGGTTGTCCGCCGCACCTATAAAAAGTAGTAATGGTTTTTTGGTCGTCCACATTGATCAATGGATCACAAAAAGAAAAGCCCTCTCTTCGTCAGTATCGCCAGCCTGGCCCATCTCTACACATCTGGTACATGTCGTACTGCCCCGCACACGTCCGGCTAGGATACTCTTTGAGAACCCTCTGCTGCCTAGGGCTGCACATTTCGTCCGCAGCAGGTGTATTGCTGTTGCAGTTAGACACACGATATTTTTTTACATACCATCAACTCCATTAGACTAACAGACGGATCTTTGTTGAACGGTGCTGTGTGAGCCACATTGTCGCAAGCATCATAGTCCCGTATTGCAAGTATCGTGGTGCGCAGCAGAGGGATTAAGTTGAAAAACGTCCAGGCTATATACAACGAGGTGATGGCGGCTTTCTGCTTTTTCAGAAATACTATAGTGTACAACCAACCTCGGACGGAAGAAACGATTCACGAGTAGCCGGTGGCGGTCAAACTAGTCTAAATTGTTTTTATCTAAATGCCTGCTCGTTGGCCACTCCAGGCGCTATAGGTGCCCTTGCGAATTATTGTTTATTAAACAGCATCGATGTGATTTTTATTTCAGAGACCTGGCTTACTAGCGCAATTAGTGATAGAGAGGTCTTACTCGGTGACCGGTACTCGGTGCATCGAATGGACCGAAGTTACAGGGGTGGTGGAGTGTGTATTTTAACACTCAAGGGAATAAACTGTCGCCGAATTGAGATACCCACAGGCTCGGAAACCGTAGCGGTAGACTTGCATTATGATCACATTATCATTCGAATCATATGCTGTTATGTCACCAATACGGACTCCGGCGCCCAAAGAAAGGCCCGTATTGAAAATGTTCTAGAATTCTGTCCTGATGTCGGTTATCCTATATGCGTAGTTGGTGATTTTAACATGCCTGACACTGACTGGTCAAATCTGCGCTTAAGTGATGCTACCAGCCCAGAGAAGGCTTTTGCTAACTTCTGCATCATAAATGGTTTAGATCAGCTTGTTATGCAACCCACAAGGGATAACAATATTCTGGACTTGCTTATTACATCTGAGAGGGAGCTCGGTACTGAGCCAGCAGTCGTAGATCCCCCTATTGCTACAGATCATCGGGCTCTCAGCTTTCGGATTCTGGTCCCTTCCTCCCATTTCTTAGAGTCGGGTGGTGGGTTTAACTTCTGGAAGGCTGATTATGACTCGATCTGTACAAATCTTGCGAGCGTAAACTGGACGACATTCTTTGCACGGTGCGTTGACATTGAGCAGATGTATATTGCATTTATCGATTATATACACTTTCTTATCGAGGTATTCACACCCCAGAGAAACAATATTACTAATCCCAACATGACAAGTCTTCGAAACCATGTTCGACGGTTAGAGGAGCTCATGAATGAATTAGCGACTGAAAGCATCTCAGTGAAGCTTAGAAAGGCCTCGACACGGTTGAGAATTCTTGAAGAGTCAAAACTATCTTTTAAGGATGCTAAATCGTTTTACCGCTACGCGAATAAGCGACTTCGAGGACGTGAGGAACTTCCTTTACTAAAAGTCGATAATGTACTCATTGACAATAACCGAAGTAAAGCGGCGGCATTCTCGAAACAGTTTTTTTCTGTATATACACCTCCGGATGCTCAGCCGTCTTCACTGACAAATCGCGTGCGTATAGAAAGACGCCAAAATCAAACAATTCATAAGCAGTTTTTAATCTCAATCGATGACATAATTAAAAAGATCAAAACACTCAAGAACAAGTGCAGTTTTACACCAGATGGTATTCCACCAGTGTTTTATAAAAACACTTGTGATTTTATCGCCGAACCATTACTGTACATTTTTCAGAGATCGTATTGTGATGGGCAAGTTCCTTCATTATTTCGAAGGTCAATTGTAACGCCTATATTCAAAAAGGTGCTAAGGATTTAGTGGATAACTACCGGCCGGTGGCTCAACTGTCAATTGCGTGTATTTTAATGGAGAAGTTAGTCGTTGATTATATTGAAAAAAATTTTGTGCGTAACAAATTGGTTGACGCCAATCAGCGTGGCTTTGCCAGGGGCCGTTCTACAGGGACACAACTTATATCCATGGTCCACGATTGGAGTCTACACATAAATAATCGTAGAATATTTCATTGCATATATTTTGATTTTTCAAAGGCATTTGATAAAGTGAATCACAAACTTATGTTACAAAAATTAGAAAGTATTGACCTTGACTCCACAACTTGTCGATGGGTGTCAGCATACCTTACTGGGCGAAATTTCACCGTCAAAGTTGATAACGTAGAAAGTGACCCCCTCCTCTGCACCGCAGGGGTGCCGCAAGGATCGTGCATTGGGCCCCTGCTCTTCAGAATATACGCCCTCGATCTCTTAACAGTGATTCCAGAAGGTGTCACTTATCTCTTATTTGCGGTCGATTTAAAAATATACTCAGCAGCCGACAATTTCACAAGTATTATTCAACTAGCAATTAATAATATTGAAAACTGGTGTTGTGAGAATAGGATGCAAATATCTGTGCCTAAATATGCCGTGGTGTCGTCAGATGGCAGTTCGCCACTGTATACACTCGCTAACGATGCAATACCAGTAGTTAAATCTTTTCGTGATCTTGGTGTGATTGTAACCCCCAAATTAGACTTCTCTCAACATATTACTGCCACCGTTGCTTCTGCTTCACAACTATGTAATACCATATTTAGATGCTTCATTTTAAAAAATCATGATTTCTATGTGACTTTGTACAGAAGTCTAGTATTACCCAAATTCCTCTACTGCAGCCAGGTTTGGGCTCCTTTTTTGGCAAAAGATATAAATGCCATTGAGAGGGTACAGGTCAAATTTATCAGACGGATATCGAAAAGATGTAATATTTCTTCGTGAAAGCGTATCTCTTGTGCCAATACGTGCATTTTACGCACAAGGTGATCTATCGCTGTATAAAAAATTGTGTTGTCTCGGGACTGACCAGACCATGTTTAAACATTTAAATAATGGACTGCGAAGTGGTGTGAATGTTAGATCACTGGAAGTTGCGCGCTCAGTGAAGGTAAACAACACATTCTCGTGGAGAGTTCCACGAAGTCTGCGAAGTCGACAGACCTGATGTATGTTCTAATTATATTCAGAGGTTAAATATTTTGTTAAAAACAATGTATACTTAGGCATATATGACCCTTGAATAAAGGTGCATTCGACTTGACTTGACTTAAAGACATGTCATACCTATTGGATTTGACCGAAATGTACAGATGGCGACCGTTCAGTGGACATTTGACCCTTTACAATATATTTATAGTAGGTAGGAGAGCTCGCTAGCAACTAAATTTCCAATAATGCTAGTATTGCCTTCGCAAAACTTTGATGCATAACGTTTTCTTGCAAGGACTGTAACAGCTAACCGATCTTGCATCGATAACAGCAACATCGATTGAGTCGGATGATGATTTTGGTTACCTAGTTCAGTTGAGACGACGCTTCGTCTTGCTTGTCGCTTCGAGGACTAAAGTTCCCCCACTCGTACTGAGCTTAGGAGGAAGCTTTGTGCGTGTGCGCATTCGATTCACGAACGGTGGCGTACTGGCGCGTGTACCTTAGGTAGTGCCCTAGCTAGCGGCGAGCGGTCTGCATTATTATAACCTGCGTCTATAGGATTACAGAGCCCAATTTAACAACATTCTGCCACATGCAACAAGGTTAATGTCGGCAAACGTGCAGAAAAATTCGAGTTCTGGCTAAGGTGCAGTCATTCTAGAACAAAATTAATCTAAGGCTCTAGCAAGTATGCCAATCACAGTTAGTTAATATAGTACGTACATATTGCTTATTGCGCAATAACTTTGTACCTCAAGATGGTACATAATTACATTACAGTCATCACTGCATACAATTTAAATACTTCGTCTTGGCGCTGCGTCTGGCAGCTCGCTGCGTGGTATTTAGCGCATATCGGCGAGCAGAATCGGCAACGACATTGATCGCCAACTTGGTGAAATCATTGAGTCGAACATACCAAGTGATGACAGGCATGCACAATGTACTGTGTGTACACGTGCCGGCTAGTACATGCCATTCCATCCCAAAGGTCCTTGGCGAGGTACACATGTCACTGCCTTACCTCCTGCCGAGGCCTCGGTCCTTCTTCTCTGCCACTCTAACAAAAATTGCTGAGTCGGTCTTGTAATAGGTGACTTAAGCCTGACTCTGATTGCTTCCACTGCCGGTCCGCAACCTACTAGCAGGTATACAAAACGGTGACGACGAAGCGAATGCGATGTTGCGGACGCATGTGGAATCGGTCCCGAAATATATCGTCAGTATACTAGTACGGGCGACCCCTTCGCACGTTTCTTTGTGCGGAACCGATAGACTTCGTGACTAGCAGTCCTTTCTGCACAAAAGGTGAACTCTTGGCGCATATTCATAGACCTTTGACTCCCGAAAGGTTCGCTACGAGGATAACTTGGGTCCAGCTTAGTCGTATGTGCAGTGCCATCGTCAGGAAACTACGGAAGCGACACCGCTAAGTATCTGTCACATTTCTCTCTCGGCGTCCCGGGAGTGGTTGAGTTACGCGGTATTCGATCTTTGTGGTGTTCTCGGGACACTTTTGCACCTACTATAGGGCAGTGCAACGTGCGCGCCGCCATCTTGGTTTCGCCGTGCCTAACAGCGTGGCTTAGCCAGTGGCTCCTCGCCCCAGCTGAGCGCTGCGTGTGTGAGAGTAGACGTGCCGGCGGTCAGTGCAGACAGGCGAGTACTATCCGCGCACTTAGTGTAGACCGGTTAGGCGGTCCTCCAAGTAGGCAGCACGAACTAATTCCGGCGAGCTGATCCGAACGCACGACTTCTCCAGTAATCACTCACCTGTATTTCTGTCACGCTTTTGGCTAGATATAGCCGTTTTGCTATCGAATTTGGCTGAACTAAACTATAGACGGTCAAAGCGTCAATTAAAGAAAAATTATGCCGTCGTCTTGGGAGCCACCGAACAAGGGAAAAAAGCGCAGAGGAAGAAGAGCCTCGATGGAAGTCAATATGGACGCCGTCGTAAGGGAAGAAGAGGCCGCGGATAGCGTAAAGCCGACGAATAAGGGGAAGACCGCAGAGAAAGACAAAAAGGACAAAATAACCGCGAATCCAAAAAAGGGAAAGAAAAAGGAGGAGAACAGTCAGCGTATTGCGGTGCTGCCTCAAGGCATTGTAATTGACGCCGACTACAACAGACCGCTTAAACGGCTCGGAATGGTGATTGAGTCCGCGTACAGAGGCCATTAGCACCAAAAATGTGCACGTGGCTGTTAAGGAGAAGATGATCCTTCTGCTGGCAAAATTAAAAACCGCCATGAGAAAAGAGGAGGACGATAGAAAAGAAAGGGAGCTACAGAAAGAGAAAGCCAACGGGACTCCTGCCCTGCCGGATCTTCTTAACAAGTGCACTTGCGAGTAAAATGCCTGGACATAGTGGATGCAACCTGCGAGACGGACCCGGTCGTATTGGTGTCGACCCTAAAAGACCCAGGTTATGATATCAATAAAATTATTCTCAACTGTACTTCAGAGGAGGATTTGTCTGCACTCGTGAAGACCGACTGGCCCGAGCAGGTGTACACGCACACCAAGCTGCACAAGTCCAGTATCATTAAAGAGAGTCCGATGCGACTACTCGTAGTTTGCGAGGACTCGAAGAATGATGCCGTGACGTAGGACAATATGTCCGTGCACTTCGATGGCCTCAGTTCAGAAGCTCGGCGAGATGGTGGCTCGTTACGCCATTGAGAGGGGTCATGAGGGTGAAGTAACTACAAGGGCAGTAGTTGCTCTCCGCGTTCCCAAGGAGCGCAGCCTAGCTAGGGAGGAAGCTCTGCATAAGAGACTTCTGCAGAAGGCCAATGAGGTTGCAACTTTAACTGGAGTCAGAACAGAGTAAAGGCCCGATTTCCTGTTACCTGACCAGCGAGCAGGAAGGCGGGTACCATACCGGTCGTAAACTACTGAAATTTTTCGAGGTCCGCCTCGGGCTGACTACCACCAAGAACGGACGCAAAAGGGACCGGTGACGAAGGCCAGGACGGCACTAACACTAGGAAAAGGAGGAGGTGGGGTAAGGAGGATAAGAGAACCACCTCAATTGTCCTGAAGAAGAGTGAGACCGCCTCGTACGCAGATGTTCTGGGGCTTCAGTAGAAGCTCGATATCAGGAAGCATGGGGTGCAGATGAAGCAGTGGTTGAAGTTGGCAAGCGAAGACGTTAAACTTGTGGTATCGGAGAGGGCTGTCGGCGGTACAAGGACCTTTGTAGACGCCCTTCGGTTCGGTGCTGCCCGCGATGTCAGCGTATCGCGGCCTGGGGTGCAGACTCCACCAGTCAATGGCTGGGTCTGCCACAAATGCGGGCAGCCAGGCCACATTGCGAAGAACTGTGAAAACACGGAGGCTTGTTATGCGTGCGCAGGAGTCGCTGACAGGCGCTGGAGCAGCGGAACAAAAAGAAACACCGGATGTTGGAGCGAGCACCACCGCTGACAGCGAAGGTTTCACGCAAATTCTGCGCGACAAGCGCGGGCGCCTAAAGCGTGCCCATAGCTCTTCCGACGCGCAATGCCAGACGTCAAAGCTCCAAAAAATTATGGCCAGTAGACAGGATTGCGTCAGGAATTTGCAGTTAAACTGCAACCGTAGTAAAGGTGTTCATAGTATGCTCGAGACGATTGTTAGACGCCGTGGGGCAAACGTATGCCTTCTAAGAGAACCTTACGTCACTCTTGCCAAGCGCAATGCGCACATATGGACGGTTGACGACGGAAGAAGTAGCTGCATTGTGGAGAACAGAAGAAATCCAAGATATAAAGTTATCGGAAGAGGAAGTGGCAAAGGATTCTCTTGGGTTGAACTCAAGGTCCTTGGTTGTATCTATTCATGTTATAGTAGCCCCAACGGGTCACTAGCAGACCTGCAGAATCTACTTGAAGACATTACTATATCGGCGCAGGCCAGTTTGGAGCCGCTGGTTATATCTAGCGGTGACTTCAACGCTGCGTCGCCCGTGCGGGGCGCGAAGGAAACCAGTTGCAGGGGCCAAGCTGTTATGAAATACATGGCCAGAGAAGACATGGTGACCATGAACACCGGTGAAGCTACATATTGCTCCTCAAGGGGAAGCGAATTCGGGATTGACCTTACAATCTGCAAAACATCGCGCGCACACATGATTATTGGGTAGCAAGTGCTAAAAAAAGAGAAAAATCACAGCGATCACCACTGTATCGGGTTCAAGGTGAAGGGAGCTGGCAACAGAGAAACGATACCACCTCAAGCTAGACGAGATGTATGGCAGATAAGGGTAATGACGTATTAAAGGAATCATGGGAAGGGCTGCTTGAGAGCGACGGAATGCCGGAAACGGCGGACGACTTATACAGCCTATTGAAGAGAGCGTGCTAAAAAGCATCTACTTCACCCGCCAGGCGCAGCACAGGAACGAGGTCAGTGTTCTGGTGGAACGACGCTATTGCGTTGGCTCGGAGGGAGTACATGCGCCATAAACGTATTTAGACCCGAGCGCGAAGGAGTGAAGGGGACACCGAGCAAACCCACCAACTACATATCGAGTACAGAGGAGCGAAAGGCTGCTTGCGAAAAGATATCAGGAAAAGCAAAAAAGCTTGTTGGCGAGAGCTGATTGAGCAGATTGGTTCGTATCCATAGGGCAAGCTGTATAGGATCGTCAGGGGCAAGATTGGCGAAGCAAGGAGAAAGCATTTGCAGGAAGACAAAAAGCTCCGGGTGAATAACACGTTTCCCACAGCACCCCCGTTTTGACCAAACAGCTTTTAAACGCTAGCGGATAGTGAGAGATGAAAGAGACTGACGTCCGCGAGGTCACTCCGGGCAAAATTGCTGCTGCGGCGGAAAGGATCAAACTTGAAAGAGCACCAGGCTTGGATCGAGTACCGATGGGTAAAAAAAATTCTATTTAGACAGTATTCCTCGCTCGTGGAGAGTATCATCACAAATATATTTCCCGAGCTTCCCGAGAGCTGGAAGGCCGCCGAGCTTATACTGCAGCTTAATGGCAACGGGGACCATTATAGAGGATCGACTGAGGACTTTTGCCGAGGAGCACGGGCTGTTATCAGTGATGCAGTTTGGGTTCCGAAGGCATAATTCTGTTCTGTCGGCCATTCATAAAGTGGTGGCAAAGGCTGAACTTATTAAGGAGTCGACCGAGAAGACCATTTGTTCCTGGTGGTGCTGCTGGATGTAAAAAATTAGTTCAATAGGATCCCGTGGAAAGTGATTCTGGGGACGTTTCAACGAGAGAACCTCCCTCCGTATCTAGTACGGTTAGTTTCCGGTTACCTGAAGAATAAAACGGTCGAAAACGGGCGCACCGAGGTGAAGATGACTGCCGGAGTACCGCATTGTTCAATCATTCAATCAGACCACTCCTCTGGATTCTAGCATACGATGACGTCCTAAACATTCAGCACCTTTCACCGGGAGTAGAATTACTTGCCTACGCGGATGATTTTGCTGTGACCGTCAGAGCCAGGACCTCGAGACATACGCCAATATTGCGCTAGCGGATATCGATAGATGGACGAGAGGTCTAACACTTGCCCCGTAAAAGAGTGACACGATTCTACTCATTAGGAAAAAGAAATGCGGCCTTTTGAAGCTCACGCTGTCCGGCGAAAACATTGAGT
The DNA here is from genome assembly GCA_003439945.1 of Dermanyssus gallinae. NCBI lineage: Eukaryota > Metazoa > Arthropoda > Arachnida > Mesostigmata > Dermanyssidae > Dermanyssus > Dermanyssus gallinae. The sequence continues at coordinate 71,354 of QVRM01005993.1, forward strand.
TAAAGGACACGGCAACTGGACCCGGCAAGATACCTGGGTATACATCTGGACCGGGGACTGCGAGAAACCCCTTATGTGAGGATAGCGCCCGCAAAGGCGCAAAAGGTATTGCCCGTCTGTTGCCCAACACGCACTGCCCCAGAGATAGCCAACGGAGACAACTAATGTTCGTGTCAGAGTCCATCGTCCTTTTTGGCTCGCCAGTTTGGATGTCGCCTACAATGGACACACGCTACGACAAAGCTTTTGAGGAAGGTCCAGCGAATTGACAACCTTCGCATTATTCGGGGTATCGCACCATCAGTACGGCGGCCTCGCTTGTACTGGCAGAGACAGTGCCCTGGGACCTAAAGGCAGTCAAATGTCGGCGGTCATTCTTGAAGAAAAACGCGAGATAACACTCGACCTGTGGCAGAGAAGTGGGACGGTATCCCGGACGGACAACCAGGAGCGCCTGTAAGAAACCTTATTTCGAACATCCGCCGATGTATGAATCGTCCCGGGGGTCGTCTTACTTTCCACCTGACCCAGGTTTTTACGTATCATAGCGATTTCCAGATGTATCTAAACCGGATAGGAAAGGTTGACCTAACGCAATGTTGGTATTGCGACGAGATGGATTCTCCGGAACATACGGTCCTGAGATGCGCCGCATGGACCGAAAACAGACGAGGCATGCCCAGAAAGGAAATTCTGGTACATTTAGTCGCACACATGCTCACTTCGGTCAATAACTGGGACGCGGCTGCAAAGCCTATTCAACTTATTATGAAGGCAAATGAAGATGCCAGAAGAAGACTGGTGGAAAGCGTAAGAGAGTCGCTTGCACCACGCGACTCGACAAGCAGGACATAATGATTTAAAGCATCCGAGACTTTCCCGCCGCCTGTGCGTAGTTACTCTTCTATGTCAGCAAGCCCACAGGCCGAAGCGTCATCTTAAGGACGATACATCACTGTCGTGCATATATGTAGGGTTTTAGTAAATATTGCTTAAAACATACGGCTCAACTCTTGCCAAGCGCCAAGGCTTATTGGCGAGACTTGCTGTTTGGTGGCTGAGTACTATACTGTCCGCGTGTGAGCATGTTGTGGGGACAGCCAATCCCTGCATGCTTTTGCTCAGTCGTACGTAAATGTATTTTAAGCCCTAAACCCCCTTAAAAATGTACACACAGTGGTTTCTTGCCGTCCGTGGCAAGCAAAGGACACGCTTAATATATATTGTAAAGCACCTTTTTAGTTGCGCAAAATTTACCGCTGATAGATGGCCCTAAAACTTGCCAAGGCTGTAGCTCAACATTGGCACAATCTTGAGCTCAAAAAGACGCACTGCGGCACTCAGAGACAGTCGTCGAAGTCTCTCACCTCTGCCTGAGTAAAGGCAATTGACGCCCGACACCTGCCGCCGATGTGCTGGGTAAAGGTCGTTCCCGTATAGTGTAGTCTCAGACCCAAATACGGGAAGAAGTAGACAAACTTCGGCCACAACATGGTATTACGTTTGCTGCAGCCAATTGACCCTCACGACGAAACTTAAAGGCTTTTGTCTTCCGCGAATTTATTTGCAGGCCCATACGGTGAACGTAATTCTCTACGTCGCCGAAAATTCGACGAATGGCACCGCGGTCCCGGTATGCCACTACCATGACATCCGCATACATACCGACACACGAATTAGTTAATAAAATATCAACATAACAATTAGTTTTGTCCTGCATAAGTAATAATTCATAGTTGCGTATATGCGCCTCTGCCGGGGTCATAGACATTGGGTTAAAGCCATATAATTATTGGCGTATAAAGATGGGTTTTGATATGTCTCTTAATATTTCAGTGAGTCTAAAAAAGAGAGATAAATCATACACGAAAAAGATCGAAAAAGAACACCCACACACAAATTGCCGATTTTACTGCCTACTTATGAAAGAACAAAACACCGTTTAGGACAAAACACCGTTTGTCTCTAGCGATGTTGGAACCGAGGGCAACTACCCAATCAAAGTTTTCCAGGAACAATGGACGAGAAGCTCTTTGCGTTTACAGATTTCGTCTTGATCCCTCGAATAGTACTTGATAGAATAAAAAAACACGTGGTTTTTCGGAGAACACTATTTTCATTAAGAAACAACGGAACAGCTGCGCTTCGTCTTGAAATCGGCTTGAAGTAGTTTTGACACAAACACACGCATTACTGGTGCTCGTGACCTACGTGGTTTGAATCGTTTAAGAATGGCCCGTAGACGGCAGCACCCCAATAAGCGTCATGGGTATTACTGCAGACCATAGCGTCTTTTATGGTTTTTGGAGGCAAACCTGGCACGTCTTGGAAGCGTCCAGCACAGCCGCATATACATGATTTGATGACAAAGCAAGCGCAGGGGAACAGCGCAGGGTGCACAATTGTGTGGCAACACTGTCAACCGTGAAACTCTGGGGTATCTGGGTATTCCTTACCAAACTAACGCTGGCCATGAGCTGATTTTGCAGAAACATTGTCCACCAGATACACTCGTTTGTAAGCGCATGTCGAAGTGGGACTAATAACTACGAAAATGTTTCGGGTTTATGTCGTGAAGCAGTCCGACAAGCGCCGATTCGATAAGAAGCAACGTCAGTCCAAGCACTTCGCCATAAACAACCTTGTACTCGCTTGCGACAGCAATGAGTGCACCCAACGTAAGCGATACGGCCATCGTGCGCACGTAGAAAAGCATATCAGGCTCCTCATGGAGCAGGGATGTCATATCGTCGTTTTTAAACAAGGTCATGCTTGTACGATTGATCTAGATGCGGCGGACTCTTTGCTTCGTTATTAGTTCATTTAACAGGCCCGTCCCGCACACTTCTTAGGCGTTGCAACAAAAAGCCATATAACGTAAGCGAAATGATTGTGGATGAGCACATTTGCACCGCTCGTTTCGTTACTTCGAAACGCTTCTTCAAGCGGCAGCTGGCCGAAAACCTCATCTGGGCGATGGCCCACCGCGACGATACTAGACGCTTTAATGGCTGAATGGCTAAACTATGACGCTTCTTTAGCTGTAACCAATTATCTTATCTATCCTCATCCTCTTGCCGAGTGAATCTCTAGCCGCGCGCCTCGATGCCTTGTGATCGCATAATGCCTGTATAGTTTAAAAGCCGAAATCTAGGTGAAATTGATCGAAGTGGGTCGCGAAGGGCACAGATACTTTATAGTGAGCAGCTGGCTGATAATTTCAACGTAATGTTTCACATTGTCAGCGGGACAGTGTAATATAACCCCGTGATTGCGACCGTTGTGACTGTCCGAGCCCGTTTTTGTCACTGTACCAATTGTTCTCATTATACAATATCATGTTTTTCCTCAAACTTGCTTCTCTTGGCAGGACAAGAACTTACCAAGCCGTTCGGTCTTGCAACTGATACAGCTTTACGTTAAGGGCGTATTTAGTAGTTCAGTTTACTTTGTTTTTATCTATTTATTTGCTAGCATACTTTTCATTTTGTTTATGCCTGTCGCTAGTGTCGCGGCAGCGGCAATGGCAGTGTCTCCGCCTATGGAGCTGGATTAAAATTTAGTGGCCGTCCTTGTGTCCAAACATACGTCATTCAGCTGCATATGAAGTATGAGGTAGCCAGCAATTCTGCCAGCTCGAATAATTAGCGAGGCCATATATCATATTGCTAGGGCAGACACTAAATCGATGCGCTAATCAATAGAGAGGGTTTATGGAACAAGTCGCCAAAGTATGATACCATACCAAATTTACATGTGTATAATCCTGTAATATTTTAAAGCGCATACCTGTAGTGAATGTCATTTGCGCTTTCCAGTAAGTTCCAAGATAAATATTTCTATACGTTTAGACTATTTCTTTACATTTAAGTTTCTAAATAGTCTAAATGTGTTCCGTAAGTTTTATATTTCTAGTAAAACCAAGCAGACATTATATCATTTTGAGCAACTTGGAGTTTCATCAAAAAGGGTTGCCACCGGTCGTGGAATTGAATGTTATACTGCCATAGTTAACGCGAATGAGGGGCTGCCTCGAGGATAAGCTCAACTGGTAGCACTCCTCACAAGCCCTGGTGGAGTTAGTTACTCACATTTCCCCGTAACCATGGAATTAAATAAAAAAATTTATGTACTTCTGTTTTAAAAAGTAAAGCAAATGTTATAGTGTCATAGCTAGGTAACTAGCTAGGATGTTTTAAGTGTATACACTTAAACAATCATAGTTTAATGAGACACAACATAAACGAAGCTATTTACGTGCTTCATGTGGTGCCTGAATGGCAAGCGCATGTCGCGCTATGGTGACGTCTAATGATTTACAAAAATGCTGCCATATTTTCACTCCTTTTGTTGCAGACACATTACACGCATTCTAGAATGCATGCTAGTCTCTTACGAGCCCAGTCCCTGTTCAGACAATTACGACTCTCCTTCCCTCAGACTGGATCCTATCTTTGCGGCCGTCAAAAGGGCGTTTTGCTCTTTAACTGTTATCGTCGCTTTGAACATAACCTACACCGCTTTAAACGTAACGTCTTCCAATAACGTTTAGGCAAACAACAAGTGAAAAAACTAACGCCGCTAAACTCAATTGGAGTGGAGAAATGAATCTACGCCGCATTAATTTAAAGTTTTATTTCAAATATAGGCTAAAATAATGCATAATCAAAATCTTACAGCACACATAGAAAAAGCACAGCTTCATATTTCTACTGTGACTAACTTTACATGATTTTAATTGAATTATACAACACATAGTAATAATAGAGACGTTTGCTGTATCATTTGTACTCATAACTTGATGAGCAGAAAATTATTTGTTGTGGCAATCGTTTACAGATTTGAAGGGGGTAGTATATTGAAGAATACAGTCGTTGGCTTTTTTTAAGCACAAAGATCGCGCTTTGGGCAGGTTACCATAAAGGTGTGCCAGGCTAAGAGTTTACACTACTACACACCCTCTGCATTCCGTTAAACAGAAATGTTTGCGAAAATATTGCAAAGCACAAATAGACGGAATAGGGCTAACATTCGCAATAATTATAACGTTTGATAAATCCTTGAGGTAGTGTTTATTCATTCGAGTTATTCTAATAAAAGTAGATCATTTATTTCTAAATAAAATACAGTTCTTTTATTTACTACTGGCACATTTGCGTTATTCTACAGAAATGTGTACCCATAATTTAGCATACCCTCAGTGATATATAGTCTAATAAGTTCCTTCAAGTCATGGTTGGTCGTAGGTTTGTTGAACTTTAAAATAAGCTTTGGTCGTTAAAATAACCGAGAGAAAGAAAGCTACATCCGTTAAATCAAACAATCTAGACTGCCAATTCTGGTCGTCCAACGGGCTATAACACGATCGGGGAAAAATCCTGTGCAAAAATGTCATGTATGGCATTATTGAGGTCTATATTATCCAATTGTGGGTTCAAGAAAGGGGTTATGGTGGTCCGATACTGCTCTCCATTGACTGTTTGTGTATGGCCAGTCTTTGAGGAAAGCATTTTTATGAGATCAAGATGCCCGTATAGAAAATTGACCGCTTAAGTGTTGATGTTCAATTAGCCAGTAAATCAACAACGTCTTATATAAAATTTTCATGCCTATTAGCCTAAAGGGGCCAATATGTCAGAACCGATGATAATAGTGTGGATGAAACACGCAGGAGTCTCACCCCATGAACACGATGAGGGAAAATCAAGTTCCTTGACTGCCATCCACCCGATAAATATGGCACAGATGATTAATTTTGACTGTTGCACTATTGTCGGAGGTAGGCATGTTGTGTTATTTGTTAAGTTTACTGCATACAACATTTAAATAGATCTCATAGGTAGCTTTTCAACTCGCGCTCTAGATAGCGACCTAGATAAAGAGACCAGAAATGTTGTTAAGTCGAAATGGCTTAAGCTCGAAAACTCGGTGCCGAACGCCTACCTGTACACGCACACAGCACACGGCGGTCTGGACATCCCCTGCCTCCAAACATTTATCCCCAGACTCCGCTTCTCCCGTCTGACAGCACTACAGCACTCCACGCACCCTGGGGTCTGGGGTCCAATGGATGCTAACCACCGAGCACTTAAAAAATACCTTGCAAAAACAAGACTTCTTTGCGAGCGCTTGGGAACCTCTATTGAGACCGCTTCACAAGAGACCGATTACTGGTCTCAACAACTACACAACACGTTCAATGAGGCGCATTTAAAAAAACATACGAAACGCCCTTTGTACATTACTGGATTAAGAGTATGCCTTACCTATCTAGTAAAGAGCATTTAAACGTAATAAAGCTCAGGATCAACGCACTACCAACGCGTTTCAGATTGGCCAGGGGACGCCCGGGCTACAACAAACGTTGTAGACACGGGTGTCATGCGTCTGAGACGTTGGTTCATGTCGCTCAGATGTGCGATACAACGCACAAACAAACTATAAAAAGACATGACGACGTCTGTGATCGCGTGGCGCTCTCCGCGAGAGGGCTCATGAGGTGGTTCGTGAGCGAGTATTCCGTCGACCGGGCGCACCGGGTCTAAAGCCCGACCTCGTCATAACAACACCAAATGAGGTCTGGGTTTTAGATGCCGAGGTTTGCGGCCCGAACAGGGACCTCGCAAAAGTGCGGCAGAACAAGATCACCAAATATGACGTCGAGTTCCTAAGAGCGGCGCTTTCCGACCGGCAAAAACCTCGCAGATTCGGATCCATCACTATCTCTATGAGTGGTGTATGGGACTCTGAATCTGCGAGTACGCTCTTGGGGCTCGGCGTTACGAAGAGAAACCTTATGGAGCTTACCGTTTTAACGTTGCAAGGAACCTTGAGGATATACCGCTCGCACCGGGTCCATAGGAGCGGGGGCTACCATCAAGCAAAGACACGGACAGCTGGTTCTTAACCTCACGTGACACCTTTTTACCACCATTTGTATTAAAGCGAGCACTGCCGAGTGTGCAAACGTATTGTAAATAATTAATAAATCATTACAATATTTGCTATGCGTAGTGTTTCATATATTACAAGTTTGCGCATCGTGATAACTACAGACGATATCACTTCTGCCACAACCTCTTCTATTGCACTGGTTCACACCATATTCTATTTTTTGTTGCAATTGTAGCGTTTCTCTTTCCATTAAATCCTGAATACTGAATTTGCTTTTCACGTTCTGGTTTAGGACCGGGTATCGAGCATAACACAGATGACATACATGTGTAAACCTTTTACTAGCTGCTATAGATGGCCCGTCTATCGTGAGTCTAGGTGGGTCTGCCTCCGCTCATTTAGAATTTAATCGCCGGATTTTGTTTTTATTTCTTCATTAGATTTGGACCAACAATGACAATTTGTGCTCTTCATGTTCATAAGGCCTCAGAGGCAAATTGGTTTTATGTATACCTCACGTCGTTCACAAACTTCGCAAAACGTTTCTTGTTTTTCTTTCGAGAAGAATTAAAATGCCGGACCAACTAAAGGAATATTGTCAAAACGGCTGTAAAATCTATTGAACAGTTCGCCTGCCCAGGTAGAGTCGAGTAGCAAAACAATGACTACATACTGCCAATACATAAGACCAAAGTATGCGAGAAACTTCGCACATGTGAGCACTGCCTCTCCTGAATCGAACATGTCGGGCTCCCCATCGAGCAAAGGGGGATCTCTATAGGAGGTCCATGATCGGCCTAACGACATTGTGGCTACTTTGTGCTCTACTATCGACTGGCTTCGTTATTACGCCGACCAGATTAAGCTTGTGGATTTGACGAGCTTCGATTTAGAGCCGTTAAGCTTAATCTAAGGTCATATGGGTGGGGAAGCTTTAGCTTGTAACTTCTTAAATACAACAACTCTCGAAAGACACTCGAAAGAGCATTTCTGATAGACGCACTGTAACAGGCACAGTCGCGTGTCGGCAGATACCGTAACGCCGACTCTATTATTCTCACTGTTCACTTTTTAGTGGCCGCGTTAAGTACCGAGGACAGAAAACGTATGGCAGTTTCAATAGGAAGGTTCAAATGCATACCTTATGCGCCTTCATTGCAACGTGTTACGTAAACGAGCGTAACCTGAGCAGATATCTGTCTGCTGTCCAGTCTGACTGACGCTTTTCAGCTTCATTCCTTATTAATTCATCTTTTTCTTATTCGTCTCTAAAATAAATCTGTCAAAAATAGTAAGCTTCGTATTTGAGAACAGGCCGCGTGAGCAGAGGTAATGGAGTTGGAAAATAAGCATTAACCGACAAGCACATGCATTTGCGATGGCCTAAGTACGCATGGAATGCATACACGGAACATACACACGATGCCGCTTATTAATTCATCTTTTTCTTATTCGTCTCTAAAATAACTCTGTTAAAAATTAGTAAGCTTCGTATTTAAGGACAGGCCGCGTGAGCAGAGGTAATAGAGGTGGAAAAGAAGTATTAACTGACAAGCATTTGCGATGGCCTAGGTACACATGGAACGCATGCACGAAACACACGCACGATGCCGCTTACAGCCAGTTCAAAAAGGGTTCTTCATAATGATTTAACTATTTGACGCTTCGAATGCAGAGATTTTTAATTCAGTGCAGTGCATTCCACTGCATGGTAATTGGCACACATCTGCAGGCAGAACCGGCAGGTGTACAATTCAAACGCTTTATGAAAGGCTGCGTTTGGACATTCCAGGTGGTGACAACCATGCACTACGTACGAACCGGTGTATACGTGGCGACTGCCACATACAGGGCCAGACCAAAGGTGAAAGGCATTGAAAACGTCCAAAACACCGACCTCCCGTCTGGCCTGTTCGACTTTAGCTTCCAACTCCAAAATAAGACGTTCGTAAGGTACTGTACGCGGCATCTTCAGTCTTAGTCGGATTGTTTTAGTAGCAGGTGCATATCTTGACATGAGATACATAATAAATAGTACCTTTCAAGCTGGTTAAAATTCACCAGCGTGAGGTGGCTCCACACCCTGTCAAGATCATACGTCAGCCCCGGAACTATCTTAAGCACGAAGAGCCTCACTGCTAAAAAACGGACAGTCGTCGAACATTGCCTACTTCCCCGTAAAAAGGGGCAAGTGCTTTCTTTACTGCGTCGTCTATATACGATATCATCTGCATACATCACCACCATGATTGTTTAGTGCTTCTGTCGGGCGTAGCCGACAAGGTCAGCAAGGAGAAGTATAAACGAGACGCAGCTTAGCGGATCTTCTTGTGGAATTCCCACATTTTGCTTAATCTCCAATACACCATGCCCACCGTCTACCAACAAAATGTCCCCATCAAAGAAACTTGATATTACGCTCAGAAGAGTGCCACTCACTCCTGCTCGTTGGAATGCTTCAACCAGCAGATGGCGAAGGGCTTTGCCAAAAAACTTGGCGCAGTCAAGATCTTTGACAACGCCCCATATAACACATAAAGACATATGTGATACAGGTGACCTTTGGATTCTGCCACAGCTCCCTCGATTTCTGACTGAGGAACGTGGATTGCATCACGGGTGCCTCGGCTTCTCTTAATGCTGAATTGCTCCGGTGTCAGGGTTTCCCTCAACACCGCCATCCTGTCCAATAGATATAGATTAATCCGTCCCGTTGCAGACCAGCGCGGCGGGTTATGTCGTCTCGCTAAATACCGGGAACATCGGCACGCCCAACACTGGTTGGTGTTTTTAGGCCGCTTCATCGAGAATAAAGAAGCTTTTAAATATACAGGTAACGAAGTTGTGAAACAACAGGTCGATGGTGTTGCGTCCATTGTGCCCTAAATATGTATAGTCTTTACGTGCGTTCGCACATCCAAGACCAATATTTTCAATCACCTGAAGCAGGACCTCGCCTTTATCATCATTGGCCCAACGTTCGATTCTGGCATTGAAATCACCGCTGACGATAGTTACCGAGGAAATATATATGTAGAAAGAATATATATAAATATCCGTCTCCTTTTTTAGTCACATTAAAGAAATTACAGACCCTGGGCTCTTTCGTTTCGAGAATGACCGTAGGCCCTAGCAAACCTTCTCTACTCTGAAAGGCGGATTCACGTTGTGCTGCTCCACGTAAGCGGATGTCTATGCAATGGGACACGGTCGCAGCACCACAGTTGAGCAAGATATAGTTAGGTGACTTTCTGCCTGTCTTCACTGATCTGGTCTACAGCCCTGCGAGATCGTGCGATCTAAGCTGAAGGCTCCCGTTCTGCTTTTTTTATGTTCACAACAGAGTCCTATACAGGCCCTTCTATGATTTGAGTAGTTACGCCTGTCTTACAGCGATAGTGATTCTATGGTTAAGGGAGTTTGGTCTGAATTGCAGCAATCATACTCTTGTGATCTCGCCCATAGTGAAGAGCCCGAGCCCACTTCACTCTGAGCGAGGTAGCAGGGTTGTGAAAGCTACGGACTTTCTGCCATAGCCTTAACCATTTTTTTCAGAGGTAGTTCTGATGTCAGGGCTTACCTCAAAACAGCCTAACGCTCTGTCCAAACGAGATAGATCCATCTATCTCATTGCAGACCAGTGCGGCGGGTTGCGCCGGTCTTGCCAAATACTGCCAAATTTCGGGCCGCTTCATCGAAAACAACACGAAGCCTTTAACTTTACGGTTGACAAGGCTGTGAAAAAATCAATGGTGCTGCTTTCATTGTGGCTTAAAAATGTATAGTCTATACACGCGTTCGTAGCATCTTAGATCAATATTTTTCCATCGCTTGGAGCAACACCTCGCCTTTATTATCAGTGGCCCTACATTCGACTACGGGATTGAACTGATCGTCGATGACAGGTTGCATGATCAGGTTCAATCCTGAAAGTCCAAAGCTTACCGTCTCAGCAATTTTTTTTTGGCGGCAGAGAATGTGGGTAACAGAATACGTCGACGTCTATCCTTTCATCCGAAAGCTCCATGCAGTATTGATCTTTAGTTTCTGAGTTTTTACTGACGTTTGTCCCGCTAAACTGTCTCTGTGAGGAGTGCAGTTTAGCGGGCTGCACGAAACGTCAAGTTTTAACCAACATGGCATCACGTGCAAGACAATTTCTTACGTAATTCCTTCAAAACCCCGGGGAAACACTCATGGACGTATGTTTATCGCTAAGCCTACAGTTCTAGAACTAATCGGCCACTTACGTCTACACTTGAACCGTTAGGCGCGATAAAAGTTTTCTTAACAATACTTTTCCTAAGGAAAAACTCAGCGGCAAAAAAAGCTCTGCATTCAATGTTTCATTTTGTTCTCTTGTCGTTTGCGAATCACAATACAGTTTATATATAATATACCAGTATATGGATCGAGGACGGATTCTTGTGGGACCCCCGACGTGACCTTTATGCACACCCATATTGGGTGCAGAGAGATTACCCCGCTTCTCTAGCGCCGCGTTGAGTCTGTCCAGGATCACTTATTCCAGATGGGTTTGTTCAAGGGTAGACCCACGTGCCGGATAAGGTCTTAGGGACAAGCGTGAAGGAGGAGGCCTTCCAATTTTTGGGAAAGCGTCCCTTCTGCAGAAGGCGTGTGGCAGATCCGCCGGGACCTCGAAGTGCTTTGCCGCCATATGTTTTACGATTCCCGGGGCTGAACTCCCTTTAGTATCTCCTCATCGGTCACCGGAGGAACGTGGTCCATGCCGACGTCGTAAGTGCGAGGGCTTTGGGGACCGTGTGGGGGAAAAGGCGAGGGCTTTGGGGACCGTGTGGGGGAAAAGGCGAGGGCTTCGGGGACCGTGTGGGGGAAAAGCCGAGGGACTTGGGTGCAAACGTTCTGTGCGGGGGAGTAGGGAAGGAAGAACTCCGAGGCGCTTTATTATAGAAGCTCCCACGGGTCAAACTGGATTGAGTCAATGGGGTCTTTCCAGGCTTCTGTTTATAATTTAGAGTTGAAGCTCCTAAGCTCACGACGGTGCCGCTGTTACGTGTCAATAAGGGCTTCTGCCCTAAGTTGTTACTTTCGAAGTGACTCGAGTGCCGTCCCCCTCCGCATGCGAATTTACGAGCGCGCCCGCTTGGCTGCACGGTTCGCCCGGCTGCAGGCCCGGTGGGCTTCTTCGATTTTCTGGTTCTACCGGGGTTTTGGCTAGCAGCGAGGGTCCACAACTCGGGGGTTTTGACGTCGCCCGACAGGCGAGTGCAAGCGCGTCTCCAATGTGGTTCTTATCGACGTCTCTAAGTGGCGCAAGACGATTGTTCCAAGACTGGACTCCCAACCAAACGCCCGCCGACATAGAGCCCCCCGCAAAAAGGTCACGGTAGCGGCCAACGACGGAGGATTAGACTGGCAGATGGTTGGCCGCTTCTCAACGTAATGATTAAGATCTTTCAGACAAATATGCACCGGTGCAGGGCAGCCCTGCTCAATATTTACGTTTAAGAACGGAATATATTCCTTTGCCTCCTCTCCGAGCCGAACACATTTATAGCACGCAGTCACGCTTACTGCTTCGACGGCGACACTCTAGGCATCTTAATTCGGTGAACCGGCTAATGTGCCTCCCTAACTATGCAGGGTCATGGTTACGAGCAAGGATTCGAATGGGCCATTTTCCCACATTTTTCTCTAGTAGTTTACTCATGCCTTTCTCCTAATAAAACACAAGACGAATTCGATGTATTTTTAAAAGCTCGTAACATAGTTACAAGGACTACCAGTCACATTTTTTTTGTTACGGGAGACTTTAACTTTCATCACACAGAGTGGGAATCACGCCATACAACCGACAGAGTGATCTGTTAATTGACTGGTTGGCGGAGCGGGGTCTAGCACTGCCTAACAGGGGAAGTAATGTGCCCACCTTCGATAATCAATCGATAAGAAATCGATGTATTTTTAAGAGCTCGTAACATAGTTACAAGGACACCCCAGTTACACTTTTCTTAGTTACGGGAGACTTCAACTCTCATCACACAGACGCCATACATCACGCCATACAACCGACAGAGTTGATCAATTAATTGACTAGATGGAGGGGGGTAATGCGTCCACCTTCTTACAAAGATCGCAAGTCTTCTTCCTAGACCTAACATTAATTAACGACACTTCGCTCAGCCTCATAGAATACTGGCCAGTGGAAGAGCACTAGTCAACGATTACCGTTACATAACCTTCTGAATGGTTCAATCGACCAGGCGCCGCACTGAGCCCCCGGGTGACGTACCTAGCATATGAGGCGACTAGAGAGAGGTACGCTCATAGAAACGTTCAACAACTAATGTGCACGACTGCAGAAAAAGACATTCCTAATTCCTGGCGGTGGCTTGTAGGGCGGCTTCCCTCCAGGAGAGGTGTGCCAATTAAAGGCGCGGTGGAGTCCCGTCATACAGGAGTCATGCTCCAGCTGTATCCGAGCCAACCGAGCCTTAACGCGGGCCCGGTCATGTCGGGCACGACGTTGACGCCGAGGGGACCCGAAAGAGTCTCTGCAGGCGGCCCCGACTAGAGAAAGAGATCTTTAAGAGGCATATAGATTTACGCGGCAGGTCTTAAAGACGACGGAAGGACCTTGTCGTCATCTAAGACGCGAGCGAACGCCGCTCTCTATGAGATCAACTTATGTATGGAAAGATTAGATTTAGGGTTTAGGAGAACGCTGAAGCACGAAGCTCCTCTCTTCTTGTCTGGGGGGACGTACTGTTACATAATTCCGAACTAGAAGGGGAATAGGGAAGATGGTTTTTAGTGGGTATCACACGTTCGGCAATGGATTGAGTCACATACTCTTCGCCCGAGTCGAGTCACATACTATCCGCCAACAACATCAACGAATGTGCGGTAAAGCATTTTCCTCTCCCTAAAAAAACCTTCAAGAAAGACTTAACGAAGTCACATCTGAACATGACGCTCCGTGGTATCTGGCGCAAAAGTTTCCGCACCTCCTGCAAATACAGGTATCACACGGCACATGGATGCCTAACGTTCAACAGAGAATATGGTAAAACCCATGAAGACGTGTTACTAATGGGCTATTGGTTCTGTGCGAAGTCCGAAATTTTATGATACAAGTGCAATAACGGGTGCTTGACCCGTTATTGCACTTGCATCATAAAATTTCGGATTGATTTCGGAAAGATCTTCTTCTCCTATAAGCTAGTGGGCTCGAAGCAAACTGGAGTAAAAGGAAGGTTAGCACGACCTTTAAGATATTTTTATAAATAGCGGCGTTCACCTAGGACGTGAACTAATCGACTAATAGTCGAATGATACGTTTGGCGTCACAAAGGAATCTGCACACAGCAATATTTTAGCGTGAGTACTAGATCCTTAGACTCGAGATGGCAATTCATTCAGCAGCAGAAGGAACAGCAGAGGGCTCAGAATATTGCTCTGCGCGATACGGGTAGTTTAGGCAAACGGGGGTAGCTGGCACACCATTTTTGATACTTACTGAGCTCTCTTGAAGTAGAGCCTTGACAAGGCGGAGCATGTTCAGCGGGACTCTGCAGTCAACAACTCTTACTAGGCTCTTGTCTTTAGGCGCCGTGCCGAAAAAAGATTTGAAATCTAGGTATACTGCGTAGAATGCCTGTTTCGTCCGACTGATGGCGCTCCGCACCCCACTTAGTAATTGTTTGAGCGCCCCGTGCGAAAACTATGCTCCTTGTTCTTTTCCCTTTGGTATGATGATAGGCAGCGCATCACGTTAGGTTCGTGGTAGGCGTCCCTGACAGAGGCAAGCATTGAATAAACTCGTCCAGCAAGGTGTCATGCCAGCCGTTTTCTTTAGATGTTCGTTGCATACTAGACCGGAGTCAGCTGCTTTGGCTAATCCTGTTTCAGAGAGAATAGTACATCTACGCAGAACTCTACTGCCAGCTTATTGGGCATAAATAAGGTCAATTCGTCCCATGCGCTGGCCAACATTGGAACGCTCTTGGGAATGGTATTTGCACTTGCGTACATTGCTCTGGCCTACGCAATTGCAATTACTCTCCTTGGCTATTTTTATCGAACGAGAAGCGTCTGTCGCTTCCAGTAAGTTCATTTTTAAAATGAGTGCTTCGTCGAAGGAGCAGGGGTCTTCTAATAGCTCTTTCCTAACTCCGTATATAACATGTAGGATTTTATAAATAAAAAGAATACTCTACCTTCCTATCATTTTATAAATTTTATATACAAAATGTTTTCAATAGTGGCCAGCGGTAAGCACTCCGATAATTTATGAATCATTTCTCGGCTTTGTAAACTGTCAGTTGCAGAGCCATCAAGACGTACAAATGGAGGCTAAGAATAGTACACTTTATTTTACTGTAACACTCTTTTATTGATCATAAAAGGGGGTATGATAGCAATCACAGTATGTACACAGATTATTTTGATTGCATAAATTTACTTTGACCCAATTTAATTCTCATTCGTTCAATTGTTTTACAAGTCTTCATGACCTACAGGTGCAACAGTTTGGTATTGGTAGTCTGTGTTGGAGGCCCTGCCTAAGCGACAACTCTCGCACACTGAGTGAACATTTTGCGGTCAACATGTGTAAACTGCTCAGTAAATGTCAATGACGTCGATTGCGCATTTCTTGTCAGAGCTAGGGAGTCTAACATGTAGTTATGCTTGGTGTTTTAACACCAAGATGCAGTACTTTACATTCGGGGGCGGATACTCTTAGACCCACTTTCGACAATCACACAACAAAGTCGTTTAGTACTCAATGCAGCTGGTGAGAGACCTTCCTGAAGAGATCGGAGTCGGCACTTGCAGGTAGACGTCCTTATATATGCAGACGACTTGGTGCTAAATTCTCGCAGTCTATTCCATTTGCAACAATCCCTTGCGACCTTGCAGTATTACGTTCATCGAAACCAGTTGGAAATAAATATGTATTGCGTCTTGAACAAAATTCGAGACGCAGCAATTCCTACTGGTAGAATCACTAACTACTTTATCTAGCCCATTCTGTCGCCAATAAGTTCAAATCAGCAATTAATCTGCTGTAGTTATCGTATAGTATACACGACAACGTCTGTATTACGAAAAAGGTAGCAAGCAAAATTTGATTTATTTTGAATCTGTATTACTGAATTGATCTAAGCGGCGTTGCTGATGCATGCCATGTATGCTGCTAGTGTTTGCAGATTATGCTGGTGCAACCCGGTCCCTTCAGAGATAGAGTTCTTGGATAAGCGATACCTGCGATCGGCCCCCTCATACGTAGTTGGGCAATAACTGAGACAACAACGAAGATTCGAACTGGCCGGTTCAAAGCAGTGATAGTGACAAAAACACCACAGTGGAGCAGGCTCCATGGTCAGTAGGGACAATGACGTTGGTAATCGATAAGACCTGGCCCGTAGGTTCGATGATTTAGGAGTTTCAAAAATTAGCCCCCAGGGTAACGCAATAAGCACATTGCATTTTCAGGGCCATCATACCAATCGTTTTAAGCACGCTAACATCGTGTAAGACACCGTATAAAACCACCATTAGGCTAGATGAGGCCACTAGGATCCGAGCAAGTTTGTAAATATCTGGTTCGTCGAAAAGAAGTGGCACTAAATCGTTGCCAAACTCGTCCAATTCGGTGCTTGACCGACCGCCGACTAGTGGCGCTCTCTGGCCGCTCAGACCAAATTTCATTGTTTGTGAATTTAACGGCCGGATTTTGCCCGAATCGACTGCTGACAACGACTCTTGGGGCTCATATTGAAACTGCGACCACTACAACCAGCACGTTCTCCACTATACACTCGTTTAAATGCAGGTCGTCATTGATGACAGTTTATTGAGGCGCTCTGCTGAAGTGTACTAAAGAAGAAAGAACTCTGTTCAAGGAAAAAAAACTCACTACAAAAGAGATAAGTTGTGCCCGACAGGACAGAGCAAGGGGTGCCAATAGGTACACTGGCAAAATGTAATATTTGGCATGCTTAATTGAGTCCCCTCATATACGCAGACGATCTAGTCAGTTAATCGCGCAGTCGATTTTACTGGCAGTATTTGCTTATTACCATATCAAAACCTTATAAATTGTAACTTCCTAGAAATAAACTACTTTTAAAACACGAGCTATTAAGATTCGTAGAAGGAGAACTCTGACTGGAGCTTACAAATTGGCATCAACTGACAATACTCCGAGCCTTCCGCATTTGCGTGTAATATGTTTTATACAAAATCAGCATTCCAAAACCTCATAAACTGTCCATGAACTTAGGCTTTGAACTTTTTTTTACTTTAAATAGACCCAATATACAGCGTTTGGTATATAGATTATGCGACGTTCCTCATAAGAGCCAATTTTACAATTATAAATCAAGTAAAAAATAGCTTCGTGTACGTTACCCTTAAAGTTCGCCGCAGCATTTGCATTCGCTTCGTTTATCTGTTGGCTTCAGCCTCATCCTTTGAAAAGCATCTTGTCGATTGAAAGTTAAATCTGGCAGGAAGCTCAATGACTTTCGTGTTCCACGAATTTATTTTCAGGCTCTTACGGTGAAGATGAGTTTTTGCGACAAATCTCTTACGGTGAAGGTAAGTTTCTACGCATTCCCGGTGGGCCACCACTATGTCATCCGCATACATGGCGACGACGGCTTCACTACCTCCTCCCGCATATGGCGGGCTAGGGCCAGGCAAACAAACATTGTTTCCGCTTACATATACATTTAACATAGTGGCAATACATTCGAGTCCAACAACATACACTTATTAAATAAGCTAGCGCTGTACCTTTTTCTAAAGGGCTTTCAGAAGATAACTAATCCCTTTTCTTGTTATTTAAGAGGTTTCGGGGATGCTTGGTGCACATACTTTATGAACAGCTAGCTTTACTAGTATGGGACTGTAGGATATAAGTGGCCGTTAGGCAGCGTCAAGGCATGAGAATAATTTAGTTAGTAGTCGCTGGGGCGAAACAAGCGTGCGTTGTTTGATAGAATGGCGAACTCGTAATCGAAACTGGGGGAGGGGTAGAAACAGGGGTTTAGCGGGTTTGTGAGTCCCTGTAGTGTTCACGGCCGAGCGTGTATTAATATGTTTTTAATAATGCATTTTTATTTTTTATAATTTGCTTGGCATAACTTCGAAAGCAGTATGTAGATAGTGTTCAAAGCCGAGACGCCAAGCGAGCGTGATTATGCATTGCGGAATGCAGAAAAGCGCGCTAGCTTTTGTTAGTAGCGAAGTAGCACCTCTGAGTATCTATGGACATTTTCACGCAGTTGTGAAGCATGCCCTGAAGACGAATGCAACCAGGTTGTTTCATTGGTGGTTGCAGGACTGGTGAGTTTAATGCGAGTGTGGCAACAAATATCTTGTATCCGCCAATGTCTGTGTTAGAAACTGTGTAACAAACAGACGCAAAGCTCTCACGGGAGGCATTTGTCGTAGGTAAAACCAAAACATTTTTCGTTCTCCTAAAGGTGCAAACTGAGTAGAAGTGTTTCATGACTACGGCTTACAACTTGGCAAAAGACCCTGTCTCTATATCTAAAATGCAAGTGTGACATACAAGGAAGTTGTTAAGTAAGCTAAATCGACGTAGAAAACCGTACGACGTAGGAAAGGAAGAAGAGCGAGGTTACTCAAAGGACGCCGCAACGGTCGTACAAATGGCAGAACACAAATTAACGCTGGACATACCCCACTCCATCTGGCCTGATACGAATCACTACGCTCAGCATGCATTTACTAGATGAAACACAGTTCCAAAATATGTTTGGAACGATAATATCTGCCTAAGATGAGCGAATTACCCACTCCCAATTAGCATTTTCCCAACCGTTCGTATTTAGCCGTGATATTAAAATGTCCAACGCCCAATGCGCTCGTGAGTGGGTTCGCAATGAGCATTCTCGGCAACTATCTTGTCTTATATCTTGGTTCGCAGCTCCTTGCTGCTCCAAACTGCTCAAAAAGCCAACTTCAAAGCACTGGAGTCGTAGTCATTTGGTCATTACTGCTAAATGGAAATAAGATATCTTATTAGCGCTGAATAGCAAAACAATATAATGTATATTAGATTGCTACTGACCTAGTCCATCCTCTGTCCCCTATTGGCTTGGAACTCACCGTGTGGTATATCTTTAATGTACCGAGGGCCGGACATGTTGAGATATCTAGGGTTTCTCCAAAAGTTGGTGACGCAGCAGTGGCCGCTGACTTTCAGCGGTATGGTTTATCATCTATTCTTTATGAGCATCGCTCAAAAAAATCGATCAACAGCAGGGATGGCAACCGTACCTAGTCCGCTAGACCACGTCGCCACTTGCTTATCAACTGCTATTGATCTAATAATTTCTTGTGGCTTACCGATTGATAATTTTTTTAAGGAACTGTGAGTGGGCACCAGGAATGCTGTGGATTTAAAAGTAAGGGCGATTGACAATGAAGCCACAGACAAGAATATCAGTTTCTTCTGAACTAGATTCGTTTGACTCCGCGAAGGAAGTTCTATTCGCAAAGTAGACTAGCTTCGTTTTACGCACTGACGAACTGACGACTGTGTCTTTTACGCAAGAGAAGTGCGAGATGGAGTCTATAACCCATGAGCAATAATGTCCACTAGAATGTTAGACTTGCGAACGGCTGAAAGCGTGTCTTGGATAACTAACACGACATGAACGATCTGTAGCTAACTATGCAGGCGTCCCCATCCTTGGAATGGAAATTCGTAGTTTGCAAATCCTTGGAAATTATTTAGTATGCAACTGCTGTGCATTTTATAGAGGCAGGAGGCCGGTTGTAAAGAATGAATTACGATTGCAATCGGAAACAATTGATTATGTTCCGTACTTCCCGTACTTAAATATAATCACTGCGACAAAAACAGAGAGCCTCGCATACGATATACAGGTGATATGACGTTTCCCCACAAGAGGCAACTTTTTGACTTTAGATCAAGCTAAGGCTAACTTTCTGTTGGTTGCTTTATGAGTTTACTCTTCATTTGATCTAACGTCTTCAACCCGCTTTTCTTTCGAGGACCGCAGCAGGAGATATATTTTGCTCCGAACGATTGCGCTTGGCCGGTTGGCCATTTATTTTGCATGAGCAAAACAATGGTATCGGGTAGCTAGATAAAATTAAGTTACGAAAGTTGGCATCTCATAACTAGAGATGTCCCCAGGTATCGTTGAATTGAAAACGTAGGCCCATCGAGATTTCACCAGGTATCGTTGAATTGAAAACGTAGGCCCTGCAAACAGTAAGTATGTAAACATCTCATAGTATACCTATTATACTTCATTATTTACTAACATGCTTACCTACCTCTACGCCTTATCTTAATATAAAAACACTGTATATGAGTATTGCATCTTGCTTATGCCGAAGGAGAATAATTTCTCCAGAAGCTCGTCTCTCCGGCAAGTTGTTTTTACAGCTCCCGTTTTTTTCCATTATGTGTTCCACTAGCTTGATTAAAAAACTTTATTGTTAAATATGTACTGCAATAAAAAAAACTGAATGCCTCAGGTGTCGGCCTTAACATAATCATAACCGAGACATTGAAAAGTTATATTGTAGATGTTTGAAATATTTCGTTATTGAAAGCAAAGTCCTGCCATATTAGGACCAATATATATATATATATATATATATATATATATATATATTTAACTCTCTTAGGAAAATACGCATATTTATACATATTTACCCATCTCTTCTTTAAGTTGCACCTCTTGGCAACGCGAGCTTGTCCTTTCGTGTAGTAACGCACCAATACCATCGGAATAGTTATAAGCTTGGCTATAGCTCTGCATAATGTGGTTTTATGGAGTTCTGCATATTGTGGATTTGCAACTTCAATTAAGTACAATTCAGCAACTTTTTTACTCTGTGGAATGGTCATAGATCAAAAAAGCCATATTGGAGGTTTTACATTTGGTGGAAAACTCGAACTGTTAATGGTGTATAAGACACATTTGCAATGAATATACTAATTTCGCTTCGTAATTACTACAGTGGTAATAATTGTAATGAAATCTACCTTATGTATTGGTGATACCTTGAGTATGGACTTTTAATACCAATTGTATGGTTATACTAGGCATTAGTAAAAAAAAAACAAGGACACCTGATGAAAATATTTTGGATCCCATTGTACTAAGTTGAGAATCTAGGTCGTTAGCTATTGGGATATATTAGCTATATTTATGTTCCCTAATCTTCCTAAGGAAGTAACTCTAAATTGGTGTTAAAAAGCGACAATTTCTCACTTTTCCAGCAGTGCAGAAACACTTTACACAAAATACACACTTTAATTTAATTTCTGTTCGATACTATATTGAGAGTTCTTGTAGTTTCACTTGGCTAGGATGGCCCTTGTTTAAGACTTGCGACAATGTTAAAGAACAACACGTGGGAGCTGGAAAGAAGCTGGCGAAGCAGAGCACACAAGTACCCTCAGGCAACCAGGGAAGCCAACGCCAACCAAATAAGAGAGAAGTGCAAATCAGGTTGAAGACCTAAGAGTACAGGAATCGCCTCGTCCAGAAAGCGAAGCGAAAGCCGTAGCCAAAGGACGGTATCACTGGCCCACGCGCAGACTGAACGTCAGTGAGAATCCGGGTGAAAAAAGAAACTTCGGCAGGCTTGACATGCGACGATGCTCCGCCGACGAAAATCCGTCCCTTAGTCGGAAAGCCTAAAAATTAGGTGCAAGTTGACCCCGTACGGATCATTTGTGCACAAGATCTTATCTTTAAGATAGCGAAGGAAAGAGCGGGCAGCACCACCACCATTGCTGCTGCTGCTGCCCTACGCCAAGGTACCACAGAAGAAGAGGTTGACATCCAAACGGTCACTGGCCCCTATAACGGTTGCTCTGCGCGACGTTAACCCTTTCGTAGGCGCAAAAGCCATTTAAACAAAGCTCAGTAAAATCTTCCGAGTTTTTACGAATCGACTTTGTAGCGGCGGTGGCTTAGGCGGCGGCTAACGCACCGTTCGAAACGGGGCGTTGCCACGGACACCACGGTTAGCAAAACAATCGCAAGTTCGATCCCCGGCCTTGGTGGTTGTATTTGTTGGACGTGGTTGTCATTGCCGCTATGCTGCTACATACCTCTGCTGGAGAAAGCCTATACAAATCCAGTACGAGAACGCGATGACGATAGATGCATTTAGACGATATCGTGCCACAGGTAACTTAGCCCATTACGAGCGTCGAAAAATGTGGTTATCAGGGCGTTAAAAGAAACTTATAAGCGCACAGATGCGCGTATACATAACAAGAAGATCCGTTGGCAATGAGGAGGCGTGCAAACTCCTGGCAAAACCGTCAAGCTTGGTGGCTTTAATAGCGGACCTGAGGAATAGATTATCCTCCCTACCTGCCGAAACTGTCTAACTAACGCACGAGAAAGGTTCCTTCCTTTTCTCTTCCATTTCTTACGTGAGTCGTCCTTAAAAAGGTCTCACAATATATCACCCAGCTCAGTTCAGGATACCTGGAGGACTTACGCATTTAAAACGGCGAAGTGGAGATATCAAGGACAGCAGGGGTTCCGCAGGGCTCGACACGGGGTCGTCTGCTATGGGACCTAGCATATGATGACACCTGCCGCCTGGATAACCTTACAAGGGCTAGAGATGATCCCGTATGATCTGGCTGTCACAGTACAGGCAAAAATTGCAGGACAGTTGGAACCCAACACTAATTAAACACTAAAGTCTACGAGAAGGGCAAAGCCGGCTTTGTAATCGCTCGGGAGAACAGCGGGGCTATACTGGTAACAGGAAGAAAGAAGGTGGGTCCCGTCAGAGTACACCTGGTAGCGCAACCAATAAAGCAGACCAAGGAGGTCCTGCACTTAAGGATCCGCTTGGACAAGAGCCTTACGGGGCCTAGCCACCTGAAGATATCCTTGTCTAAAGTGACCAACGCGGCCAGTGCAATCGTGAGAATTCTGCCAAAGTTTCACGGTCCAAAAGAATACAGGCGTAGATTTCTGATGTCAGTGCTCGCGTTTGTAGCACTTTTTGAACTTCTAATCTGTTGCAAGGCTTTGAAAACTTTCAAGGAGGGATCCTTGGGAGCACCCAGAGAGTGACGGCCCTCAGGATTATTCAAGCGTATCGCACGGTTAGCATAAACGTTACCCCGAGGCATGGCACGGCAAATATGACTCTATTCCTCCAGGAGCACCGGGGACATTCTAACGGGACACGAGGACCTTCAGAGCTACTTCTTTCGAATTCGAAAAGCTCCCTTACAGGACATAAGATTTTCAGAGGTACCTTTTTTAAATTGGAAAGGCTCCCTTGACGAGCTGCGTTCAGGGCCAGGATGGAGCTGAGGATAACTCGACTAAGACTTTCTAAAATGTCAGAAACTGAAATAGGATTTTCCAGTTTCTGGCAATAAAGCCACACCAATTTTAAACTCAGGAACAAAGATCAACACAGAAGACTATTTGAAGAAAGATATTCAAATATTTGCAAGAATATTGCAGATCTCAATTTTGCAGAGAGAAATCCATAACGTGTTCGTAGACTACGTATGCGGCACATCTTCTGGAAAAAATTAGAACGTTGGGAAAACCCGTTAGTGACCCCTGCAAAATGATCCACCAATTTTTTTACCCTCCATTAAAAAGCGCAATTGTGAAAGCTAAGTCGCTAAATCCGCCCAGGTAGCCAAAACTTGCCTAAAGCGAATCGTGCGCTCTCCAAATACCTTTTACGTCCAGTAATTAGTATACATAAAACTAGGTGATACAGTTGCCACCCTAACAGAATGTACAGAACAGTAATATTCAGCAGTTCAGTAGTAGGAAAATCACTTGCGTTCAGGAAATGAATATTATTTTCGTCTATCGCGATTGTAAACATATTCTGATTAAATCTGTCTTATATCGATATTAGGCCCAATTTAGATCTGGATGCTTTCCATCACTGTCGAATAAGGGTGTTATGAGTACCTCTCTATAACGACAGCATAATCTACTATGCAAGCAATTCACTCATTAAGGTGTTGCAATTTGACAATTATAGTCCTTTATCGAAGTTCGCACATTTAGTATGGCGAGACGTTTGGAGGTTATGGTGTCGAAAAGTATTTTTACTAGTTTTTAAAGTACTGCGAAGTATGTACTAACTCTTTGAAATAGGAGAAAATCAAGGAAAATAGATACGTGTCATGATTTTTATCAGTCGGTTGAGTAAATGTTAACTGCAATATATCGTAACTCAAGAATATTATATATATATATTCTTGAGTTATTATATATTGTATATCAGAGCTTTTTACTTAGCATAAAGTGGTAGCTGGATGGGTTATTTTGGCGACAAATATATATTGCAAACTAAACTATATGCAACCAGGTAGATTAGCTAACATCTTTTAAAAGTTCCGCTCTCTACTCATAAACACGCTCAGCTTTCTACGCATAAACACTAGAAACTTAAAAAACATTACAAATCAAAAAGGGTAGGGCTGCTAAATCCAAAACAAAGTTGAGCCTTACACAACAGAACCCCTGCAGAGAATGTGAAAATATATAATGAATAGGCAAACTCTGCACGGATATAGTGGCGAGTTCTTTGTGCTATATACAGTCGATATAACCCACCTTGTAAGAACACACTTGTGCAAGTGTTCACAGGACCGACTCAATACGTAATGTGCCTAACCAGCGCAGAACGATGTCCGGAAGCATCGCTTCGGCGACCTGCGCAACATGGGTTCCTTCCGCGCCTCAACGTGGTGCATTTTGAGGTTGGATCTAGCGATGTATCCGTGTAATATTAAGCTGACACAAAAAACAGCTTACCTTTACAGACCAGATTTAGGAGCGACTAGTTCGCTAATTTGGCTTTTCAGGTGATGCAGCGTGATGTACCAATTTTGTGAAGAAAATGTTAGATGTTCTGACGAGCTCTTTCGCATCTGAGTGGTAGTGTCAATCAATAAACACTGTCTTGTAAGTGCGGGCTATATAAATTGTCTGTCAGAGAGCAGGTCATACAAACAATCCTGGTTTCCTCATTCAGAATAAAGCACGCGTACCACAACGCGGTACGCTTTTCACCTTCTAAATGCTCCCTCAGACAGTCATTGGAAATGGTTATTCATTTGTGCAACGGTAACACTTAATTAAATCCTTGTCTTGTTGGTAACATTTAATTAAATAAAACAATTAATACGCCAGATATTGATAGGTCAATCGAAGCCTGCGTTTTGATTTGCTTTACTTCAATACTCATTTCTTTTCAGTAGCGTTGTGAGCGAAGAAAAGGCGGGGCCACGCCTTTTCTTCGCTGGAGTGCTGCAGTCGTTACGCATAGACGTCGCCGAGAGTTGGGAGTATTGTTCGCAAAGTTGTATATATGATTATACGAGTGCAAATACCATAATCTTATTTGGTGCATTAATTTTATGTTTCAGATTTAGATCGTTTATCTCAGCTAGGACAAACTCTCGGTCGTTTGACTATTCCTGTCAAACTTTACTGTATGTAAAAGGCACATACAATGTCAAAAAAAATCTCAGCCTAGAGTCTAGTCAGTGTTGTCTGACATTGTAGCACACAGAGCAAGATGAACAATATCTCACCAAGTAACGATGTACACTATCAGTACGAAGGACACACTAAACGCAAACATTTTGGTTAAATTCGGCTTAACAAAAACATTCAATTGGATCTTTCAGGAATTCGACCCACACACGTCTATGGTTTAAGATGTCTAATGTACGACTAGCATGATATCATTATGGAGGGATCATGACAACACGTGTTTCATTGAATATTATCGATGGAAGGAAAAGTAAGAGAGACTTTTTAGTTTACAATTGTATTAGAAAGTCTCTAGAGAGAGACTCCTATACGATTATAACTAAGCACACTTCTTGTCTGTCTCTCTCTCTCTTTCTCTGTCTGTCATTTTGCCATAACACATATCCACGCAATAAAAGATACTGTAGGGCATCTATACGCTAAATAAGCAAAATGAGTTATATTTCTTGAACAGTTTTGTTTACTGATTTAACGTAACCTGGCATCGATAGATGGCGGCTCTGGCCTGCTGGAAGAACTCGTCTTGCACGTTTCTCAGAACCATATTTGCGCCTGACATGTAGAATCTTCAGATACTAAGTGCTTTACACACAGTACTTTTGCTCGAACGGTCGAATGATGTGGTGTGTTGGTAGCTTGACAATGCGCATACCGACGTAGCGCTAAGCTACGGCTTCCTCAAAGCCGTAGCAAACGCTTGAAACATCTGAGCATTGGACGACCACGCGGACGACGCTTTTGGTGCGGTGCAGCCACTTTCGTTGCACCGAGGAGAAAGTGGCTGCGAGCGAGAGTGAGACCTAATAACTAAGACAATGACGTAAGACCGGCCAGTTCAACAGTGGTCTGCGTCGCGTGCACTAACGTCGAAGAACAAAGACCGAAATCGTCGGCGGTGTAAGACCTTCATTGTTAAGGCCCTTTTCCTATTGGAGCATTTTTTGCAGCAGCAGCAGCAACAACAACAGCATCAGCAGCAGCACGTGTTGTTGCTACTTAGAGAGAGGAATTGTGGTAGTTCACGTCCCGAGTAGCGGGTAGCGTTTTTTCACAGCTATATTTGCTCACCGGTACTCGGACAGTATACAGCAAACTGTACAGCGGATCTAGCCCCCAATCCCAACAGCAACGACAACAAAGTCAAAGCGGTAGTGGACGTGTTCGAACTTGCTTGTTGTCGTTTACTTTCCTTCCTTCCATATGTCTGTCTGTGTGCGTGTCAGTCCGTAGTCAATCTATCTATCTTTCTATCTAGGTCTCTCTACTCCTCCTCTTCTTTGTCTATATTTCCTCTTTGTAGAGGTCGCTTTTTGTAGAGTTGTCACCGCATACATCGCAAACACGCACACACACATTATGATGATGACGACGACGACAATGACTAACAAAGACGGCCACCGCCGCCCGCAAATGAGCCACTTCAGTAAATATCCTTCATTGAGCGGGAAAATCGCGCAGCATGAACTGTCGCTCGCCCGTCCGCAGAGATCTCTGCACAGAGAAACCGCAGAGATGGCTTGCTGGCTAGCTGGCTGGCTTGATGATTGTGTGATGGCAATGATAGAAAGAAAGCTGCCACTTGCCACTCGCACCTTGGTGGATGAGTTTTGGTGGTACAATTTTGTACAAACGTTTGTCCATAAACAAAGAGAGGAGCTCTCCAGTGCGAGCAAGAAGCATAGCGAGAAAGAGATTAGAGAGAGACTAGAGAGAGACAGAGAATCAAGTAAGGTGCAAACCGCGACGAAGGCTGCTGCTGCGGCTGCTGCCGTGAGTAGGCTAGTACGCGCGGAACGCACTTGCATCGTAGTCGTGCAGGAGGCCGGCAAGGCCGATTTCGGCCAGAAGCAGACCGAGACCGATGAGTTCGATGTAACGAACCGGCGATAAACCTCCACACAGCATCATCGTAGAGCCTGCAATCGCCGCGATGAACGTTCGTAGGTACAGCATCGCTGGCTCATCATCGAGCAGGCGAAGGCCGTCGTCGTCCATCTCCCTCAGATGACGATGCATTGCTTAATCTCTCGCCTTGTCTCGCTCGCTCTCTCTCTGTCTCGCTCTCTCTATCTATCTCTCCCTCGGCACCTCAGTAATCAGTAAGGTCAAGGCAGTTTGGTCAGCCACCGAGTCCGTTAGTCTGTCTGTCTGTAAAGAACACACTGTTCTGCCCACTACTTTCGTTGTTTGTGAGCCACAACTAGCAAAGAAACCAGCGGCCCAATTTCATCAATTTATCTGTACATTCACTTATAGTTGAAACATTTTGTCGTAGTAGCTTGCTCGATCGCTGGCTGACAGGTTCAACGCTTGAGGCGTGACGTAAGGCATGAGCGTCCATTCCACTTGGGTCCGTGTTGGCCTGATTAGGTTAGGCAATTCGATTCGCCCGTCATTCATACGTCGTACAGAATGGCACACTGTTTCGCGCAGCGGCGGCAGCAGCAGCAGAAGCAAAAACAATAACACCTATACTATGCCATAATACTACGCCATTCTTGTCTGTTGTACACTTTGAAGCCAATGTTGGCAATCATTTCTTATATCGCATGTGTAAGAGAGATATATCTGCAAAGAAAATGTAAGCCGGCATCCTCAAAGGGTCCCGGGTACTGGAACCAACACTGTCAAGCACGAGTATAATCTGCTATGGAGCACGTAGACTTCCACAAGCCCGCGAGTTTATTCTGCAGTACTGCGTTCTGAGAGTTATCGCCTTTTCGTCAGCTCCTTTTACAGATACCGAAATTTATCACAAACGTGGTCATGCGTAGATGATCGAAGCAAAATAGTAACTTTTCAAGAGACGCTAGACAATTTTTTGGAATGGTGTAATGGCCTCAACCTTAAACTATCTGTTAATAATTGTGCTGTGCTACACTTTGGACACAACAATCCTGCACACAAATACACCCTAGGCTCTAAAAAACGGCCACTAAAAAGACGACTAAAGACTTGGGAATACTGACATCTGATACATTGAACTTATACACCTCATATACTGGTAATAAGTGGTAACGGCTGCCACAAGAAGACTAAACTGGATATTGCGCTCGTTTGTTATTAAAGACGCTTCCCTGTATGTCAGACAGTACAAGCAATATGTTTTCCCGGTCATATTATACGCTTCCCCCGTATGGCATTAAGGATTCGCATGTGATGAGAAGACTCTGGCCACAGTTCATAAAAAGTTCATAAGGCATGTTGCCTACCGCTGCAACATAAGCAGAATAATGTTGAGTGCATGGACATAGCCAGATAATATCGACAGATGTACGTTTACAAGCATATGTAAGCAGCTTGATAGATTCAACAAGTTATTTGAAGTCATGACGACGATAACTCGCTCTGGTTTAAACATTCAGGCTAAAGCAAGAAAAGAAATCGTAAATAGAATGTTCGCGTGGCGCACAGCCCACCAAGTACAATCATGTACAGCCAAACATCTAAATCGCCGGATGGCGCGTTTGTTATCAAGTTTCGAGAATCCTAAATAAAGCCCCCCTGCCAAAGAGTGTGTAAATCAATGCATATGTACTCCAATTGGCATGACTGTTTAAATACTGTGGAAATATACATCAGTTTTGCTACATGCGTCAGCTGAGGCGCAATATAATCTGCATACAAAATAAAAGAAAGCCTTAACACCGTGCATGAAATTGTGACTGCGTCGCTGAGCGCTCTGTCTGAACTCGTTCTGGCTTGTGCAATCAACAGCGAGCCATCCGTCCTGTTGTTTGGGGCCCACACGTTGTCCTCGGCATCGGGTATACAGCAGGGAGACCCTTGGGGCTGGCTCTATTCAGCCTGGGTATGCGTGAGCTGGTCAACTTAATACAAGTGCCTTTCAACGCCTGGTACCTTGACGATGGCACACTCGGTGGACCGATGGAGGGCTTACTCGAGGAAGTGCGCAGAATTCTTGCCTTTGAGGCAGTCAGTGGCCTGGTGTTAAACACGGCCAAATGCGAGGTGTTCGCGCCGGGGACAGACCCGGACGACCCCACATTGAGTATCTTACTTGCGTTACTACCAAGGTAGAGTCGTGTCTGAACACGAAGTTACGCTCCATGGCACACCACTCCTACCATCTGCACTGTCGAGTCTACTCGACCCCATGATGGACATATTGTGAGCGATGCAAGAACGTCTGCCCGTGACGTCAGAGCCCACCAAGGGCTTTACCTACTCCTCTCGTCGTTATCCGCGTGTCGCATAGTACATATCATATGATCCATAGACTGTTCGGGTACATTCAACCAGCTTCTCCAACCATTCGACGACCAGGTGGTGGAGGCCCTTGAGACGGTTTTGGGTCTGAACTTACGATCACGAGAGGTGCGCCGAGCGGCTCTCCCCACCTCCATGGCAGGCCCTGCCGTGGCCACCTCGATGCACGTTACGTCGGGTCATGTCCAACGCCTGCTCCCGCCGGGGGCTTGGACATTGTTTAAGGCAACTCGCGACGCTATAGCGGCTGGACTCCAAGCTTTACCGCCTGATATGAATAGACGTGCCTGACAGAGGGCCTGGGCCAAAAAGGTATACGAATCTTCGCTTACTGAGTTGCTTGAAAAATGCGCCTCCTTGCCGTCGCTCGCCCAGGAGCGAGCGACTGGCTACACGCACTTCCCGCTGACTCATTGGGCACCCGCCCTGACGACCAATTCACCCGGATCTGCGTTGGCCTGAGACTGGGAGCAGATTCGGTAGAGCCACACAGATGCACTTGTGGCGAGCCTGTCGGACGCCTGGCCAGACACGGCCTGTCTTGCGCTGACTCGGCGGGCCGGCGCTCACGTCACACCGCTCTGAATGACATTCTTGCAAGGTCGTTGCGAAAGGCCGGAATCCCTTGCGTCCTGGAACCGCCTGGTCGTTCTAGAGACGATGGCAAGCGGCCCGACGGCTTGACCTTGATACCTTTCTACAAGGGTGTGGGATGCGACGATGGCTCCTCCCTTGTCGGTCCCGACGCTTCTCGCCCAGGAACTGCCGCTTCCCGCGCTGAGACATCAAAGATAAAAAAGTATGCGAACTTAGGCCGGGTGTACCACTTTTCACCCTTCGCATTCGAGACGCTGGGTGGCCCTGGGCCCCTCACAACAACGCTAATTTCCCAGGTTGGCGACGCTTTACAGCAGGCTACGATGGACAAAAGGGCACACTTTCTTCTGCCAAAGGCTTTCCCTAGAGATTCAGAGAGGTAATGCGATTTCGGTGCTCGGAACTATGAAAGACTGGATGGACCCGCGTCTTCGCGTCAGGGGTCGGGCAAGACTCCCACTCGGACACGAGTGATAGAGGAGGAGTGAACCATCGGCGTCGTGAATTTAAACATTCACATGTATATATTAAATTCCTAAATCAATAATAATAATAAGTGCCTTTCAACACCTGGTACCTCGACGATGGCACACTCGGTGGACCAATGAAGGGCTTACTCGAGGAAGTGCGCAGAATTCTTGCCTTTGAGACAGTCAGTGGTCTGGTGTTAAACACGGCCAAATGCGAGGTGTTCGCGCCGGGGACAGACCCGGACGACCCCACATTGAGTGCCTTACTTGCGTTACTACCGGGGTGTAGAGTCGTGTCTGAACACGAAGTTACGCTCCATGGCGCACCACTCCTACCATCTGCACGGTCAAGTCTACTCGACCCCATGATGGACAGATTGTGGGCGATGCAAGAACGTCTGCCTCTAGTCGGAGCCCACCAAAGGCTTTACCTACTCCCCTCGTCGTTATCCGCGTGTCGCATCGTACATATCATACGATCCATAGACTGTTCGGATACATTCAACCAGCTTCTCCAACCATTCGACGACCAGGTGGTGGAGGCCCTCGATACGGTTTTGGGTCTGAACTTACGACCACGAGAGGTGCGCCAAGCGGCTCTTCCCACCTCCATGGGCGGTCTTGGTCTTCCCTCGGCCCGCTCCTTGGCAGGCCCTGCCGTGGCCGCCTCGATGCACGCTACGTCGGGTCGTGTCCAACGCCTGCTCCCGCCGGGGGCTTGGGCATTGTTTAAGGCAACTCGCGACGCTATAGCGGCTGGACTCCAAGCTTTACCGCCTGATATGAATAGACGTGCCTGACAGAGGGCCTAGACCGAGAAGGTACACGAATCTTCGCTTACTGAGTTGCTTAAAGAATGCGCCTCCTTGCCGTCGCTCGCCCAGGAGCGAGCGACTGGCTACACGCACTTCCCGCTGACTCATTGGGTACCCGCCCTGACGACCAATTTACCCGGATCTGCGTTGGCCTGAGACTGGGAGCAGATTTGGTAGAGCCACACAGATGCACTTGTGGCGAGCCTGTCGGACGCCTGGCCAGACACGGCCTGTCTTGCGCTGACTCGGCGGGCCGGCGGGCCGGCGCCCACGTCACACCGCTCTGAATGACATTCTTGCAAGGTCGTTGCGAAAGGCCGAATTCCTTGCGTCCTGGAACCGCCTGGTCTTTCTAGAGACGATGGCAAGCGGCTCGACGGCTTAACCTTGATACCTTTCTACAAGGGTGTGGGATGCGACGGTGGCCCCCTCCCTTGTCGGTCCCGACACTTCTCGACCAGGAACTGCCGCTTTCCGCGCCGAGACATAAAAGATAAGAAAGTATGCGAACTTAGGCCGGGTGTACCACTTTTCACCCTTCGCATTCGAGACGCTGGGTGGCCCTGGGCCCCTCACAACAACGCTAATTTCCCAGGTTGGCGACGCTTTACAGCAGGCTACGATGGACAAAAGGGCGGGCACTTTCTTCTGCCAACGGCTTTCCATAGAGATTCAGAGAGGTAACGCGATTTAGTAGTGCTCGGAACTATGAAAGACTGGATGGACCCGCGTTTTTGCGTCAGGGGTCGGGCAAGACTCCCACTCGGACACGAGTGATAGAGGAGGAGTGAACCATCGGCGCCGTGGATTTAAACATTCACATGTATATATTAAATTCAATAATAATAATAATAATAATAATAATAATGCCTGGTTTGGGATGCGACAGTATCCTGCACGACCGCACCGTCTTATTTATGCCACAGCGCGACGGTGGCGGGATGGGTTGCCGAACATGCAGAAAAAAAGTGGCGTAAATACACAGAATCAGAGGCTAGATACAAATTTAGGCCGATTGCAATGGAAACATTAGGCCCGGTCAGCAGAAGTACAAGGAAATTTATAAAAGACTTAGGTGATCGAATACGAGCAAACACCGAGGATATACGCGAAGACGAATTTCTGAGGCAGCTGCTTTCACTGGCAGTTTGCCGCGTCGATATTAGGTGCGATGGGCTGAGAATAGCTAGATGGTAACCATGAAATAACGAGGATACACACTCACAATTGTATTGTCTTAACACATAATAATGATAAATACTAATAATAATAATAATAATAATAATAATAACAATAATAATAATAATAATAATAATAATAATAATAATAATAATAATAATAATAATAATAATAATAATAATAATAATAATAATAATAATAATATATGTAGGAGAGATAGTTTAATATATTTATTATTAGTATTAGTATATTTAATTAAACTACCTATTTATAATTTACATTTATGGTCACTAAAATATCATAAGGAAGCTCCTGTAGGATGTTCAAACGTTTTAGCCGGTGTATTAAAAAATAAGAGATTGCTTTATATCGTAATATTTCTATATTTAACTATAATATATTAATCTAAGTTATTTTATTAATTTTTTTTTGTTCACGATTATTAGGTTCATTTTATATAGGTTTAATTTGTTTAATAATAATTGATGTAAAAATATTAAATGCATATTCATAAGTTTGTTGTATATGATATATTTTATTGGGAATTATAACATACATTTAAAGTCTTATTGCAATACTTCGTACAGTTTTAATACTACAACAATTTAATTTAATCCTCAAGCAGAACATATTTTAAAAAAGTTCTTGCTAAACAGTTGCATAACCTTTTGTAATTTGTTTTAATACGCTATTTATACAGATGTACTCTTTAGTTTTAGTAAATAATACTATTTATAATAGATTATAAAAAAAATTATTTTTATTTAATGATTGTCACTAGTTGTCTCTGAACCGTTGTTTCGACGCGAAAATGACTGTTGCTGTCAATACTCTCGCTAGAAGAGTCGTATTTCTATTTGGAATAACCGGGTTACATTAAAAGTTTAAAGTGTGATTGATTGCTATATTGTTAACCTGAGCCGTATTCCACACCGATGACCAAAGGTCGTTAATGTCTGACGACGAGGCCACTTCAGATCCAATGAGGGCCTCACGTAGACGATACTATTATTAGAATATACTTGATGTCGCGTAAAATAAAAAAATCGTCAGCAGTCGCATATGCCAAAATGACCAGTTGTATATAGCGATGGATCTGCATTTATCTGCAAATGCGTCAAAATCTGTTTCTTTGTAGACCTTTAAAACGGACATCAATTTGTTGTTTATGGAACCGTCTCCCGGGACGGCAAATTTATTTAAGTTGAATAACTCTTCATTGAGCTTGAAATTTCCATTATTACATAAATCCAAGCAATTATAACTATTCAGGTAATTTTGCGGCACTCCTAGTCGTCTCCGGAAGAGCCCCGCACCTGAAAAGAGTGTGGTCTACGTCGTCAGGGTCGCCGATTCTACATAAAACACACCTGTCCGCCTAAACCTTTTTGACATTTTCTACATAGGCCTGAGAGCTGCCGTAACCGAGGAACGCCCAGGTGAGATAATGCATGATATCTGTGTGCTCGGTGCCTTTTTCTTAGGTCCGTGGGTACCAACCCGTAAAAACAGCGATTACTGATCTCATTCTCGATTCCGGTGCTTTTCGTTCCGCTGTAACGACCTTAGTCTACCATCTTTATAGAGTTCCCCCTTATGCGTCGCCTTTCTTGAACGCCTAGCCTCACTGCAGAAAAATGCTCTCTCGATTCGCTTGGGCCAATATAGCATGCGTCAGCTACATGAATAGTATCCGTGGACACCGTCCCGTATCCCCTTGTTATAGCCAACACTCTTAATGTCATGGCAATCTTCTATCTGCTCCTATTTGTATGCAGGGCCGGCCGGCCCTACAGTGGTAAGATGACGAAAAATGTCGAGTAAGTAAATGAGGCTAGCAGAAAACGTTGTCGACCTGGCCTCAATGATGTGGCGATGACTCGCTTAAATTAGATGAGCAGGGCGCACTAATTTATCCAGGTACTCTCACATACTTGACTATGACGATCGGAGTTTATCTGCGCGGACTTGTTGTTTGTCACGGCGAAACTTGACAGTTTTGTTTTTGACACATTTATTATGAGTTCAAATTTTAGAGAAATACTCATCAAGTGTGCAAGGCGCTGTCTGTACGGACTACTGCTGGTTATTACCAGGTCATCCGCATAGAGCAGGACCATAGCTGTTAGATGCCACTCTTTCATGATGCGTGGCAGATTGCTGAGCAACGTTAATTATAACAATGGGCTAAGATTATGGCCTTGCAGATGGCCAGTCGTATAATAAACGTGTCACCATCATCGAGAATAACGTGGTTAGTTCCCGGAAGTGCGCTGAGCAGAGTAAGCAATTATGGTCCAACTCCAGCGTGCTCTAGCTTCTTCAAGACAATATCACGGGATGCAAAGCCACAGTGCTCATCAAGAAGAAACGCCAGTGCTGTAAGGAAAACATTTGTGGTTTTGTATACGAGTAAGGGCAATATTGACTTCGTCTAGACTAAACGGTTCATTAAAAAAAGACAAAAAACAGGAACTTTGAGTTCGTATGAAGTAGGAGTCTCGACTGGCACGTATCTGCGTGGACGAAAGCTGCTTGAAAGTGCCCCAGAATTTTTTTTCAGATGGAATTGGACAGCTCTATTGCGTGATGAAATGAGGTTCGCGTTGCGCTTTTTAGTGTAATGTGTCTTTCCTGTTAGTCGGCAAATGATCGCTTTTTGAGTCTCGAAACGTTCGATCATGCTTTCATGTGATTTAGTACATAGCTGCTGCAGGTGGATTAATTTATTATTTCTGGAGGGCTCTTAGTAGCTTGCCGTAGCTCATATAAATCCAAACCATACTACCACAGGAAGCACCGCGTACGTGGTCGTTATTTATCTGTGGAGCTGGATTTAGAAGGGCGCTGGTGATCTCAGCTATGGCCTTCCCAAAGCAGCCCTGTTGTAGCCTACCAGGGTTCATCCGAACGAGCAGCGAAACATTTATGTTGTTATCTAGGCGCTATTTCACGCTGGTGCGTCGTTTTATAATATAAATAGAATTTACAGACAGCCTGCAAACTACGATGATGTTTTTAATCGCCGTAAAACACGAAAAGCATGCCTTTCGAATGTCACGGGCTGTTCAATCGAGGGTCTTGCTTCAGTCGACAATTGAGATGACTAGTTAACAGTGTCGTTTGTCCAATGCCAATAAAGTTCATAGCGATGATAATCTTCTTTACTAATTAGTCAGTATTGTCACCGCTTTCCGAGTTTACACTGCTGTACATGATAATCAACAAGAGTTTGAGTGACGAAAGGACTACAACTTTATTCTCTGCATATAGCAGGGTTATGTTCCTAAGGCGTGGACCACTAAGAACAGGTACGCCACCTGTGGGGCGACCGCGTGTGACAATGGAAACCATAATACACGAAGACATCAAAGCGTTAGACGGAAAATGTTTCTGTCAGGACAAAGACTTCAATACCTAATCATTGGTTAGATAATCCAGATTAGATCATTAAATTGGCATATCACTAGTTATTGTTGCATCTGCTATGACTCGTTGCTTTTGCAGAAAGACGCTAAGCGTAGCCTTTCTGTGCTCAACGAGGGGAAAGACCCGACTTTTGTGAGGCGCTTATTAACTTCACACCTGGATAGTACGCTTGCTAAGGATGCTGCCATAACCCTCGTACCATCACGGAGGATGCAAGTGGATAGCGTGACCTCAAGTGACCACCGATACTTAATCTTCTCAGTAGTCAGTGGTACCAAGCACGGGCCCTCCGGCGGGCACGCCTGGCAGATGAGGGGAATAGACACGAAGATCTTAGCCTCTACTTTGCACAACCATCTTGCGCTATAAAGAAACATCCACGTTAATAAGAACCACATTGGAAACGTGCTTGCACTCACCTGTCGGCGGCGGGAGGACCCCCGTGAGGCGTTGCCTTCCGCTGTTTGCGAAACCCTGGTGGAACTAGGGAATCGAGGAAGCTCGTCAGGTTCAAACGATCGCATACGGATGAGGCAAAGGGATCTCTCGCGTTCTTTAGCGTAAATATCAAGCAGGCCATGGGCTGCCCTGCATCTGTTTATATTTGTCTGAAGGATCTTAGTCATTGCGTTTAAGGGCGGTAAACTACCTACCAATATGATTTTCCGTCGTCGGCAGCTACCGTAACTTTTTGCGGGGAATCTATGTCGGCGTGCGTTTGGGTTAGAATCCAGCGCGGCATTGCATCAGAATCAGTTACTTCCGGTTACTGCTCAGCTGTTCCCTTTGCTTGCTTGCGGGTGTCCTGCACCTGCGTTTTGTAGGCGGACACGCTATGCTGTCGGCGCGATGGCCTGGCACGTCGCAGACGAAGCATCGGGGCGTCGAAGTCTCATACTGTATGTTGTCGTAGAACCACACCGATGGCACATGCATCACACTGATGGCACAGACACCTAAAGCAAATTGGAAGGCGCCCCCTACAGTGATGTCCGCTGGGTCTCAATTGGCAAGCAACCAGAGAAATTGCATTTAACAGCGCATACCAGTGATTAGAAATTCGGCTCTGGTGGGGTTTGTTAACTTTAAGAAAAATGTACTCAGGAACTGCAAACTGCTGACGAAGCGTTCCGTTTTGCTTTCACTGAGAACGAGGTTGATTCCCCGTAGTGCCACCTCGTGGAAGACAACCGACGTCCTGCAGTCGACTCCTTAATGGTCTGGGTCATC
The DNA here is from genome assembly GCA_003439945.1 of Dermanyssus gallinae. Taxonomy (NCBI): domain Eukaryota; kingdom Metazoa; phylum Arthropoda; class Arachnida; order Mesostigmata; family Dermanyssidae; genus Dermanyssus; species Dermanyssus gallinae. Next base: position 108,773 of record QVRM01005993.1, read on the forward strand.
TTGGCCTTTGCACTGGGGATGGTCTCAGCAAGCTAAATCACCAGACCCTGGCTGTTTTTTTGCCACTCCCCGTATGTTGGCCCCCAGGTTGCTCTCGTTAGTCAGTTGTGCTGACAGACTTTTAAGGGTATCTGTCAATGTTCGGTTTTCCCCCACACGAACTCTGACCGGGGTCTAAGTGGTCACGGCGTTTGGAGACGACCTTGGACCACTCGGGGAGGTGGCCCTTTTCTTCTGATGCAGAGCTCAATAGAGCCAACGGCTCCGCTCTGCTCGACGAGAGCCGCCATAAGCCGTCGTGGATGTTTTTGCGAAACCCCGACAGCTGTAAAAGGCTGTTGACCACCATCTTGTAAAGGTCCACGGTCTGATCATCCAGATCTCCCCGGGCCGGAGAATGTCCACCAGAAGATGGCGCTCGCCTTCCTCCGGACTAACAGATTTTATAAGAGGCCCGCAAGCCTCTTTAGCGTGGAGCACCGCCGTATCCAGAAGCTGTTGAAGTAGCTTTGGGAGCGGCGGAAACTGTGCGGACAATTCCGTGACGACGCCAAGGTCAGTGTCCTCTCTGAAGGCGACCAGGAGGTTTCTTGCCGCTCTGGAGGCGGTAATGCCTTCAGGGAATGAAGGGACGCGCCGGAGAACCCCCGGGGGGTCCTAATAGGTCTACAAATATCGTAAAGTCCTAGTGGTACTCGCTGTCCCGATCTTAGTATTGCCGATGCGCACCGAACGCAGATAGCGCCAAGGTCAGAAAACTGAGCTTATCCCGTTTCTTTCCTTTTGTAGGGCCTGTACAGCGCTTAGGGGAGTTAACGGGATTAACGTTTTTTTTCTTTTACGCTCTGACAACTACATTTTAGACGCTCGTAATGGGCTAAGTTGCCTGTGGCACGATATCGTCTAAATGCATCTATCGTCATCGCGTTCTCGTTCTGAAATTATATAGGCTTTCTCCAGCAGAGGTATGTAGCAGCAAGGCAATGACAACCACGTGCAACAAATTCAACCAACACGGCCAGGGCTTGAACTAGCGATGTTTTGCTAACCGTGGTTGCCATGACAACGCCCCGTTTCGAACGGTGTGTTAGCCGCCTAAGCCACCGTCACTAGAATGTATGCTTCAGAACTGGAGAAAAACAGTTTATCTTGACAATTCTTGACGTTTGCAGCCGCTCTGAGCTTACTTAGATCCAGGTCGACCTTCTCGGCCACCTCATTTAGCTGTACCTTCGTATTCTTGGCCCTTTAGTGTTCTATAGTAATCCTGATGCGGCCTTCCAGGACTTCGGAGGATAGGTTGTATGCCGAGGAGAGATCCTTTGTCTGTGTCCGCCCCGCGTTTGGCTTCGTTGACCTTACCAGGGGACGTCTCCGCCGGACGTTTTCGATTTTACGCGGAAACCGCTTGGTCTGTCTGTAGTCATGTCCTCCACCCCCAAAATAACGCTCTCCGTCCTGCCACCCGGAACTGCGCGTTCACTCGGGATCCCTCTTGATCTTCGAGGTCGAAGTCAGCTGGCGCCGATCTTAACCTTGCTCTGGCGAGGTGTTCTCTCCAGCCTCCGAGATGACCTAAAAGCGACGAAAACCGCGTGGAATCGGTCGCTCCCAGCCCGTTCTAGTTAACGAAGTGTGATAGTAATCACTCTGTCGAGCTCTACTGCACGTTCGTCGCACGTCGAAAAGCGCCTCGGCCTCACGTCGGCACGGTGCATGCCCGCCGCACAGCAGCGCGATGTGCACCAGAGTTCACGTTCGCCGCACGAGCACGCACGCCCACGGATTCACGTGAACTTACAATTGCAATAAATGCATAACCTAGTTTAAAGGGCGACTTCTACTCTCACCGTTGGCAGTCGCGTCTCCTAGGTCAGCTCAATGCGATTCGTGATATGCTTGGATATAGTAATAGAGCGTTTTACTGAGAACCTCCTTTATACTGATGACAAATGCCCTATCCTCAGGTCAGCTCATGCTGGTCTCGTACGGTCTTGGATGCAACCAACCATTAGCCCTCTGGCACGTGGCTGCGGAACACGCCAGCTATGCGTCCAGGTTAGGTCCAGACAAAAGTAGGTGAAAGAATGATTTTCGCTCACTGAGATTCAAGACATTGGATGGCAACGCACTCAAAGCACAGTCTACAGGAGATGTCAGAGCTATGCAATACCTGCGTATATCAGAGCTATGCAATACCTGCGTATATCAGAGCTATGCAATGCACCCGAGACTATCGCGCGATGTGGGGTAACGCCGTGCGGAGTCCAGCTTAATTCGGCACAATGAAACCTGGTCGACATGTGATCTTGATTTTACTATCAATCTTACTTCTTCTTTCATGGGAAGACATAATATCTTGTTGTAATGCATATTTATTAACTGTGGAAATTACAATTGCGTTCACTTCTTGCCCGCAACCAATCATAATCACTTTATTATTTCAAAATTTGGTTTAAAAAACAATATTGATCAACAACGCCTACGTGCAGGTGGTTGCCTCAAATGGCGTTTGTGCCTGTCAGTCCCTGATTATACAATTGCAGCTTGTGTGAGTTGTTTATGCGCAATAACTCGTTTCAGCGAACTTTTTGGATCGAGAACCATATGCTGTGATCATTTCGAAGGCTTGATTGAAGCGGTAACAATAGCAGAAGCGACAAAACTAAAAAACGTAGTAGTTAATGGATGATTGTTTAAGTGGGCAGTCTTCTTCGTCCGGCAGGTGTTCTCTTAACGCGTCTCTCTGTGATACTTGCGGTAGAGAAAATTGCACTGGAGGAAATTGTCGGGCTAAAATAACGACGTAGTCCTCAGTGCCAGTAGGCTAAGCCGTTGTACAAAATCTGAAACAGGAGCACCGTGTACCCAAGCGCTAGAAGGCCGGGTAGGCTGTCATTCAATCCTTCCAACATGGTTATGCCACTTGCGGTAGCAAGAAGCACTTGGAAGAGATTATAGGACGAGTAGTCTTCATCCCGGTGAAGAAGCGAAAGGCTTCTCGCATCATCAAACATGGATTCGCATCGCGTCAACAACGACATTGTCTGATATTCCGCTTTTGGAAAGTTCGTCGTTTACCCTATATACAGATGGCAGCGGGGCGACGAAAGCGCCGGGTCGGTCGCGGGCAAATTTAAATAGCGTTGGCTCATACAAGCACACGATTTTGCGTTTTTAAAGACGTTATCCAACAAAATTAGACGCTAGCTGCCCCCCAGGTACCATCATCCTTCATCCGGCCGTGTGGTCAAACCTAGTAGATAGCGCGACTACCAATATATATATATATATATATATATATATACACAGTGTCATTCATATCGGTATGTATTTATTTCGAGGTTTGGTAGAACTCGGCAGGAAAATATTTTTTCCTAATAGAAGGACTACGCAGAAGCGTCTTATTTAGGAGGGAGAGTGAAGTTTATCGAAGTAGTTTTTCTGCCTTTTTTCTTCTACATGCTTGTGCGAACCTCCTGCATTTGCAGGAGAACCAGTCAACGCAGGAAGGAATCGATTTTACTGGCGTGCTCGGAGAAAAATTCTGCATAACAAGACACTTCACTAGCTTACGTAGCGAAAATCGAATAACCAGATTAAGGGAAGTCATAAAAAGTCGTTCCGGTGGGAAAGAAGGTTTACGTTACTGACAGTCCCTCAGGCGCTGACAGAACTACTTCGCGACAAAGAGGAGGGACGAGCGCCAATGAGGATAGGTCGGTGGGTAGAAAGGCTGAGAAAGTACTCATTTGAGCTCAAATTTAGAAGTGGAATAACAAATAATGTACCCGACATGTCTTTCGACTGCCGACAGAAGAATTTTTTGAAGCGTGTGATGGTCAGAAAATGATAGTAGCAACGCTAGAAGAAGATTATAAGTTAAGGACAATACAGTGGGAGGAGGTTGTAAGTTGTTCTTTAGCTGACCCGGACATTCAAAGCGTGAGAAGATGACTTAGGTTGAAACGGCCTCGACTGGCGTAAGCCGGGCGCTGGGCCTTCGTTGTTCATGAACTATCCGAAACGCAGGGCGTACTAATGAGAGGAAATAAAGTAGTTCTGCCGCAGCAACTTTGAAAGAGAGCGTTCCAGAGGGCCCACGAGGATGCGCATCAGGGGATGATGAAGACGAAACACCGACTGTGAAACACGTTCTGGTGGCCAAGTATGAACAGAATGGTAGAGAAAGCGGTTCGAGAGTGCCGGCTGTGCGCATTACATGACAAGACAGCGGTAGGTAGCTACCCCAGCACCCGTGAGGACGACGCCGCGGAGATCCCAGCCGTGGACGACGCTAGCGGCCCTCCGATATCCGAGGCCCGGACAGCTTTTGGGACTTGAAACGCGATACGCGGTGGTTGTCATGGATTACTATTCAAAGTGGGCTGAGGTGGTGGAGTTCAGGGCAGAAACAACAGCTCGTCGGATTATTGGCATGCTACACCGGCTCATCTACCGTGAAGCTATTCCGGTTAGCATAGTAACGGACCCCAGTTTCTGAGCTATGAGTTCGAAGAATTCATGACCGAATTCGGGACTCGTCACATCCGTACACCCGTGTACCACCCTCAGGCAAATGGTTTGGTGGAAAGATTCAATAGGACACTGGGCGGCTTTATCTGGTCGGCCGCTTAAATGAACGGCGACCGGCGGAGACGTCTGACCGAGATGATCGGCGCATACGACGCAACCGCACAGGCAAATCGCCCGCCGAATTACTACATAGACAATCTATGAACAGACAGAAGGAGAGCGGCAGTGCAAAACAAGTTCATGCCCGGTGCCTGGGTGCCGGTGCTTTTCGCATTGCTTCATAGACGGACCCCCATAAATACAAATGTGAAACGGTGGGGTGAAACCCGCGCACCTATGTGTCTCCTCCGGTCGCGAGGCGCAGACGAATGCACCCCTACGCCACCGGGCTCGACGCACCGAGCCGGCTATGGGAGTTCGTAGGAGAAGATGGGTCTGAATTCAAAACAAGCCGATGAAGGGGGGGGGGCGGGAGAATGTAGAATAGCAGCGTCCGTTGAGCAGCGCGGGCATATACAGCGTCGGTTGGCGGCAATGCCTGAAGCAAACTCGAGACATGGCGCCAAATAGAGGATGCCGCCATTCCAGTAGCGAAGACGCGGGAAGTCAGTCACTAAATGCGTGGGCAAATCTGTGATATAAAAGAAGGCATGCTCCGCTTTCTTTTTCATCACCGCAGTTGCCATTTCCTCGCCCAGCCTCCATGCCGATGCTGTGCTGCATATGTACTCCACAAACATTCTCATGTTACTTTTCGGCGGGTCTGGTATCCCGACTCCTTGTTTTCCTGCTTCTTTGGCCCATCTCAATCGTAGCAGTGCTATGGCGGTTGTCCTTGCCTGCTCTAGTCCCTTGCATTTTAAGAGAGTGTGCTCGGGGTTATCGTCGATACCGTCTACACAGTGCACGCAGGTTACCGAGGGAGCTTTGCCTATACGAAATAGATAACTTTGAAAATCACCGTGGCCAGTGAGACACTGCGTAATATATATATATATATATATATATATATATATATACAAAAAAAAAAAAAAAATATATATATATATATAGTTAAATTTATTCAACAAGGATGGTTCATATATATATATATATATATATATATATTGTGGCGGCATTTTTGTCGGTCTTGTTGCTGCTGGGTTTTTGTGTGGTTCAACATTTTTTTAATGTTGAAAAAAATAAAATAAATAAACCAATATATATATATATATATACAGTGGTGACATATTAGGAGGTGAATTAGGTCGCAGTTTTGATCACAGAATGCGGCAATCTGAGTCAAGACACACATGTTGTATTATATAAACAGCTATGCCCTGTACTCTAAACGTTCTTCCAATCCCCTGCGGCGGTCGCCAATGTCGCAGCACAGATTGTGATAACGCCTTCGGTTGCATCTTCGTTTTAATGAAACATTTTTGGGACTGCATGATGCACACATGTGTCGCTAGCAACTCTCAGCAGTACAACTAATTGGGTACCAACAATCCAGCAACACCGGTACTCTTTCCCCGCTTTCACCCACACGCCCTCACGACTCGAATTGCGTCGTGTTTCTTCCACACTGTGAGCAGGACCAAACCTCACCTTTTAGCGCTCTTCGCACCTTGCCTGTGCTAGCTCATTAATACTATAGGAAACTATGCACACGCCGTATGAGTGTGATGACAGCACCGACGCGGTTAATAAGACTCACTTTCAAAAAGTCGCTCAGATGCAAATTTTTTTCTTTGGTAGCATTCCGACGTTTTCTGCTATCTTGCCAGTAATTCCGACCAAGCCGAATAAGTTTGCGCAAACCATCTCATCGTAGCAATGCTTACGCACCAGTAATTGGTTGGCTAACAATTGATTCTTTTAGCCAACCTGTTGCATGAATGAGCGCCACATGAACAACAACAAAGATCATATGACCCGACGTGCTCGCTGGCACGCTGGACTTGGCCGGGTAGGGGTGGTGTTAATTTAGATCAAAAGCGAACAACAATTTCTCCACAACGCCACAACGACTCAGCTGCTGTGTGCCCCAATGTACCACAAAATAAACATTGCACATTAATTGTTGTACAAGTGTGCATATTCCACAAGTGCCGCACAGTCGCGTCGGTATATAATATATAGGCTTTTCCAAATTTGAGTTTCCCGCCAGACGTGGACTGCGGCGAGGGCGAGCCTCGCGGAACTCAGCTATTCGGCGACGGTCGCCGCCAATTTGCTGCTATAATGTCGACTGCTGCTATTTGCTACGGCTAAGTTCACTCTGTACGGATAAATCGCCGCCCCCTGGCTTTTAACTCGGCAACGCTTTTGCGTTTAGTGTTTAGTGTTGTGACCCTCTCTTGTTGCTGTAACCCCACCCGCTCTCTCTCGTTCTCTCTCTCTCTTTGGCGCGCGCGCTCGCTGTAACTCGGTGTTACCGTGGGCTCAGTGTCGTCTGCTCGAAGCAGATAGTTAGGTCAAAATTGGGTACGGCTGTCCTCATTAGGTTCATTTTTCACCACCCACCGGGCTCGACGGATTCGATCTACTACGTTGAGAGTCAAGCCCGGTGGCGGTGGCTTAAATCTGCGCCTCGCAACCGGAGGAGACATATAGGTGCAGCGCGGGTTCGAGCCCCACCGTTGCCCCACATTTGTATTTATGGGGCAGGTCCGTCTATGAAGCAATGTGAAGAATAGTTCCGTGGACGTTAAATCTTGGCTGAGGTCAGCTGGAAAGCTTTACTTTGCTACGTTGAGAATTGCTGCGTCCGCCGCCACGTCCTCCTCTCCCACGTTTCCTCCTCTCCCACGTCTCCTCCTCTCCCGTTTACGCTGTGTTTGCCCTCACTCTCTCTTGTTGTTGTTATTGTTGTTGCTGTTTGGTAGGTCGGTGGCCGGTGGGCTGTTCGTTCGTGGGCTGAGCGGCGGCGTTGGCGGCGTCGTCGTCTGCTCGAAGTTTGCCGGTAATAACAAGACAGCCGCCGTAGCGGCAACAGCAATTCGAGTCTCGCCGTCGTGTGGAGAGTTCACTCCACAAGAGACATCGTTGTGACGGGCCGTTCTGGTGGGTTCTGTATGCCGGTGCTGTATCGGCCGCCGCCAAGTCTTGTCAACCAACGGTCAGAGCTCTTTCGTTGAGACCGCTGGCCAATGTGACGGATTGGCTAAAAACAACGCTGGCTGGCCGCCGCCGAGAGACGTAATCCCGGCGAAGTTGTTGTTGTTGTTGTTGTCGGCGTCGGCGGCGCCAACTCATCAACTGTCACCTGTTCAGACAGGGATTAGTGGCGGCTGTACAGCGTTCGGCTGCGTCGTCCAGAGTCTACTAGGCAATCATGCCCCCAAAGAAGGTATTTGTCTAGATAGAGGCATGCATGTTCGGTGTTCTGTTTGCAGCGGCTTTCTGTTGTGTTCGACACAAGACACGCATATCAGTCGTTACCATAGTCATTACCACCGGCAGTTCATCATTGTCGTTTCATGTTCACAGTCGACGATTGGATATCGATTCGTTTACCGATATTGTATATATATATATATATATTTTTTTTTTTTTAATTTTATATATTGCTATTTGGATATGTGCGTGTGTAGAAGTGTATATGGTACGTTGAATCGAAATGAAGTCATCATCGATGTTGGTGGCCTATTCTCCGCATTTTGACGATGCTCCGTATATATATATATATATATATATATATATAGAGGGACAACAAGTAGGTTTGTGCTGATGATATCTTGAAAATAAAAAGCATTAATGGCAGCATATTGCGCCTGATACGTGATATCGCTCAGGGCTTGCGGTATCTCATGCGCTATCGCATACACTCGAATATGGCACAAAGCGGCCAAGAAGACGCACGTAGATTGCGTTGCTTTTTCAAGCGTTGTGTCCATCCATTGATCGGCGGATTGAGGCGCGGCGTTCCCGTGGCGCCCTCAAGATGGCGCCAAAACTCGCCTTAATGTAAACTTAACGGTTGTATCGGCGAGGTGGAGCGTCGCATACCGATGTTTGTGCGTATTCGAACAAGCTTCGGGGGTGTATACGGACAAATAATGCAGTCTTAAACTAGAGACTACGTCAGTATCGCAAAGTACAACAGAAATACTTTAGAAGGACGACCATTATCGAATGTCGTCGCGCCGGAGCGCCGCCAGCTGGGATAGACTACTGAAATTTGATGACCTAGATCGATCTTGAGGGATAGTTTGCAAATAAGTATTCAGCCTCAAATGTGCCCGAAACGCATTTACCAATGGACCGTGGAGAAAGAGAAACGCACGCGTAGATGAGAAGCTAAAAACTCCAAAAGTTAGTCTAATGTTGAGTAACAAACAAGAGCAGCAGCAGCACATTTCGGACCATCGAGCGCGTCCATCTTGAACATAAGTGAGAGCACGCTGCATCGGATCGCCGATGAAGACCTGAGATTCACGAGAGATCTCTGTGTGCTCCAGATACGACAGTTGCTATCTGAGACTGGCAAGACAAAACAAATGTTAACACACAATGCAGCAAGTCGCGCAAGTTAGATTCTACTCTGATGAGACAAGATGAATGAAGATCGATGCTAAGGTGATCCTAGGGAAAAAACGGTCTTTGACTTGTCCACTGTCTGGGGGGTCCACCTGCCTACCCCTCAGAACGAAATCTTGACAAACGTGTACAATGGTCGTTTTCCTATGATCCAATCAAATTTTATGCCTGTTTATAATGTAGAGCTTATTCAATGTGTTTGTGCGCAATTATTTCAGAGGAGGCAGGTTGCTGACGAGAACGGAGTAACGGCTGCAGTGACTGACGGTACGTAAAGTTGTGTACATCCACAATACTATGCACATAGATATCATTGTATAAAGGGTCGCTGGGGTTATAAGCTAGTATTCATAGAGATTTGCAATATAGTGTGTATATTTATATATACATATATATATATATATTATATATATATATATATATATATATATATATATATTCATAGATATTTGTTTTGCAATATAGTGTGTATATATATATATATATATATATATATATATATATATATATATATATATAAATAGTGCCATTAAGGCCGCTGGCGGCGGTTATTTTAGCCTCGGAGACAAATCTTGCGAATCTTCTTACCATTACATAAAGCAGGATTCGTGATTTTTGAGGAGCGCTTCCACTATGCTCAGGGGTTGTATGACAAATAAAGCAGCTTAAACTAGATATGTCGGTATCGCAAAGTACAAGCTGTATTTGGCAGGGGAACACGTATATAGGGCGGTATCCGGAGGGGTCTCTTTGTGGTTTAGCGGGTTTGCGGATAAGGGTCAAACGTGCCATTTTTCCAAGGCTTAGGATATAGTCTCCGCAGGTGAGAAATGTTTGCGCATGTGTGCGTAGCGCAGTTTGTTACGCACGATTTTGTACCCTTTTTGCCACAGGGCGTTTACTTCGACCTGCTCGCACAAAAAGGTTCCAGTCGTCTATTTTACTATTCTGCTTTTATTTGTTCGATGAGGGTCTTTCGTGCTTTTCTGTACTCTTCTCATAAATAGTAGAGTTTAAGCCTGTGGCTTGCTTTGCCCCGCGTGCGCACTCGTCGCAGGCGGTGGCAGGTCCTTTGCTTTTTGGCGGTCTGGCTAGTCCACCAGTAGCACATGGGGCGGTTGGCTATCTTAGGATATGGGAGAGAGAGAAGAAGGTCTCACAGAAATGATCGGATGGAATGGTCGGATGGATGAGGAGCTGCCTCGGTCCTAAGGACTGTGGACCGTATTAAAGTCGTCTCCCCCAATCGCCTATCGGAACCCGCGTTACTCAAGCTGAGGTTCTAGTTCTTGGATGAAGTCCTCGTATTCCTGTAAGGGTTCGAGTTCTAAATTCTACACTGAGTAGATCACAAGGTGGATCACACGGAGATGGTAAAGCGAAGTGCGTGTCTTAGAAAGAGAAGGTGGGGAATACGTTGATCGAAGATTATTTGTTACTAGCGTGGGGCTGGCTCTGGGGAGCTTTAATTGCATTATTTTATTGCTGCCGTCTGTCTTTTTTCCGCGGCTTTCTTGTGACGTTACCGTTGCCTGTATGCTAGACTTTGCATCGTAGTGGCGTAGTGTCCATAGTGGCCCCTTGATTGCCAGGATGTTCCGATTCTGTAGGGAAAAAGCTTTCTATTCCTTGAGGTGCGGCAATGCATCTTGCAGTTCGGAAAACGGTGGTAGTAGTCGGTCGATAAGGAGAGATCGTCTTGACGGACCTCTGTGATAGCAATAGAGATCTTGCTGCAGTTTTGTCACCTCTTATACTTGTCATGCTGAGGCTGGTGCTATGTATATGGCCTTTGCATGAGGTCTACGTATCGTTTTTCGGTTAGCTCCTCTTCGAAGAAGAGGCCTTGTATCTCTGCAGCCATGAATTCCTTTGGAGAAGGGAGAGGAGAAAGCTTTGGGAATGGGTCGGCATTTATCTGGACGGACTCTTCCTTTGTTCTAGTAAGGGCAAAACCTACTTCAAGCTCTCTCCTCTTTCTCTCTCTCTCTCTCTCTCTATATATATATATATATATATATATATATATATATAAACCAGTATTGATAGGAACTTTAATATATATATATATATATATATATATCAAAGTTCCTCTCAATACTGGTTAGGTAAACGCATAAGCATAGCATCTTGGCACGCAGATCGTTTACGTGTGTCTGACTGACGCTGACCCTGTCGCTGATCTGCCACACAAAACGAAACGAGAAAGTAAGCGCGTAAAGTCAATGAGTGTCGATCTCCTTGTGATTCCATTAGTAGCGACGCCGGCTGCTTCTGAGGCTAAAGAAGACAGAAGACATGTTGGCAGCAAGAATGCCAAGCTTGCCGGCAGCGGAGCGGCAGATGCCGAGCCCCAGACCGAAGACATCGAAGAGCCAAAACGAAAAGTGGCCAGAGGCAGGCGACGAGCTGAGCCACCTACCAGCATCGAGGTATGTACCTGCATAGCATGTCCCAGTATTTGGATTGAAGTGCTCGCTAAAAAGGCACGCGGGTAAATGGATGGGCGTTTAATGCGCATTGTGCATAATTATAGACAGACGTGTGCTGTATGCTGGCTAGCCAAGCGCAACCAGTCGTTTGTTTTGTGTTACAACAGATGATGTCAGAATCGTGGTGAACCTACGTATCGGGGAACTACATGGAAACCAGCTAGCAATAACTATTTGTGATACAGTAGGACTATGCTTAACAAAGAGCAAAGTCACACAAATCAATCACTCAATCAATCCGGTTTATTGACGGATTCTCAACATGTTGGCAATCTGTCACCAAAATCAACAGCTGCCGTGTGCATACTTAGTGTTTAACAAGGGGAAGTGTTACTTCAGGCATCACGTAGCTAATTTGCTTGATATGATCATTCTCAAAATTTGAGCGGTATTTTTTTAAATCTCTAATCTCGAGAGTTTTTAGAATGAGAAAATGATTCTTGTTAATTTCGGATATATATATATATATATATATATATATATATATGTGCGGAGGTATGACGGTAAAGTTTGTGCTTGATTTTCTGTGATCTTCTCTGGCGATACTCGTCGCCGACGTAGGTGCCGCAGATCGAGGGCGATTTAAAAGGTCTGGTCGCTGGCGATGGTGAGGTCGGCCAGTTGGGTATCGGTGAAGACGGCGAGAACGGCAAGCCGAGATTTGTTGTCACCGGTGATTTGATTGCAGACGCCGTTAAGTCCGAGGGAGATGCCACAATCGAGAAAGTTGTTCGTTGTGCTGCTGGAGGAATGCATTCACTTCTGCTGACAGATAAGGTATTTATAGTATGCATGCTGGCTCCACTGCACGTTTACACTGTACCAGTACATGTTGGACGACACACACACACACACACTTCCCGACACAGCCGTAGATTTATACCCGAATTCAGCGGTTGAACAACAGGTATACAGACGTTGGTGTTGTTGTAGCACGACTATGAACAGATTCGCTGGTTGTAACATGATACATATTACACTTTTATTTAATACTTATTATTTGACGGACTAGCACACTATATATATATATATATATATATATATATATATATATATATATAGACAATTTATTAAGGATACCGATGGAGCGACAATTGTCTCCTGAGAACGTGTGCACTGGGAATATTACTCTATCTCGTATAGAGTGGGTTGGCACCACTTCAGCAGCGTGCCGCGGACGGACGCCGCGTTCCCTCGTTGGACGTCGAGGTCAAGGCGCTGTCTCAAGAAAGCCGCAGATCTCTTGTCTCCAGCTGCGAGGTTTAGCTGCTCGCCGACTCTGTGGAGGAGTTTGCGGGTTAGGTTTCCTGGGCCGCCCAAGGTCTCAAACGATAGCGGTTGAAATTCATGTGGGTACTCTATTGAAGCGTATTTTGCGAGCTTCCTTGTCTCGGCTAGATCACCAGCGTAACCTGCCGAGGCCGCCCCGCCACCGACCATTGAAGGTGCTAATGAGTCGGTAACTGTGGCGTCCCAGACAAGCATCCTGCCCCGGCTGAAGGGGGTTAGAGTCATCCCGTCCGGGCGTTATATATACATATATATATATATATATATATATATATATATATATATACCATAATGCTCACGTGTGGCTGAGTAGGATTCCTTTGCCGAAAGGCGGACTATAAATGGCTTTGATTGACTCTCTTCTTAGGGGAACGTGTACTCGTTCGGTTGCAACGACGACGGCGCTCTTGGGCGAGCGACAGCCGAAGAGCAGGACTGTTTCGTGTCCGGTCGCGTTAAGATACCGCAAGATAAAAAGGTACGCTAAAAACGTTGTTTTTCGTAACATCATATAACATTGATTGACTTTGCACAGTTGTCAGCTGCTCTTGGCGTGCTATTTGAGAGAGGCATATAGTTTAGTTTATTTTTACTGGAACTTCTTTGACTTCATTTTATATATGTGGACAGGGTGGCATGTTGCACTACAGCTCAGATTATTTTTTGCATTTTTTTAAAGCGATCTTTTTTGAGATTTGTGTCATATATATATATATATATATATATATATATATATATATATATATATATATATATATATATATATATATATATATATATACAGGTAGTTCAATAAGTTCTTAGAATGAAAACCGAGAATTTTACAAATCATGTTTTAAAATTTTTCTCATTCGATATACTCCCCGAGAAGCTCAATACACTTTCCCACCGAGATTTCAGAGCTTTCATACTTCTTGAGTAGAATTCCGCGTCGTTAGATTGAAAATAGGCATTGACAGCAGCCTTAACCTCTTCATTGCTGGAAAAACGCTTTCCACCGAGACTATTCTTCAAATGTCCGAAGAGGAAATAATCAGAGGGGGCCAGGTCTGGAGAATAGGAGGGTTGTTCAATAAGTTCGAACCTCAGTTGGGCCAGTTTTGCCGATGCTTGCCGGGACTTGTGTGCAGGAGCATTGCCCTGGTGAAACGGGACAACCTTCTTCTGCAAAGGGGGCCGTTTCACGATGAGTTCTTGCTAACGGCAGTCCAACAGTCTTGCATAATATTCTCCTGTGATCGTTTTACAGCTCTCAAGGTAGTCGACCAGCATTATTCTACGTTGGTCCTAAAAAACTGTAGCCATCACCTTTCCGGTCAATGCCGTTGTCCGCACCCTCTTCGGAGGTCCTTCATCAGGTGCACACCATTGGCAAGATGCTTCTTGGGTCTCGGGAGTGTAGTGATGAACCCGGCTTTCATCGACGGTCATGAATCTGCACCAAAAATCCGACAGATTGTTCGACATCTTGGCCAAATTTCGCTGTAAAGCCAAAACAGGCGCGTCTTTTTGGCCTTGGTTGAGCAAATGCGGCAGCCATTTTGCTCTAAGCTCTTTCATCTTCAAGTTTTCGTGTAGGATAAAATGCACACTGCCTAAACTAATCCCTAATGCCTCCGCTATTTCCTTAATGTTCATTCGCTTATCTGTGCCAAGAATTTTTCGCACTTTCTCTACGTTTTCCTCATCAGTTGCCGTTTTTTGGCCTCCTGGACGTAGTTCATCCTCGGTGCTCCTGCGACCTCTTTTTAACACATTAATCCAGTTGGAAACAGTGGCAAAACATGGCGCAGAGTCACTGTACGTCTCGTCTAACTCAATTTTTACTTGGGTCGCATTCCAACCTTTGAAATAAAAATGCTTGATAATCACTCGAAACTCTTTTTTCTCCATTTTTAAAAATCACGCCGATACGTTGCACGGGAAAAGCTATCAAACGAAATCGCAACGGCCAATCACCATAATATATTGAGTGCTAGCAGTCGAAAAGTTCCTATTAGCGGTGAAAGCGTGCCAAAATTCGAATTCTAAAAAGCTCATTCTAAGAACTTATTGAACTACCTGTATATATATATATATATATATATATATATATATATATATAATGCGTATTTCTTGATAATAATCCAGGTCGTGAACATCGCGGCTGGAAATGTGCACAGCGTTGCGTTGACGTCAGACGGCCGCGTCTTACTGTGGGGCATGTACCGTGACAGCCGAGGACCATTTGGGGTGGCACCGAAGGCCGAAAAGCCTCACCGGGTACCCACCGACATTAGTGGGTCGCTGCCCGAACCCATCGTGGATGTGTCCTGCGGCTCCGAACACACGCTCTTACTTAGTAATAAGGTATTATTAATGTTAAATTTTTTTGAGGAGGGTTAAAATGCTGTTACTCGGTATTGCTTCGTGCCAGGAATCCCACTTTCCATCTCGACCCGAGCGGACGAATATTTATATATATAATAGCGGCCCACTAAGCGCCCCACCATACCCACTTAATGCACCCCCCCCCCCCCACTTTGGGCCTCTAAATCATTCTCTGATTTCCATATAACGGTACGATATGCAGTATCAATAAGACGCAGTATCAACAAGACGATTATATACATACCATACGGAGGGTGCAATAATTAAATTATGATTAGTATCAATAAGATGGTAAACACTAATGAGCCTATATACGGTAATTAGTCAAACTAGCACTAACGCAGCGAGGAGTCCGCACTCTGCGCCATCAACATTGCAATTAGTATCGTCATTGACAATATTAATAAAGACAACGCCCGCGTCAATTATTATGTTCCAGTGCCACGAAAACTTTCTCGTAAAAGTATTACGGTACTAAAACGATCATACAATTAAATAATTTGTTGATTTGGCAAAAGGTTGTCACTTTCTATACGACGATTCCATGGCAAAGCATGTCCAAAACTTGAAAACAACTTAGTAAAAATTGTCTTTGGCCATACTTGGCTTACAAGAACAGATCTCACATAACGCAAATCATTTGAAGGCGGCAGTGTTTGGGAGAGTCAGTCAGCCGGTGCATAGCTGTTTGTTCATTCACTTCGTTTCCCTACCAAGAATCAAATCGTAAATATTATTTAACGCTACTTTCAACTATGTTTGTGCCTGTACATAATGCCCTGGCGTCTCGGTTTCTAGGGAAACATCTACTCGATGGGATGCGGCGAACAAGGCCAGTTGGGCCGAGTAAGGAAGGCGCAATCGGATCGCGATCAGCGCCGCGCTAAAGAGGTTCGTGCTTCGCTATGGATGTGCAATTAGCCTGAAAGGGATGCGTTGTAAACAAATGCCGCTGTAGAGTGACACGAAGTTGGGTTGATTCGTTCGTAGCGAATTGCATGCGGTTGGTTTCATGCAATTGAAATTAAAACACCTTACCACGCTAGACCAAGCGAGTTCCGTTGTTCCCGAATGTTATTCAAGCCTAACGCCAGCTCTGGGCGAAGTCTCCTTTTGATCGAGATTTAACCCGTTAGCCGGCTAGACTAGCAAACAAGGATGGTACGGGTAACGGTGATGATTCTTCCTCAGGTACTGCTTATGCCGCTAAAGGTGCCAGTTAAGTCTGGACGAAGTGCAGTGACCTTCGACCGCGTCTGGGCTGGTCGATATACGTCATTTGGGCGCGCCACAGACGGATCCATCTGGGGGTGCGGACTTAACAATTTCTCACAGCTGGGCCGACTTGCCGATTCGTCGAGTTCCGAAGCAAACCTTGTGTTCAGCATGGTGCGACTTCCAGTGTTCGATCCCAAGATCAGGTCGGTTGTAGCTCAGCACCTGCTGCGCCTGCAGCTATCTATACGCTACATTTGTTGTTTTTTTTCTTTTTTAATTCTTTGTTACTATTGCTACTACTACTACTACTACCGCTCTCCTGACACACGCGCCAGTGTATGTGCTCTTCCTGTACGTGTGAATTAGTACGTCCTTGGCGGCTGAAAAAACGCCAAAAACGGAATTAATTAATCTGCTAAAATATCTGAGTAACAAATACCATGGTACGTCTGTGTATACAACATATCCGTGATAGTAACAAGAGCGGCGGACTAACAATATGTTTTACCATAGTTGTGCATGTATGCAATGATATTATAGATCAGTAAGATAATCAATTCATTATGTTCTATGCCAGGTGGACTAATATTGTGGGAGGTGAGCAGCACACACTCGCTTTGGATGAGAACGGCCGAGTGTACGCGATGGGTCGTGTTCTCTACGGACGACTGGGTCTCGGAAAAGTAATGTTGAACACCAAATACTACTACTGCTAAATCATATTTAGTTACAGTAATAATAGTAATGATTGCACGTAAAAACTAAGTCGAAGTTGTCTAAAGTGTATGCGGCATGTGCCAATATGTATGTTATACAATTTATCAAGAAATTCTTATAAATATATATACATATATATATATATATATATATATATATATATATACCACTGTATGGCAGTGCACAGGCAAACATATTATATATATATACATATTTATAGTTTTTGTCCCTACGCTTAACTGCGAAACTCAACAAACTCGTTGCTCATGTGGGGGGCGTGATTTTTGTTCTGCAGTGCAAAGCTGACGATCCCGATGTCAGTGAATTGACCGTAGTCAAAGATCTCAAGGATGTGGTCTCGATAGCTGCCGGAGATCACACCAGCTTCGCTGTAAACAAGGCTGGTACCCTCTTCTCCTGGGGCCAGGGAACCAATATGTTGGGACAGGTCAGTCAGTGTGTCTGTTTGTACTTCTCGTTTCAGATCTCGGAAGGTTGTACTTGGCTTTTTCAATGTAGATCTTTTTGTCGCGTTTTGGTGCTACCATTTGGTTCGCTACTCTCTGATTACTACGCCTACTACTAGCATGTTTAACAATTTGATATTATTTGATATCATAGATTCTGAAGTTTGTACTTCTTGGCAGCACGCTATTCAGCCATATTTTGAGAATTATATAATAATAATAATAATAATAATAATAATAATAATAATAATAACAACTATCAGCCTGTATTGAATTTACTCTCCGAAACGAAACCACGCCCTTTTGCTTACTTTATTGTATGCGCTAATGTTTGCCTGACACACACCAACAGGGAGATCGCGAATCGGCCGACGAGCAGGACATCATGGTACCTACTCCGTGCGTATCAAAAGCCCTAAAGGCGTCCCGTGTCGTGGCCGTCAGCGCAGGAAGCAACCATACCCTGTGCGTTGCTGTTTCAAACGACAATAAGTAAAAGAAGAAGAAGACAACGACAATGGCGGAAAAAGCAGAGTACAGCAGATCTTAGCGTAGAGTACTTGCTTCGACTGCAACGACAACAACAACAATTCCAGCCTGAATTAGCCACAATAATAAGAATAATAAAAATATTAATGACAGTGGCAGTCAATGAATTAGTAAAAATAAACACACTAATGAGGACAATAGTACACGTGCATCAAGAACATGAGTTAAATCTGAATAACAGTTGACCACACCATTTAGATATGTTTGTGACTACTACAAATGCCGCGTTTTGGTGCTGCCGTGTTTGGTACGCTACTATCTGATTACTACTACGCCTCCTACTAGCATGTTTTACAATTAGACATTGATGCTCCTA
This sequence comes from Dermanyssus gallinae, assembly GCA_003439945.1. Classification (NCBI taxonomy): domain Eukaryota; kingdom Metazoa; phylum Arthropoda; class Arachnida; order Mesostigmata; family Dermanyssidae; genus Dermanyssus; species Dermanyssus gallinae. Next base: position 127,252 of record QVRM01005993.1, read on the forward strand.
GTGTATTTGCTGAACTCCTTCTGGCATGTGGCGAATAGATACAGGCATTGATGTCTTTATTGTATTGATACACTCTGTCTCATGTATGTGCAGAAGAAGCTCACGGGGCATTTACCACTCCAGTCGAGTGGTACAATAAAGTTGTGAAATCGTTCGAATTTGTACACCCAGATCTATGTTTCTTCTTTACGATTGTTTCACATACAATGAACCGATAAACTTAATAGTTAAATAACTGCTGTGCGAATGGTCTAGTTAAGTTACTCTCGTCGTCAAGAGTCGCAAATACAAAATTGTAATGAGAACAAAAACGCTTCATATATATACACACAAAAGCGAACCGGTATGTTCTAATACTTTAAATTTTTAAAATAAAACCGAAACCACTACGATGTTCCGGGTTGTTTTACTTGGAAGCGCCATTCATTAGCTACGCACAGACCAAATTTCGTTTTACTGTTTTATTTTGGTTCAAAGAAGTGAAAAAAACAAGACTCGGCGATTTTTAACGAGTCGAAAACGGAGGAGTAGCGAATCTGCGTCAATTTCTGTGGTAAAAACTAAATCATATGCTCTAAAGTCGTTAAAACGTTATGAACTGCTTATGGTGATCCAGCAGTACCCCGAAACATTGTATGTTATGTTTCGATACGGACGTGAATGTTAAATTTCCGGCAAATAAACGCCCCTCGGTTTGTCCAATTTATTGTCCGAGTTCAACCTTCTGTCAGTAGCACTTCAGATATGATGATAGGAAACGAGTGATGGATATATGGTTACGACATCGAGGCCAAAACCCAATTCTCCCAAGGAGAGGTAGTGCAATGCGCGCCCGAGGAGAAAGTCCATCGAGGAAATTCGGGCGGAGCAGATCTAACACTAAGTGGCGGCGTGGTCTAGGGGACTAGGGCGCTAGTCATGATTGTCATCTACCGGGGTGTCACCGGTTCGATCCCGGTTGTTGATCGATGATAAACCATACCGCTAAGAGTCAGCGACCACGCTGCCACAAGAACTGTTGGGAAAACCCTAGATATCTTAACATGTCCGGCCCTCGGTGCATTGAAGATACACCTCAGGTTAAGTTCCAAGCCCGTAGGGGACAAAAGATAGTCCAGATCTAACACCAAGATTCTTTTGACTACAAATAAATCATCTTTCACGAATTTTCTCACCTGGTTATACGATCAATACGAAATGCTATAGCAAATTTTAAGAAGATTGCGGGAAAACGTTCAACGCAAGAGGCCTGAATTTCGGGCACACAATTCTTCGATCCTTAATCACAACAACGCGTTGTCACAACTATAGCACACACTGTCCTTTTTTTCTCAGTTCCGTTTGTAAACATATAGATATGTTCTATTATTGCTGACGCGGCCCGGGCAGGTCATGTTTCGGCTCTCGCCAAGGCAGACAAAGTTAAAAAGTACCAGAACATCGGGTTTTACCCACTTGCCTTCGAGACCCTTGGCGGGCCGGGTCCGTCCACTCTTCGTTTGCACTAAACTTTATTCAGTCTGCCTAATGTTGTAGTTTTATTGCCTTTATTTCGACTAGTAGTTCAACGTATATCTGTTGCTATATTTGCGCGTAGTTTCAAGTCTTCTAGTACCCCAATTCTGTCTGTACCCCGATTTCACTGCACTACGCTGTTAATAAGACGGATTAACTAGAGGTTTTTAGCTGTGGAAGCTAACAGTCTCCAAAATCTGCTAGAGAAACATCGTTTAACGCACGCCTTGAGCTTCCTTCGACCGTAGATGAAAGTGTCAAAGCTCTACTTAGTGGTACATACCAGCATGTGTCGGCATTATTAGCTACTTCCGCCGTGGCTTCGATCTCAGTACGTAACATAATGAGTAGTTACTGAAGATTCGTCTCTTGTGTCACCAAAGCATTTCCTACAGTAGTACATTTATTATCCTGAATCAAATTAATGTATATTTTATTTATTTAAAAGACATTAAAAGCTGTTCCTAGTCTACACATCTCCAGAAAAATAGGTTGCTTACAGCACCTGTCAGGACAAGATATTAGGACCATATCGAGGAGCTATATCGTAGTCCAGTCTTCACAATATTAGTAAACAAATCGCCCGAAGAAAACCTACGTTTGTAGATGATAGTACTTTACCATGTACGTCCGTCGAAGTTTGTGATACGGTGGCAATTGATAGGTGCACTTAGCAATTGATAGCTTGCTGTTGTTAACGGTTTGCCTAGCAAGCCCGTTGATGGCTGTTTGAAGCAGCCATGACACGTATGCCGTGGCTGTCAACTTGTAACACTCAAAATGTGTATCTTTGTAAGATCATCCCTTTTGCCCGATCATGGCCGATTATTCGTCCACTCTGTCTAGTTCCTTCTCAGAAGTTCAAAGTGAACAATGCCTCTGACGTCCCACTACCATTACAAAATAACCTTATACGAGTGGACGTTTTTTCGCTTGGGCTGTCTCTGGAAACTGTCCGCTTAAATTTTCGAGGAAGTTCCATTCATTGCAAATTACCAAACGATCTAAGAACGACGCTTGGCAGTACCGATTCAGTATAGAAGTGCAGATGCGCATATGTTCTAATTTGTTGGCGTTACTCAGCTTGAGAGAAATCCATTTACGTGACTTGGAAATGATTCAAAGTTATATCTATATATATATATATATATATATATATATATATGGGCAAGTTGTTATGGCAACTAACGATGCGCAATTGCTCTTAAAGTCAAGGTCAGGTGACAGCTAAGGGAATTGTTTAAACAGCCGTCTAAGTATGATGTCTAGACGGAAGGTGGACAAATGCATCATTAGAAGAGAAAGAGAAACCCCGTCATAGAGCAAGCGAGTTTATTCAGAGTACAGGAGGTGTGGGCGGAGAAATGGCAAATTTCCAAGCCTACGCGACTAAGATTGATTATATGACATCGTCGGACGTCTGACGGGACGCTCTGCTCCGTGCGGGAGGCTCACACCTGAGGCTCTAGTCAGCCCCATGGCGAATCGTCAAGGCCAATATTATCTAGAAGATGCCAGGAAAACCAGGTTGGGAAAACATCCAAACATGAGAGGTTGAAAGAAGAAGCTGATAGAAGATGGAGAGCAGCTAGGCCCTCTGCGCGATTCGGCGCACCTTACCAGGCGGGGATGGCATCGATACGGCGCACGAAGCATTAGAACACAAGAATTTCCTACATGCTATGCAATCTCGAGGCTTAGGGGATGGGGAGGATATATGTTTTTTGTGTGTGGGTTTGCAAGTCTTACACCATATGTGAATAGTACTTTTCTGGGATAACCCAAAAGGCAAAAAAGGGGAATCGACTAAAAATAATTTGTTTTACAGCGCAGGTCCAGCATATATGTACATGCACAAACTTACACCCGTGATCCCTGAACGCGTCGGCATGTAATCAAACAAACAGACGACTAATGAAATTTTCTAAGCGTTATTGGGTCATGGATTGGTCACCACTATGCTGGCAAACACTGAAAGAGAGAGAGGCTTAGATACATATGAATATATATTGGCCGAATTTCGCAAAAATTATCAGTTTAGCTCACATAAGAAATGTATGCCCCCATTCTACAAGAAAAAAATAAATATAGATGAGTTTTATTTACCATTCAGTTTCCAACATGGCATCAGCTGCACGGACGCGTTTTCTGAGTGCTCTTATAGTTGTGTACTTTCTGGCAAAAGCCCATAGCAAAACTAGTGCTTTTTGTGACAAGAAGGAGTCTCAGGACGCAGTGAATGTTGTGTCTATCTACCTCAACGTACCGCGCCGCAGTTTCACCAAGGCCCACACACTCCGAGCCACAGCACTTGTGATCATCCTGTTACAAGGAGGAGATATCGAGGCAAATCCTGGTCCTCCGTGTGTCACTTGTGGAGGACAATTACAACAAGTCATTAACAGAACTGTTTGCGAGAGCTGTGACAAGCATGTTCACACACATTGCAGCTATCATATTCCTGATAAGGCAACAACGTACTGCAAGTCCTGTTTTTGGGTCGAGGTCTCAACGATAGTTTCTAAGTCGATAACTGTCAAGTCATCTTGTAATTATCCCTCGGAGATACAGACGCTTAAAAAGCGGATCGACGAGCTATCCAGAACGACCAAATCGAACGGTAATGTTAGCACACAACAGCAGCTGACAATCGGCCGACCGCAGGCTCAAACGTCCCAACAGATGATCGCCCTCCGCCAACGTGGTTTGCACGTACAAACACCGCACACACCGCGACGTCTTGGCTTTCACGACGACGTGCATAAGAAGAACCTACATGGACGCACACCAGCGAAGCCAGAGAAACGTGACGACAGGTGGCGTACACAAGGATGGAGAGATCGCACAACCAAAGCCACCACCACCGGCACGGGCTTAACCAAGCATATTACAACACCTTCCATATTATAGACAATCAGGACACTTTTTCTAATCTATTAGACCCAGCTGTATGGCCGGAAGGTACACGGTTTAGGCCGTTCCGAGGCCAATTAAAACCATACAGAGTATTTGGTGCACCGCAACCACCGTCTTCAGGACTAGGTAACAAACGACCCCGAACCGAACAGTCTGATACAATGCTGGTCGAGGGTAGCCAGCCAAATTGACTTCAAGTCGAATGCGACAACAACACACTTGTTAACACGACCAAATGTGCAGAACTCAAGACAATATCCCGATGTATCCTTTGGAATGTAGAAGGATTTCATTCAGTATTAGAAAATTGTGGGGAAAACGAGTTTGAACAATATGACATAATGTTTCTTACCGAAACATTTGTAACAAACGCAGCAGCTATTGTGCTACACAAACACAAGATCTACCATGGTGAAGCTATAAAGGCCCCCGGTAGAGGACGACCGAAATGGGGGGTCTCAGTCGCTGTACGCACGACCGAATGGTCTAGATTACTTAGATCCACGGCTAGACTACTTGTTGTTGAAATAAGGGACTTTTATTTAATATGTATATACAGCCCACCTGACCGCAACGTGACAGACATTTTACTTGATATAGGAGAGTCCCTGATGCTATGCACAGTCAATTTTAAACACACTATCATAGCAGGGGACATGAATTGTAACCTCGCTAAAGATGACTCACGAGCGACAGCTTTTATCGAGGGAGTAAGGGAAATGGGCTTGCAAATAGAAGGTAATTATTCCGACGCTACATATATAGCATGGAATGGAAAAGGTGCTGTAGACCTAATTATGAGTACTTCTAGTGAACCGGGAGCTTATATAAAAGACCATAAAACGACAGTTTCAGCCGAGCGGAAGCACTGCAAAGTTACCTTCAGCCTTGCACATACGAAGATAACTGGCCTTGACAAACGAATTTCCCTCGCCAGCAAGATAAGTCTCAGCAAGCTGGAACAAGCCTTATATCTACTCCCAGATGCGACCGAAGTAGACACAGACTTTTACGAGCGTTCACTTCGGTGAGCCATTCAATGTGCAGCATCATATAAGAGGAACACTGCGACGAGACACAAACCATGGTTCGATCACGAGTGCAAAACCATCAAAACGCACATTTGTTGCCGCAACGATTGGAGCCTAGCAGGGCTGGCAAACCTAGCTGATCTAAAGAAAACGTATAAACGAATGATTCAGAGGAAGAAATATGAATACGAGACCGCGCAGCGCACACAACAGGTAAAAGAAAGCATCCAGAAACCATGGATCCTCTTACCGAAGAGACCTGCTGTAGCAAACCCACTAATAAACGACGAAGAATGGGTCTCGCATTTCACAACGCTACTAAGCCACGATGTTCAACTGCCTGACAATGAACACGCACCCCATATAGAGCCTGACTGGGAAGACTTTACGGAAGGGGAGGTTCGAATGGCTATACTAGCGAAGAAAAACGGAAAATCATCAGGTCCTGATGATATTTACTACGAACATCTTAAGCAGGGAATAGAGCACATAGCCCCAAAGCTAACAGCGCTGTCTAATGTATGCTTAGAACAAGGGCACATACCCGAGCAATGGCGCCGAAGCTACCTGCAACCAATTTACAAAAACAAAGGCGACGCCACAGACCCAGCGAATTACCGCGGGATAGCATTAACTAGCGTAGTCTACAAAATATTAACCTCACTAATTGTGACTCGACTATACAGCAAATGTAAAGACCTAATACCAACGGAACAGAATGGGTTCTTGGAAGGTCGCTCAACTGAACGAGCTCTCAGGGAAGTCCTTCGTCACGTGCGGGAACGTTCCAACGACGGACAGATGACCTACGCAGCGTTTGTTGACTTCAAAACTGCTTTTGATAGTGTACCTAGAGACTGCCTTCTGGATATTATGCGACAGCATTTTGGCATCAAAGGTCGAATGTTTAACCTAATGAGAAGCATTTTCACTGCGAACTATATCACAATCAGAAATGGGCCTCACTGTATTGCGCAAGAAGTTAAACAGACAATTGGGCTAGCACAAGGCGACACGGCAAGCCCTTTCTTATTCATCCTTTATGTCACAGGGTTAAGCCAAATACTTCTAAATGCTAAAGCCCCGCATGTATTCTACGCTGACGATCTTATCATAATGGCCAAGTCAAGACCACATCTACAGTTTTACCTGAATGAAATGAGTCAATGGTGCGCACAGTATAAGCTGACAATTAATATATCCAAGACAAAAGTTCTTCGATTTTCCCGAGGAGGTCGATACGCCAGTCTTGACCACATCATCAGGGTCAATAACCAAAATATTGAATTAGTAAGTCAATTTAGCTATCTCGGAGTAATCTTGACCCCTGGCCTATCTTTTACAAAGCACATAGAGAACAAACGTGCAAAAGCAGTATCGGCCATGACGCTACTCGGAGATCTCACCCAAATTGACATTAAGACTGGAATGAACCTTTTTAAGATTAAAAAAAAGCTCCGATTATAACTTACTGCCTTCGGGCCATTGCACCAAACTTAACCTTAGACAACATTAAGGAGATAGACAAAATAAAAGCAAATTTTGTGAAATATATGCTCGGCCTGCCGCGTAACGCATCGACAACCTTGGCGATGGAACTATGCCAAGAGCGAAGCTTTGTGGAAGATCTTATCTTGGACAAATACGTTTTTAGCCCACTCGTCGTAGAGCAATATCGCGTATACAGAGAAAAGCGTAATTTGAGCTTTGCCATAGAGAATTTCACTGACGGTCTTGCATTCACCACAGACCGTTGGAAGCAGGGAATGCAAGTGAACAGAGCGGGTACTCTGCAGACTTACCTGGCATGGCTACCACCAATATATATGCCTAAAAGGGTATTGCTTTGAAATTGAAGATTGTGTATGTAAACATTGTGGCACATGTAATATTGACCGATACCACATACTGCAATGCAATGAAATAGAAGCTGTTTCAATGCATGCAGTAGTGAAAGATGTTATAAGCCGATATGAGTTTTAGGTAGCATCTACCAATTTCTGGTGAAATAAACCTGTATTATTTACCATTCCTTGTGGAATATCGTTTGAATCAGATGCGCTCGCTGCGTAGTATGTCATACAGCGCGCTGCTGGCTTCGTATATAGTTGTATATTATTGCTATAGTATCATTATATGTATTTTAAAAAACATCCTCGTCTGTCGTGCATTCATACTATTAATTGCATTATCACGATGGTTATATACTACCTAATTACACAATATATTGTTTTAACGAGGCGTTTTCCCATGGTTCCTTACAATCTGTGCCATTTCCCTAGCCTGCGTTTGGTTTCATTTATCTCTTGCCATAATGGTTTATCACCGAAACCTTATGCCTTGGCTATGGGCACTGTTCCCACTCCTCCTAGCTCGTCGCACTTTACCACGATATGTTCGATGGATTCTTCAATCTGTTTACCATGCTTGCGTCTAAACTCACAATAGAGTTAGCGTACGTTACTGTTGGCACAAAAATTGCTGTTCCAAAGCTCTTTAGCCACCATGAATCTATTGCAATTTCACAAAGCCTTCTTTCTTACAATCTTTTGTCCATTTTCAGCTCGTTCTCTTTTTATTGCATGCTCAGCTTTAAAAATATCTGGACTGTTTTCTATTATAACCCCCAAGTATTTGTATGTCGAGCCCGGTGGCGCGGTGGCATGCGTCTGCGCCTCGCGACCGGAGGAGACACGTAGGTGCGCGGGTTCGAGCCCCACCGTTGCACATTTGTATTTATTGGGGTCCGTCTATGAAGCAATGCGAAAAGCAGTCCCATGGACGTTAAATCTTGGCTGAGAGTCAGCCCCGAAAGGATTTTTTTTGAGTATTTGTATGCGTTTTTATATTCTATTTATTTTTCCTGTGTCTGTAGCGGCATTTCTCTGGTATCCCCAGAAAATATTACATTTGCATTATTATTTTTTTAAAGAGAATTGAATTTTGATTTGAATTGGTTTTAATTCTAGTTGACGCAGGTCGGTCGTGTGGCATAAATTTAGTTTAGATCGACATGTCAAATTCAGTCTCTATGCCTGAGAAGCTGTCATAAGCTAATTCTACCAGGCAAGACTGTATTGCGTTGCCGATTTGGCAAGTTTGTGTAGTAGAGCATTTCCGCCCAGCGACGGAGCTGCTGCATTGCTGGGCGGTTGCATTGGCGACAAACTGCAAATATGGGGCTTTTTGGCATCTTGGCAATGCGTAGATAATGAATGGCATGGGCAACGCCTGCAGTCAGTATGACATGCTTTCTTCAGTGAGGGAAAGCAATGGCGAAGATACGAAAGGTAGCAATATGTATCAGCAACAGTACAAGCGGGTAACACCGCAGTACACCCAATGTGGACAACGGATATCTAGGAGGTAATTGTCGTTTATTCCGCACTTACTGTTGTGACAAGTGCGAGTATGGAAATAACAGCAATAATAATAGTGACAACAACAATAACAACAACAACAAAAAAACGTTTACTTGATTTAGTGAGGGTACCAAGAGAGATGGAGTAGCCTTGAACCCAGCAGAGCGCGCGTAGTTACTCGAATAAGAACTTCCGCTCCATTCCGGCCGGAAATGCTAAGAGGTAAAATTATAGAGTTGCAGACAGAGACAACAGCGACAACAACAACAACAATAGCAACAACACCGTAGAGACCGGAACGACTAATTCTGTGTTTGTATAGGAACATCTTTAGCGTTTAACATAAATCGAAGTTTAGCTTGTCGACTCAACGCCAAACAGCAACGCCAGCTATAAAAGGATGACGTTTAGCTATTCGATGGGTTGTCGTTGTTGCTGTCGTCTCGCTCTATCTAACTTCGCAACAACGGCTGGTGATGTGGCTGGCGAAGCTGTGCCACCTTCCACCAAGAACACCGAGTCAGTCCTGTGAAAAAGTCCTGCACCGTGTCAACGCGCACGTCGCAACAAAATGGCCTTGTTTGGTGCGACGACCCCGTGTATGATAGCTGTTGCACTCGGCGTACTGCTTGTGAACACTTGGGCGCAACAGCAGTTTAGCGACGAGCCCTTCGTCTTTGATCAGGTATGGCGATAGGTGGCGGCGTGGTCTAGGGGTGGACTAGTGCCCCACTGGTTGTGGGGCATGGTTGTCATCTACCATGGGGGTGTCGTCGCCGGTTCGATCCCTGCTGTTGTTGGTCGAATTTTCTTTGAGCGATGCTCATTGAGAATAGCATTGATAAACAGCCATACCGCTGAGAGTCAGCGGCCGTGCTGCCACAAGGACGGTTGGGGAAACCCTAGATATCTTAACATGTTCGGCCCTCGGTGCATTGAAGATATATACCTCTGGTCAAGTGGCAAGCTCGTAGGGGACTAGGGAGGATAGTCTAGAATTAAGGTACGACGATAGAGGCTGTTCCGAACTTGCGGTCAACAAAGGTCGTGCAGATCGAGACCCTAACACCGTAGAGCACGTGACGAGGTTCTGTGTGAGTGTCAAATGTTTCTTGCCGAACTAAAAACCAAACGCTGTCACACATTTGGTAAGACTGTTTATTAATCAACATGGGCATTATTAATTAGTTAATGAGTAAATATTATTATTTGGTAATACCCAACCAATGTAGCTACCCAGTTGTAGGCAGGTGTTTTCGCTGTACCAGACTTCATATTTTGTCTGACTAAATTTAAGTGTCGTGTATTGCAATACAGCGCTACTTAACCTGTTGGTGATGAGCGCCAGTGTGCCTATACAAGGTATCTATGCAAACTGCAAATGTTCTTCATTCGATTGGTCAAAAGTTTTTCTAGTAGCATAAATAATCATAATACATATCTAAAGGCTGGGAATCGTGTTTTCACTGGCATTTCAGTTCAAGGATTTGAAGTTCTTCGTCACTCACAGAGGTGGGCTGATTGTGCCTGGAAAGGTGATTCGCGGCGGAGATGCGTCGTGCGTAATGGCCTCATTTGAGGTCAGTCAGAACTTACACTTGAATTTCAATTTCAGTGTTTACTAGTCTGTTTCTACCTATCTTGTCTTCGGGGTCGACAGTTACGCAGAAGGTTGACCTGGCGGAAAGATGTCAATCTAGATCCACTCAGACAAAATACGAACACTGTCAGAAATAACTAAAATGATAATAACGATTTTACGTCATCAACTCGTTTCGACTTTCGAGCTTTTAGACCGGCAAACACTTACATTAGTTAGACCAGACAAATACCTTTTCGCTTTAATCAATTTAAGTTTTTTCAGATGAGATACTGTGTACTTTGGCCTATCTAGTCTTCAGATGATTATGGACAGTTCTTACACAAATGGGTGAACGCAATCAACATAGCGGAACTATTTGAACCTCTATTGTGATTACATCCATATTTGTGTTCGTCCTATAATTACTTTCTCATACTATAATTGAGTTATAATACCCGTTTACCCCTTGATCAAAAATACTTTGCTAAAGTGTCATAAAAGCCTAGCCCATTTTCCACAATTACCCACGTTTCTACGAAATACAGTTCTATTTAGGTGTATTTAAAAAATAATCTTCTTATTAATGCTTGCACTGGCATGTAAGGTAATCTGCTATAGACCTAAAGCCATATTTGCAGCGTTTGTGTCTTTATATGGATATTAAGTTCTGTTAAAATACATGATGTAAACATTCTATCATCTATTTTAACACTTTTCTTGATTTGAAAGCTTTTGAAAAGAAAAATTTCTTGATACCACAAATTTGAAAGTCGGGAAGGAATGTAGGTGCAATATGAAATAACAATTTTATCTACGTAATATAAATATATATATATATATATATATATATATATATATATATATATATATATATATTGAGCAAGTTTGTGCTCACGACAACTCCACTGTTTGCGTGTGTTGCAGGACTTGCAAGATGGCAACTTTACGTACATCATCGAATTTACTGAGAACGGGTAGGAGCTTTAATCGCTTTTGAGTTACATTAATTTAGCACAATGTTACTATAATTGTGCTGAAAGGTAGAATGAGTTTTTGAGTTAACTTTTTATTTAAATAAATGTCGCGTCTTGTTTGTCTCTAATCTCTCTAGCATATTATTCTACGAGTGCACGCACCTTAAGAAAATTGACCTTTGTAAAATCAATTCACAATTGAGCAGGCTAGTAGTCATGCAGAGATATGAAGTTGATCCAAATAGAAATCTGGCAGGCTGAACAATAATAACAGTAATCAATCTATGGATATGAATTGTGATATTGGATCTAGGGTTCCACGTCGCATCACGCATCCGGCGATCGCAACGCAGAACGGCTTCAGCTTTTTGGCTCTTTCGGGCGGCGTCGTAAACGTCGAGGTTCTCGAAACAGATTACTCTAACTACGCCATCGTCATCTATTCCAACGGGGGTAAAACACTTCAATTGCTGCTCGCAACACAAATTGTATTCAATTGAAGTCTGTTTTTTAATACGATCATTTAATGACAACGATCTTTTTTTTTCACATATTCACAAATATTGCAAGAAGGCGGTTGTAATTTAAACCTTCTACAGTTACCTGTTTTGTCGGCAAAAGTCAGAGCCGGAATGAACTTATTTTAAGGTTTTTCTCAATGTGAGAGTCAATTTAAGCAGACTAGTGTAGCCGTCATTGACGGAATAATAACTGTGACTTTAAATATTCCTTGTAGTTTTGCATGACTTTAATACTACACAAGCTGACAGAAAAGGTGTTTTACTCTCTGACAGCTAGAATGGCCAAATGCTTGGCTGCCCTTGCTGCTTCGGTGCATGCGGCTTTTTAGTTTGACCGTGCGACCGTAGATGCTCTAGTTCCTCTTGCCCTTCCAACGCGATTAAGTTCTAGTACTTTCGGCTATTCAATTTTTTCAGAAAATCCAGTCTCATGCATTTTCTTAAAAATCACTATCAGTGTTAAGTGGCGCGGTTCTCGAGACATACGAAGAAAGCGCCTCTGTGCCACACTCAGTCGTTTCGCCCAACCCTTACTGCAGGCAATCCAAAATCCTGATCCGTACGTAAGGTGACTCAGAAAAATGTGTTGTAGAGAGTATCTTGATGAGTTGGTGAGTATACGGAACCCTACATGCGCGGCGTTACCAGAAAGTATTACATCCACTCTTACACCGAGGACCTTGACACAGTTGCTTAGTTTTATCAGGTGGCCATTTATGGTTACAGGTGGCATTTAATAGATCGTGTTATTCTTTCCGATGGCCACCACTTGAGTTTTCTTTGCATTAATAGCAATACGGTTTGCTACAAACCAAGCGTTAAGGGCAGTGACATGATGTGCACCCGATGTACCTCCTCACCAGATTGCCCAACATATTTAAAAGAGCTGTCGTCAGCATTAATGATAGCCGCGATATTTTCTATTGCATTTCTAAAGCAAATGAAGGCCGGTGGGCCAATGCACGAGCCCTGGGGTATATCGAAACCGCAAGCAGTTCCGACCGGGTTCCCCCACGTCCACAAGCTGGCGACGCCCGGGCAAGTACGCCGATAGCAGTTAATTGGCGTAAGGCTCAGGTCCTTTAATTTGAGTAGGAGAATCTGAACGAACACTGTCAAAGGCGCGCCGGAGATCTTCAAAAGGTGCTGCACAGAACAATCTTCTATCTAACTCGAAGCGTCCACCCTCCACTAGCTGCATAACGGTATGGCCTGCACCCCGGCTTTTGCGAAATCAAAGTTGGTTGCCCGAGAGCATGGTGTTGTTGCTTTTGAGATGTCTCGTCATTGGGCTAACAAGTGTTTTTCAATAGTCGTTTTTAAAACAGGCAGAACCCTCACTGGGCGGTAGTTTGACGGGTCGCTGTTACTACCATCCTTGTATATCGGTACCACTCTGGCGATTTTTAAGCGGCTTTAAGGGTATGCTGCCTCCAATATTATGGCATTGATGATGTGTGTCAGAGGGTCGGCTACGTGAGATCTAACATGGTGGAGAATGTGGATATTAGTGATCCAGTGGCCGGACACCACGAAGTAGAGGCAACACTTGGAGTTTCGTCACCTTTTTAAAACGAATTGTCGTCGTGGGGTGCTCTGGTAGAGTAAGGGGATCTAACTCAATTGTTATATCATTATTATAATAATGTTAAAATTGATTTTGAAAAGTATCAGTAAACCCCCTTCTCTTTTCTCTCTGCAGCACGAACGACTTTGCCATAACCATCAATGTGGTAATGAACGACCACTTCCTCCCAGCCAGATCATACTGAGTACAATGATATATATATATATATATATATATATAAATATATACATATACACACATGTCTATTAAACTTCGCCGGACGGGAATATCTTCACGGCGTGATCATAGTGCCACGTGCTTCAACTATCAAGTGGTTGATATGTGTATATGTTTATGTAAAATTCCAAAAGTATTTACGTTTTCCAAACTAGATCGAGCGTAAAACCATCATGCAAATATGACTTTGCATAATTGTTTGCCAACGTCCAATGGAAACTCCGCCAGACATTTTGTGTCCCTGTCTCGAGAACTTAAACTTTTTTGAGAGGCAAAATACTTTCACATTTTTGACATGTGTGACATAAGTAATGAGCGATATTATTTATGTACAACTCTACAGTCAATGCAGTATTACCGTTTAAGGGTATTTCGCTGTTTTAAAATTGCTTGGACTGCTCAGTTTGGAAGACACCTATTTGTTATGTGCCGGAACTTTTTAAGTTCCTCATGTGGACTTGAAATGACTCACTTGATTACTCTTTGAGAGTTCTTATCTAAGCTTCCATATAGTCAGTTAATGTAGTATTTTGTTAAATGTTTGCGGCGTTTCTACTTAAAAAATAGGCAGCAAATGCAAGAGTGTATCCGCAGAGATTTGATGTAGAAATTATTTTTTGACGGTTGCTTATCTACGTGTTGCTAATGGCGTTTACTATTAAAACCACGGCAGAACTTATAAGCAGCATTGGATTAAAGCAAGGATTCTTCTCGTTCAAATGTGTGTATGTGCTAAAAAATGCGCTGAACAGAGCTAAAATACCCAATCGTGATGGCGACCACCAGAATGGCATCGACAATTATTCGTCAACGCTTTATGGAACTTACCGGCGGCAGCCTCGTCGCTCTCGAAGTTATCGACAACAGAGCATGCGTGCGAAACTAAAGGTAAAACCACAATAGTTTAAATTATCATGGAGGTACTAACAATAAATATATATATATATATATATATATATATATATATATATATATATATATATATATATATATATATATAATATTGTAATGATTTATTAATCATTTACAATACGTTTGCACACTCGGTAGTGCTTATCTTCTTTATGCTTCGCTTATATATATATATATATATATATTTACGGACGGATCGAAAAGTCCTGATACATTTGTTTGAAAACGAATATTTATTTGCTCTTCTAAAGTGTTTTTGTTTCCTTTAAATTAGCTCTTGCTCGTTGCAATGCACTTGTGTTACCTTCTTTTACAATTTTCGATAACATTTTTCAACGCGTCTTTCGAAATCGAATTGAGTGGCTTCTGCAATTTTTTCTTTATCTCTTCTATAGCTCAGAAGCGTTATCCTTTCAAGAGTTTGTATTCTTGGAAACTGGATATATAAGTTCAAAAAAGTTGCACGTATTGTTAATCTCATTAAGAATCCAAGAGTTGCTTCCCCAAAGTACAGGCCTCTTGCATCAAACGTTCTTGCGCAAGCTTCTTAATTTAATTTGGCGGTGTAACCTTTCTTGACCGTAAAAAAATAAAATATAAAAGTACACAACAAAGATTCGTGGAAAAAGATTCCCTTGCAGTCAAAAAACAGTCTAGACCTAAACTATGTTTAAATTTCTTCGATCGGCCCTATCCTTGGAAGCACCACTGAGAGGTTTGCGCTTTGGTCTCGATGTCCTAAGTTAAATGAAGGTTCAATTCGGAATTCAATTTCCCGACGGGCGTTCATTTGATGGAAAGTTAACGTTTTTGAACTAACTCCGCAGCCACTCTTTTGGCGCATATGCCGACAATATGTCCTCAATTAAAATTCTAATAGTAACTTGGCGATTGTTAGGTACGTATCACAAACGCTTTTTATGTTTTTGACGGCGAATGCCTTTTGAACGGGGAACTCTTTGGTTTCTTCACATCCGTCGCGAAACCGGCGATACTAAGTATACACCCTATTACTTTAGAATTATTTACTTTAGAACATATTATTTGATTTTAAACACAAAACTTGTTGTTTCTCCATTTTTGGCTCCTTTAAAGTGTTTTCTTTACGTCCTTGAACCAAACTAAAAAAATGAACCACCTAGCACAAAATTTTGCCGATGTGTAGCCGATGAATGGCGCCTCTAAGCAACAAAGCCAAAAGTCTTTAGTGGTTTCTGTCTGGTGGCAACATTCAAATAACTTGCCGATTTGCCCTCGCATATCTCCATGTGTACACATTCTAATATATAATTTTTTGTGCTCAGCTAGGGCCGGCGCACTCCGCTCCACATTGAGGCTCAAATTCTGACGCTGCAGGGATCCGTCGACAGAGAGCCTGAATAGAAGACGCGATACCGTTTCGTGAATGACGCCACTGGCACTTGACACATAGATGTTGAGCGTCTTTCCATGCGCGAGGCAGAACGAAAGAGGAAGTAAGCCCGCTTCGGAGGATGAACGTTGCACGCGTTGTTCTGGTGCATTGTCTTAACGCACGTTAATAAATGACGGAAACGGCACGATGTGTTGCAGCCTCTGCGCACCTCGATTCGCACACCCAGTTGCCGCATCGCCTCTTTTATTTGATTTTTCAAACTTTTTTTTAAATATATATTTGTATAGTTCTTTATTAACGGCGCTTGATATTAGCTCTGTACATATATATATATATATATATATATATATATATATATATATATATATATATATATATATACATATATGGACTGACATAGCCCGCCGGCAAATTTATTTGTCTATGTTGTCTGTTATCACAATGTATTTGTATAGTTATATCTATTGACGCACTTGCCGCGTGCGTACGCTTCGAACAGGTGCCTATGATTAACCGTTTCCATTCAAAGGCCGCGCTACAGCTCGTATAACAAGCTAACAATCTAGCGTATATGATGTATTAATCGTTTATTTGCATATCTAAAAAACGACTTTGTGTTTTTAAAATCAAGACTGGCTTCTTCCATCATACGAAGTCTTCTAGTCGCCTTTCAGTTCAGATATTCTGGCAGTACTGTCGGCAGAGATATTTTTAGTTAGAGCAGTTATGGTGGTTACAAAGCGTGCTCTATCAAAATGTGTGCACCACAGCAAAAGTGATTGCATTTCTGTTGCTTCGACGAAAGTCTGTGCCTCTTTAAGAAGAAAAGACCCTCTTTTGTGCGGGCAAATCAATGAGATCGTAACAATGCTCAATACATGTATTGCCGAACAATGCCCGTTTGTGAGCAACACTGTTTAAGACAAACAACTGGGAACAAATCGCGTAAGGTTTTTCGAGAACGGCAGAATAATAATAATAATAATAATAATAATAATAATAATAATAATAATAATAATAATAATAATAATAATAATAATAATAATAATAATAATGCGAGGTCACTCGCCCTCGACTGTATTGTCATGATGCTGAGGCTGCGCAGGTCAGTTTCAATGATGAAATAGATAACACATTCGCCACTGTACGTAATACTAAGAATCACTTTGCTACTCAATGTAATGACACTAACATAAATAATAATTTCAGTAAACTATCCAGTCACACCAATAGTAATGGTAATAGATACAGTAATGACAGTCATGCAACTAGTCACATTAATAGTAATGGTAACCTTAGTAGTGTAAGCCCATTAGCTACTAGTTCTACTAATAGTTGTATTGTCACTGATGAAAGAATCTTAGGTATCTCCGACGATGACGACGACTATTGATTTAGTTTTAACCTCAGACCCGTCCATCATTGGAGATATACGAGTATTTCAGTCGCCAATTCCATCCGACCACAATGCCATTTCGTTTTCTATTTTATTTGAGGGTGAATATCCTACGGTAGACGAGGGACGTTATGATTTCTGGGAGGGGGACTATGAAATGATCAGCTGTAGGCTTGCTTGCATAAACTGGAGAAACTTGTTTTTAATTTGCGATACCGTTGACTCGATGTATGATAGTTTTGTATACCAGATACATTCACTAATTGAAGAGTTTGTACCTAAACGAAATGGCAAGTTAAACAGAATGCTAATTTACGTAAATATGTCACCAATCTAGAACGGTTGATTGACCAGGAGCCAAATGTGCAGTATGAAAAAAAGTTGAGGAAGGCGACTAGAAGACTTCGTATAATGGAAGAAGCCAGTCTTGATTTTAAAAACACAAAGTCAATTCTTAGATATGCAAATAAACGATTAAAGGGAAAAGAAAACATTGCGGCTTTAAATATAGATCAGACGGTCCTCGTCGACGACGCTTCTAAAGCAAATGCATTTAAGGACTTCTTCTCGTCGGTTTATGTTGCCCAAGGGAGTTCAGTTCCCGAAGGTGTTTCCAACGACGTGGTCTCGAAAGATAGGTGTCCATACTTGGAAATATCAGAATATAATATTCTTTCTAAAATCAAACAACTACCCACTAAATGCAGCTTTACTCCTGATTTAATCCCACCCATATTTTATAAAAATGTAGCGTCTGCGATAACTGAACCCCTTTTTTTATATTCAGTAGGTTCTATGAGGATGGCATTGTGCCAAAACATTTTCGGCAATCAGTCGTAACCCCTGTACATAGGAAGGGCCTAAAGTCAAATGTAGATAATTACAGACCTGTAGCTCAATCATCTATCGCATGTATCATCTTTGAAAAACTGTTAGTGGACTTAATTTTTCATTTTCTTCAATCTAAATGCTTGCTGGATGAGAACCAACATGGTTTTACTAAAGGCAAATCCACGGCAACTCAATTTTGATTTCTCGATTTGACAGAGTAAACCATGTGAAACTGGTACAAAAGCTTAGGTACTTGGATGTAGACACTCGCTCTATATCATGTATTTCTAGTTATCTTACCCGTAGAGAGTTCTGCGTTTGCATAAAAAATAGCTTTAGTGAGTCGGGCACGTGTCCCTCAGGCGTTCCTCAGGGATCAAGCCTCGGGCCACTTTTATTTTGCACATTTGTTTTAGATCTTAAAAACGTTATTCCTGAGGCGATAACATATAAGCTTTATGCTGATGATTTGAAACTATACGGACCTTCCAACACCGCTAGCGAAAGACAAGTACTACAGAGTACGATTGAGGCGGTTTCTAAGTGGTATGTGGATAATGAAATGCTTATATCAGTGCCGAAATGTGCTGTATTGTGTTTAAAAGAAGCCCATAAGTACATGCTACATGGGGAGGCTATCCCTATTTTAAATTGTATTAGGGACCTAGGGGTTGCGGTGACACCGCAATTGGATTTTAGCACTCATATTACACAAGTCATCCGATCAGCTAATCTTATATCTAATACCATATTTCGTTGTTTCAATATTAATGAGTTCAATTTTTACATGAGGCTTTATAATAGTTTGGCTGTACCTAAGTTTATATATTGCTGTGAGGTTTGGTGGCCTTATTTAGATAAACACATTGAAGCAATGGAAAGTGTACAGAGGAGATTCCTTCGTCGTGTCTTGTTAAGGTGTAACATTGCCCGAAATTTTATTTTGATAAGCCCTATTCGGGACTTCAGTCCAGAGCGGATTATCGCATGTTCAATCATATCATAAACTCATCAAATAAGTCAAACTATTTTAGCATTCGGTTGAACAATCTTAGAAGCGGTAACACCATTTCGTCGAAACAAATTGCCAAAACAGATCGTGTAAATAACATATTTTCATGGCGGATGGCGAGGGCACTGAGAACTTGAAACGCTAACAGTGCAAATGTCGCCACACAAGTAAACTGACTATTATATGTATCTAGGTAACGGTTTGTAAAATGTAAATATTGTCCCCCCTTTGACAAAATAAAGGTGCATAATAATAATAATAATAATAATAATAATAATAATAATAATAATAATAATAATAATAATAATAAAAATAAAAATAATAATAATAATAATAATAATAATAATAATAATAATAATAATAATAATAATAATAATAATAATAATAATAATAATAATACAGATTTCCGCCCTCTTTTAGCTTGGAAACTCTTGCGCCATTTGCTCACAGCCATTCGTCCTTTGTGCTGAGTGCTGGCCATTAACAGCCACCATTTGACAGTGTTGAGATGTCGGCGTTTCGATCATCTTCTGGCACTAAGAATCGTACTACTGTACGTTGTTCCGTTCTGAACACGTCCAGCACACAACGCGTTAAGTTAATTTCAAGTGTCCTCACATGCACAGATGAATCGACTGTACGGAAACTGCAACACATCATTCGAACAGGTTCTGCTATAAACCTGAATCGCGCTTTGATTATGACCCGGTTACACTTGCCGCTTACTTTTCAATTGGGCAAACCATATACGTGCGATTTTTACCGCTAAGTTCCAACTCGAAGACATCGTGGCGGGTTTTTTTTCGAGGTTCGTACTGCATTTTTGGGGCCTCAGCTGTGACGATTTGTACAATCAAATATTAGTGAAACATTTGGATGCCCCAAAGATGAAGCAGACGAGGCAAATCAGTCTGGAACAACAGTGGAATATTTTCGCCTAAAAAATCCAAGTGTATCAAAACAGGTATATAATAGACCTTATAAAGCTATTAATTACGTTTAGACTCGCCAGGTCTAAGCATAATTGAATGTACTCATTCTTAATGTTGTTGGATGACGGAATGTACCTATGTACCATCACTGTTCCTTCATGGTCACCAGAAGTTGTGCGAACGCTGTGTGAACGTTCATATAGTAGACTACGTTGAAAAACGTGGCTTGTTGTCCGAGGGCAGCACGGCTTTCGCGCACCTGGATCAACGTGCTAGGTACACTTTGCGATATAACTTAATTTATTTATGGAAGCGGATCGGAGCGATGCAGTTGTGCTTATAAGTGTTTAAGAACTTTTAGTCACCTGATCGTGGTGCTCTCTGCTAAATATTATATCTCATCTGGACATCGACGATAAAGCTTGCAGATGGTTAGCGTCGTACCTACACGGCAGGAGCTTTTCAGGTTTAGATTGCACAAACATGTGTCCGACAAGGGTCGGTATTAGAACCGTTGTGTCTAATTTTGCATATGAACAGCATTCTGAGTGTTCGTAAGAAGAATCTCGGATAGTTTTTTTATTTTATTTCGAACGCTACCTCTTAACAATATGAAAACAGAGCTTGTATCGCTCAAGCCACCTGAACTAAAGTAAAGTTTTCGGGCTGACCCTCAGCCAAGATTTAACGTGTCCACGGAACTGTTTTTTACATTGCTTCACAGACGGACTCCCAGAAATACAAATGTGCAACGGTAGGGCTCGAACCCACGCATCTATGTGTCTCCTTCGGTTGGGAGGCGCAGACTTAAGCCACCACGCCACCGGGCTCGACATTTGAACAATCTGCTAAGGCTTTCTCCAGAAGAGAGGTGTAACCGCAGGACAGTGCTTAACCCAATTGAATAATCTTAGAACGGCGCGCAACCATTCAAGTCACGAATGCTGCATAATTACAGCTACTTAAGCTATTGCAGTTACCCTCGTCACGATGACCACAATATCTATCTAGTTTTAACTGTATAACCAGCATACCTAACTTGACAGCACTTCTAGTCAGTCCTCAAAGCGTCACTGTTAGAACAAATATACCCCCCCGCCCCCCCCCGTTGTGACCTCCAACGTGCCCTACATACGTTCATACGTGTACATATGCACATATAAGTGTGTGTGTGTGTTTGCATCTATATATAAATGAATATACACCTGGGTCACGACTAGGTCAACGACTGATAGCTAAGACGGCGGTGATACGCTAAGATATGAGCGCGTTTTCTTACTCTCCGTTCCTCTCCTACGGGGTCTTCCCCTCGGATTCGTCGGTAACAGGAAGTAGTGGTTACGCTCGACGTACTTTGGCAACTTCTTGACGTTGCCAGCAGTCGGTGTGCCAGCAGACGGTGCCATTGTCCCCACAGCTCTGGCCGCCACTAAGCCAATACCATCATCTGCCGCTTCGATTGCCTTAAGGTAGGGAGAAGGGGGCGGGGGGGAGGGGTGGAGGTTGGCATCTCGCTGGCTAATCTTTCGGGCTAAGCTGGTCTGGATTTGTTTAGTCAACGCTTACGTCTATTCCCTGCTGGCCAGGGAATTCATTCGTTCATTCATTGTCGTTTGATTACGCCTCTTGGCCGGTCTCGACGAGACGCACAGCCGCCGGCGTAGTTGCGTGCGTTTGCGCTGTCAAAAAAGCCCGAGTTGAAATCTTGCAGGATAGATCTTGCATGGATGGATCGGTTAGCCGAATAGCGAGCGCCCTTTTTATGGAGAAAAGCCGTTGTGCATGCTGCTGCTGCTGCTGCCGCTGCCGCAGCCGACGCTGGTGATTATGTGTGTATATGAATGAGTTCGTCATCGTTGTGGTTTCTTTGGCTCTCTGTTACCGTCATAGACGGCTGTTTGATGTCAACGTGTTGTTTACGTCTCGGTCATTCCTTACGTAATGATTACGATTTTGATTACGCAGTCAGAAGGCCACCCACCGATCGACGGATTGCCGACACCGACATCGACTTATCGATGAACTGCGACCATTACTACTACTACGACTAGAACTGCTTCGGTTGCTACAGTGCTACAAAGCGAAGAAGGCAAACTTCATCCGGCTAAGGAAGAGAACACGGAGTTTGAAGCGAACTGATAGCGGTTCACTAGCCCAGCAACGTTCGAGAGCAAATCGGTCAGATTCACTTGTGGACTGCAACGAATCCGGTTACCGACAGAGTGCACGAAATGGATGCTGTTTTCGTGTGAGTTTACAGTCTCCGTTCTTGTACGCACAGTGTTCTTGTAGTTTGTTTGGTGGTAGCAACGGATTGCTTTCGACGACCGAATACCGCCATCGCAGTGTTACCGGTTGTGGGATCGCCTGTGTTGTTGTGTGTCGCTGCAGTTATTCGGTTCTGCGTCTGTTTTGTAACCTATGATGCCGCCATGAGAGAATAGTGTTAATCCGCCTTTAGGACATATTCCGTGATTGAGCAGCAGACAAACAACATTTCACTCAGCTGATCCCTCCTAGCGTTTACCTCTGTGTGACTTCCTCGGTCCCTACTTTTTCCAGTGTTTGCTGGTTGGTAAAATACTATATATATATATATATATATATATATATACATATATATGTAGTATTCATATATATAGTATTCATAAAATACTACTTTTACATTGGTACTATACATACATAATACCGATGTAAAATTACTATATTATTATACTACTGTTACATTATTATTGCCTAAATATATCAACTTGTCCGGTTCGTGACGTATTGAAGTTACCTCCAACGTTTCCAAGCCCGCAGGGAGCGGAGGAGGGTCAAGAATTAAAAAATCCCCCCCCCCCCCCTAAAAATTAAGACGATCCATAGTCTAAAAAAAGCAAGCGTTTGCGCTCCGGTTTTTGGCTCAATGCTCACTAAAGCCTATCTCCGTTTGTCGATTTTCGGGTGGAGCTAGTACAAAATGTTTCAATCCTATTTCCAAGCGCAGACTTTAAACTTATGGTCGTTGCGCCAAAGCACTCTCTCAGTTGTGCCCCGAGTCATTAAAGACACTGATATATGCAGTCATTGCTCTAGACTAGCTCCTGTGTGAGCGATCTTTTAGAAGAACCAGCACAACGCAGCTGAAGGCCATTGGACTTACGATTCCCAGGTGCCGTGAGAAAGCCTTACTGTCTCGAGCATCGAGCAGGACTCAAAAGTGTGTCGCACACTATCATCTTCTACCGAATGGTAGAGCAGGCAAATGCCAGATGTAGCTTTTCTGATTCGACGGAGTAAGTGCAAATGCAGGCGTTTAGTTCTAGTAATTACACTACTCCTGAGGTCTGGAATAATGAATCGAGTGCACAAAAACTATTCAGCCTAGCTGTACCGCAGCCTATTCGCCGTGTTATATTCTAGTGTGCTGTTGTTCCTGATATAAGTGCGTTTGATAATAACATACGTATTTGTTTCGTACAACAAACATACTTAATTATTTCATTATTTGAAATATAATATTTTTGGAATAGAATAACATTCGAGACAAATCTAAACATTCCACCCGTATACGGGCTGTTCTACTTGCTAGGAGCTGTTTGGGCGTCTTACGTTAAGTCTCGTAATCTCTTCTACTTGGAGATCCCAAAGGATTTGCTGAGCAAGAATTTAGGCTGCTGTGGTGGAAATTAATTCTAGTGATTATGAATGTTTTTCGAGAGTCTGAAACATCGACGTTTCGTCTAACAGGCGTTTGTTAGACGTTCGTGAAGGTGTGTGTTCCCACCGTATGAACTGATTTTTTGGTGTTTGAGGCTCCTGGAGGCCAGTAAAGTACCTGAGATAGATCAGCTTTGCTAGCCTTAGCGGTAGAGCATATAGTATGTGCTAAATGCCGGTTAGGTCTGTGTCGAGATATATTTCAAGCCAGTTCTAGCCTCTTTGAAGCATTAGAATACCATGCTAAAATCACTACTGTTATGGACTAATATCTGTAGATTGTTTGGCTCAAGCCGCAGGGCAATATCATGTAGAACTCTGTTTGTTGTATTATCGAATTTCCCATTTGCTGTCCCTTTTGCAACAAGGTGGTATTTGTACGGTTGGGGTCAGGAAGTTGGAGAATCTCATAGTATATCATACTCCATTGTATTAGGTATATGGTTGGCTTATGTGGGATACCTGCCGCTGCAGGGCACGAGGTTCGCTGATAGGCGGGTCTACAAAGGAATAGATCTGAGGTAAAATAATAACAATAATTGTGCGCATGTGTGGCAAAGTTTCAAGATTGACCAGAGTGGAATTAATGAAGTCCCATTATTAACTGAGTTAAAATAGAGTTTGTGTCCGGAAGAACCGCTAGGCAATGCACCCCAGTTGACAGTGGGGTCGCAGCGGGGTGGCTCTCTGCCAACTGGGCTATATTCAATAACTCTCGGACTGGCCCGTAAGTAAAGCCGTAAACATACAGTAATTGATACGTAAGATTATGCTTATCTCACCTAAAAATACACTTTGATAATTTAGTACGATGTTGCGACTTTTAATTAAGTCGTATTAATTTAACCTTCATATCACGCAAACTATTCAATCTGCTTGCCTTATATGTAATACGATATTTCGTTGTTTTATTATCGAATGTCCAATGTTCTATATCCACCTTTATAATAACCTTGTAGTTCCTAAATTCATCTAGCTGTGAAGTCTGGCGGCCGTATTTGAAGACCCATATTGATGCAATTGAAAAGTTCAGTCTAAATTCCTTCGACGTGTTGCATTGAGATGTAAGGTAGAGAGTAGCAGTCTCGACTTACTACCTATATCAAAACGACACTGGAGAGCAGATTTTGAAATGTACGCACGAATCTCTCAGTCGAATTAACTTCCCATCTTTTTTAATATTCGCAACAACAATCTGCGCATTACTCAAACCATATCATCAAACATTGTGGAACGATCTGACCGAATCAACAATATGTTTTCGCGGCGCATGGCGAGAATGTTGAGAAGCATGAACTAGTGATATATTATTATAAACTTTACTATTACATATATCACGCAATGGTACTATTGCGCCCTATTATATAGTAAATTGTTCTTTATGTCTCTTATATTTGCATTGTATATATTGAATATAGGATTTTTGTGAATAACGATGTACATAATTATATACCCTTTGAAAACAATAATCGAGCATTTGAAAAAAAAAAGAGATATTGTTTGTTCCTGTGGTTTTCGGGAGCAAATCTGTTGGTATACCTACTTCGTTTCTCCATTAGTGACGGGTGGGAAAGGTGTTTCTTCAGGAAAAGGGATGGAAATGCCTTTTGCGCCATTGCAGGTGATACCGCTGGTTGTGCGTGTTTACCTTTACGGCGAACACTTAATAATCCCTTTCCCAGGGGTTGTCTTTTGTCGCACAGCCGCAGCCAATTTTTCCATTTGCTTATTTTAAGGCATTTTCGAAGTGCGCGGGGCGATTCTCTGTAGTTGTTACAGATAAAATGGTTACTGTCAATCTAGGTGCGCGTCCGGCGCACGAAAGTCAAATACATAATAGCCTGTCTAGGATCATGCGTCTGCCTAACGCGATTGGAAAAGCACTAGAAGTCAGATACCGCGTGTCCATTTATTATCCAAACTTGTATTCTTGACGAGGGGCGAGTCGCCTGTTTAAAATAATTTGACGCAATAACTATCTAACGAGGTTTATATGATCTGATTTAAAAGTATGTTCTACTATCAAGCAAGACAGCTCGCGCCTATTCTTACTGACGAGATAGCTATATCGTAGAATTTTCCCAAGTGTACTATTCTCAAAACAGGTTGTATTGTCTTAATGTAATCAGATTCGTACCAAACATAGGCCGGAGGTTCTCACGGTTCAGAACTTAGGTGCAATTATATTTATTTATCTCAAACTTTGAAAGAGTTTTCTTTTCTTTCTGTACAAGAGATACCCATACAGAGATGTTGCCATTGTAAATATATATGCGTATCTCTCTCTCTCTGTAATTTGGCGTTTAGCTTTTTAAGAGTTAGTGGAGAACGACCTATCGGGAGAACAGGCTGCTAATCTCGCATCCTCCCACGTTACGATCAAAGGAACTGCTGATCGTGTGGTACATGAGGCGATTTTAAAGATTCCATCTTGAGACAAACAGTTTAACGCACACAGGCAAGCGAGAGTACGTGTTTCCTGGTGTTACAGGTATCCAAGGTCCAAGGGAGGTCGCACACACGGTGTGACATTTTAGATTCAGGAGCATTCTTTTATGGGGACGCGTACGTTACACTTTTCGACAGTCTACTACGGAGGGCACTTGAGACTAGAAGATAATGAATTAGCTTAGAATTATACACTTGAAAATAGTGATGGCGGTAATTATAAGAGCAATAGGAATGGCAGCAGCAGCAGCCGGAACAACAAAAACAACAATCATACCTCTACAAAGCAACTACGTCATTATTAGCAAAGCAGTTACAACAATGCCGCATGTAACAACAATATTATAATAATTATACCTTTTGTGAACAAATGTTTATTCTTAATATGCACATGTCTCACAATTACTAATATATTAATTATATAACATTTACAATATTGCTTATATTATGAATTGTATTTCATTCTAATATTATATTGATCACTTAATTAATAATAATAATTAGTTATTTTGTTATCAAAGTCAGCCGGTAACTGTGCAGATAAAACTTCCTATAAATACATCGATTTCTCCAGGCCTCTTTCCTTTGAGGCGAGTCGAGAATCATTTGCGCGTTGCCGTTTGTACCTGTGCGACTTCTCGATAATCGATTCTCCGCGTTATGGGCTTGCCCTCGCGTCCCTACAAGCCTGACGTTTCAATGATGCACGGGCATGCGAATGGTGTGCTCCTTTCCTAAGACTTTGTAGTGACGGGTCTCGTCTCTTTCCGCTTTGAATGTAGCGTCGCCTAGCGTGCGGCATATTGCCTTTCAGCTTGCCGTAAAGGTGTTCCGAATCGACACGTACCAGATCAGCAATTGCCTCATGGTCCAGGGGGACAGGGTCATACCGTCTGGTCTTATGTTTATCTGATCTTCCAAACGCAGATGTGATGGCTCCACGCGAACGGCAGCGCCCGCATGTCTGAAGGCTCTTCATCAAGCACATCATTTACGGCGTTGTGGCAGTCTCGTTGTAGCTCAGCATTAGCCATGTTCGGGCCACAAGAACATGGATGAGTAGTCGAACATCAAGCCCAGGCGGAAGCTGCATGCGTTCTGAAGCTCCTCGCTTGACAGTGCGCTGCCAAGGCTGCCATCCGGACGAACGTAAAGCCTTCGAGGCGTCAGGCAAAATATGGCCCACGCCCATTGCTTTCCTCTATCCTCCTCTTCTGGGCCGGAGTCGTCGAAAGTGTGCGGCCACTTCTGAACGACCTCACCTTGGTGAGCTACTGGGGAGACTTGTCCGAGGAGGGTTCGAACAATTCCCTGGGAGGTGAACTTCGACGACAGAATTTAATAATAATAATAATAATAATAATAATGATAATAACCTCCTGCTTTGGCGTGCCCTGAAGAACTAAGCGCGCATGATGACGTCAGCAGAGACATACTTAGTAAATTCCTAAAAGTAAATTTAGAAGAGAACACCTGGCAGAGAGCAAGTCTTCCGATACGTAAAGGTGGTCTGGGAATAAGGAGTGCCACTGATCTAGCTCCTGTCTGCTACGCTGCTTCACTGGTCCAATTTGGTCCGGCGGCAGCTTCGTTTGTGGAGGAGGCAGTTCGACCACAAATAAGATATGAAACCAGTAAAGCACGGGACACTATTAGAACCATGCTAGATTCGGGTCAATTAGAAGAATATTCTAGCCAATATAACCTAGAATTAAAAACATTTTTTACGGAGGTTGTTTTTAATTCTAGACTATCCTCCGTCCCCTACGGGCTTGGAACTTAACCTGAGGTATATCTTCAATGCACCGAGGGCCGGACATGTTAAGATATCTAGGGTTTCCCCAACAGTCCTTGTGGCAGCATGGCCGCTGACTCTCAGCGGTATGGTTTATTATCTATTCTCAATGAGTATCGCTCAAAGAAAATTCGATCAACAACAGGGATCGAACCGGCGACACCCCGGTAGATGACAACCATGACTAGCGCACTAGTCCCCTAGACCACGCTGCCACAGCCAATATAACCTAGATTAGCTCAAAAATAAAAAAAGAGCAGAGAGATCTTAGAGAAGCTTGTTTCCCGGAGAGACCGCGCTGTATTCTTAGCGGCACAAGATAACTTCAGTGGGGGTTGGCTTAAAGCCTTAACCCCGCCTCAGCTCGGCGCCATGCTGGATCCCAACTCTTTCCGCATGATGTCAGCACTTAAAATCGGCACTCGTGTATGCGAGCCGTTTCAGTGCAAACTGTGTAGAGAGATGGTAGATTCCAGTGGCCTACACCCACTGAGTTGCCCGAAGAGCGCCGGTAGATCGTCTAGACATGCTGAACTAAACAGTGTGATTATAAGGGCCCTTAGGAAAGCCGGTATACCATCTACATTTGAACCGAGAGGTTAAGTGTCCGCTGGCGAAAAACGACATGATGGGGTGACCATTGCATTATGGTCACATGGGAAGTCCCTATCTTGGGACGCAACGGTTTCGTGCACAACCGCGGCTTCCCATTTACACCACAGCTCAGTTGAGCCGGGGTGGGTAGCCAAGCACGCGGACGCCAGAAAACGGGCAAAATACGCTGGGCTGGAAACAAGATTTATTTTTGTGCCTATTGCCATGGAGATACTAGGACCAATCAGCAAGGGAACCAAAGAAATTCTTAAAGATTTAAGTAAGCGAATCCAGGAGGTCACAAGCGACCGAAGAAAGGATCAATTCTTGAGGCAAGCGTTGTCCTTGGCCGTTTGCAGAGGGAACGTGGGATCTATTTTAGGCGCAATAGAGTGAAGTAAATATAAAAAAAAATTAGCCGTGGCCGATAAAATTCAAGAAGGCAAAGTGTTCTATTTCACCGCCGGCGGCTCGCAGCCGCCAAACAGTTCTATGGATTCCGGTGCAGTGCACGTTGAGAACGTGAAATCTAAAAGAAGCGCACCTTCACCGTCTCCAGCAGCAACGTGCAAACGAGCCGAATGGGACAGTGAACATCGATGCTCAGCAAAGCGTAGCCCGTCAAACAAAGTATCCGCAACAACAGCTGTGGCTGTCAAATTGGCGCTGAGAAGAGAGAAAACATTCGATAGCTTAATGGAATCAAATCAGAAACGCGCAGAGACTAATGATGGGGAAAGTTCTGGAGAACAGATTACGGACAATGACGAGATCCCAGATGACAACAACGCTGACTGGCAGTACAAACCTACCAGAGCAGATCGCGCCATCAGAGATGCTCGTAAGAAAGTAGCGATGATGATGGGCAGACAGGTAGACCAAGAACACCAAGGTGCAGCCTTATAGTCCACGCCAAAGCAGCCTAGAGATAATTTTTGAGTGCCGGAATGATCCCGATGCTTTGAAAGGGCTGAGCGTTCTAAAGATATACACCGAAATAAGACAATCTATCCCTGGCGCACACGCACGAATCCCGTCGCAGGGCAGATTAGCTATCCGTCAAGACCAAATAGCATCTGTCAGGGCACTAAATAATGTTTGCGGAGTAGACATTCAAGAGCTCTCTGATACATCAGGTTCAGCAATACCCTGAGGGCTGAAGTAGACATAATAGACGAGGTTTTCAAAGTTACATTATGTCCCGGTTCACCACTACAATGCCTCTCGTGCCAGAAGTTCGGACACAAGGCATCCGCTTGCATAAAGAAAGAGGATCCTACGTGCAGGAGATGTACACGTCCCGGCCACCAAATGTGGGAATGTCGAGAAAAAAGCTCGGTGTGCCAACTGTAATGGCGCCCACTCGGCTACCGATGGCCGATGCGAAGTAAAAAGAATGTATATGGAGACGGAGAGACAGACACTTTACACAAAGGTTTCTAACCGTTTTTCGAATCTAACAGTCGACTTTCCCAGCTTCGAGCAAACGTCGAGCGCGAGCTCAACCATCATGAGCAGGGATGAGCAGAAATCATACGCCGACGCAGCGAGGCCCGCCGGCCCACAACCGGCACTTGACAAGAGTGGTAAAGCATTGTGCCACCTTCCGCCGCCTATTCCACAGAAGAAAGCAGCGGCCAAGCCCTCAAGTGGACATAGAAATGTCACTCGGCGAAATCAACAACAGCCGTTGCCTTCTCAGATTTTAATCATGGTTGACAATATCTTAAAGATATGGAAAATTGTGAAAGGTCTACTAAGTGCCTGGCTAGAAGAAAATCCTGTGGTCGCAAAAGTGCTCGACTTTTTAGAATCCGAGCCTGGAAAGGCACTTTTGATATCAGCCATGGAAGGTAAAGAGACACCAACGCCTACTATTTTAATAGAAAACCTGAGAGAAGAAGAGCATCAAAACACTACGAATTTACCATGAGCTCCCAATCTCCAGCCCATATAAAGCCCGATCAACCCCAACTACGATCACAACAGTCATATACCTGCGAAATGTGCAGGAAGTCCTTAAGGTCACTCCGGGGCTTGCGTATGCATATGACGCCCCTTCACCCTACATATACCCGGCCTTTATCTAGTCAATCTATAAGAGACTTGCCGTCGCCTGCGTCGCTTTCGGCTCAAGACGACCCAAACAGGCCACTGGATGCGAATTTCGATTCGATTATGCTAATCCGTTCCCTGACCCGGGTGCATAGAAACATTAAACTAGTAAAAGTTACCCAGCGGAGTCAGAGAAATATGCTGCGCAGCATACGCTGAAGCACTTTCCAATTTCAACACAAGGAAAGACAATGCGTCTTGGGAGAAGCTTCTAATATTGCCAATACTCATGCTACGCTTCCCAGCACGGAGGCACAATGACCGAACATTATGCCAAATAATCAGAAACAACGTAACTGAATCGCGATGGAAAACACTTGCAAGTCTCCTAGACGAGTGTAAATTGGCTGAAGGCGATGTGCGTTCCGCCGCACGGATCTTGCTTCCGACCGACTCTTTTGCACCATTCAACGATCACACGGAGCAGGAATGAACAAGAAAGCACCCCCTTCCATGATCAGATGCAAGCGAACACTTAGGATCCCTCCAGGCACCAATAACAACAGGAAGACACACTATACATCATAAATTGGTTTCTGACGCCGTCCGATCTTTCGCCGTAGCCTCTGGATCTGGAATAGATGGGCTGCGCCCTCGACATCTCCGGGACATGCTAGACAACTCAGTACCCTCATCCGGGAGACTTCTAGAAGAAGTCTGCTCCCTGGTAGCCTCGGCACTAAGCGGCAGCCTGTCTTCTCTATGCCTGACAATATTTTACGGGGCAAACCTTACGGCCTTAAGAAAGAAGGACGGCTCAATCAGACCCATAGCATGTGGCCTCACGATCCGAAGGCTTGTGGCAAAAGTGGCTATCGCCATCAGTAAAACTTCTATAATAAAAGCTTTAGGACCGAGGCAAGTAGGGGTCTCTATAAAAGGAGGCGCGGAGGCAGCCGTCCACGCTGTACGAGCATATATCGAAACAGACGGTCCTGTGCGGGTTCTAGTCAAGCTAGCCTTTAGCAACGCTTTTAACACAATACGACGCGACGTAATATTAGAAGAAGTAAGACTTCACGTACCAGAAGTCTTGCCGCTAGTATGGCAAAGCTACAGGGATCCATAACTTCTATCCTGGTGTGACAAAGAACCACTTAAATTGGCAAATGGAGTGCAACAAGGAGATCCACTGGGCCCCGCCCTGTTTAGCCTAGGAATCTCCAGTTTAGTGGCACAAATGAGAAGCCCGCTAAACATCTGGTACCTGGATGATGATACATTAGGGGTGCCGGCAGAAGTGGTGGTCGCTGACTTACTCAAGGTTTTGCAGTTTGCGAATGAAGGGGGGACAGTTCTCAATCTTTCCAAAGGCGAAGTAATAACGGTTGGGGCGGACACTAAAGAACGAGACGAGTCATTCAAAACAATTGCTGCCGTTTGACCAGGCTGCAGGCGAGTTAACCCGGTCGAGTTAGAGGTTCTTGGGGCTCCACCCTGTCCACAAAGTATTTTCAAGACCTTAAGAGATAAACGCCGCGCGTTGCTACAGACGCGACCTCGTCTATTGGCTATGCACTCACAAGCGGCTCTATGACTTTGGAGATATAGTTTAGGTTCTCCTAAATTCAACTACACACTACGCACTTCACCGACAAGCCAATGTCCCGACGCGCTGCAATCGTATGACGACTCTACGAGGGACATATTGAGCGAAGTTCTCAATATTGACTTCACGGACAGTACGTGGCGAAGAGCAAGTCTCCCCATAAGAGAAGGTGGACTGGGTATTCGATCAGCAACCGAATTGGCTCCCATATGTAACGCAGCGTCATTATTAGAATTCGGCCAGCTGGCTGAGACGCTAGTTGACCCGAGTGCTCACCACCGGTTGTACAGCAGAAGGCAGAGTCACTGGTCAAACTCGGCCGGCTCTAAGAATCGGCGGGCAAATATGCGAACCACATATTTGTAAGGCCTGTCGTGTGTCGGACCTCTAGGCACACCGAAATAAACGCAGTCATCCAACGAGCTCTCCGGACAGCGGGAATACCTAGCATGCTGGAACCCAGACTAGGACTTCAAGACGATAAAAGGCCCAACGGTGTGACCATCCCGCCGTGGGAAAAAGGCGAATGCTTGGTTTGGGATGCGACAGTATCCTGCACGGCCGCACTGTCTTATTTATGCCACAGCGCGACGGAGGCGGGATAGGTTGCCGAACATGCAGAAAAAGAAAAGTGGCGTAAATACACAGAATTAGAGGCTAGATACAATTTTGTGTCGATTGCAATGGAAACATTAGGCCCGGTCAGCAGAAGTACAAGAAAACTTATAAAAGACTTAGGTGATCGAATACGAGCAAACACCGGGGATATACGCGAAGACGAATTTCTAAGGCAGCTGCTTTCACTGGCAGTTTGCAGAGGAAATGCCGCGTCGATAATAGGTGCAATGGGCTGAGAACAGCTAGATGGTAACCATGAAATAACGATGATACACATTCACACCTCACAATTGTATTGTCCTAACACATAATAATGATAAATAATAATAATAATAATAATAATAATAATAATAATAATAATAATAATAATAACACCTCCTTCCGCATGGTGGTCGCTCTGAGAATAAGCGCTCCCATATGTGAGCCATACAAATGTAAGGCGTGTGGAAAAACAGTGGATGAGGACGGACTGCACCCTTTGAGCTGCACTAAAAGCCCTGGTAGGGCTCCCAGACACGCGGAAATCAACGCGATCCTAAAGAAGGCTCTTCGTAGAGCCGGCATACTAAGCACCCTAGAGCCCAGGTTGGGCCTCGAAGACGACAAAAGACCAGACGGCGTCACCATCCCGCCATGGTCCAACGGCAAATGCCTGATATGGGATGCCACGGTATCATGTACAGTGGTTCCGTCATACCTGATGCATAGCGCTATCAGGTCAGGGTGGGCTGCTGAACATGCCAAGATCGCAAAGAAACGCAAATACTCTGATTTGGGGAGGAGATATCACTTCGTACCCGTCGCCATGGAAACGATGGGCCCGATCAGCAAGAGCACAAGTATCCTCCTCAAAGACCTAGGTGTCAAAATAAGTGCTAACACGGGTGAGCAGCGCGAGGGCGAGTTTCTGCGTTAGCAACTCTCGCTCGCAGTGTTTAGGGGAGATGCCGCCGCTATCATCGGCTCTATGGATTGAGAGGGGGAGGGGGTGAGCCTACGCGGGTACACGTTTGGGCCCCACAATTGTAGGGAAATACTGAAAAATTTAATAAATAATAATCTTTTAAATTTTGACCATAATAATAATAATAATAATAATAATAATAATAATAATATTTTTTTTTGAACAAGGGTTTATTTTATCAATATGTAAAAGTAAGGCCTCTCTGTAATTCTAATGACACTCTCTGTCGAAGGAAATCGGTCGATCTTGGCTCCGCTGTGGCCTCGAAGAGCTTCTTCCCAAGCTCCTTTGTCAGTTTGAGTGCATCCTTGCCCCAAACGCCAGATGACTCGAGGCCGAACGCCATTACAACGTGGTCCTCAAGGAGATGCGCGTATAAGCGCCGTTTGTGCATCTCCCGTTGGTGGATAATGTTGCCGACGCCCGCGTTGGCTAGTGCACGATAGCCGAGGGCGTACGTGTCGGAGACGGTGACGTCCCATGCCAGCGGCCGATTGCGGTCCTAGTCTCGGCTGGTAAGGCCGCCTGGTCGACGCTTGTCGTCGCTCTGTAGTCCACCAGGCTCCAGTGTGACGCGGTAGCCGGCTTGTCTGAAAGCGCGCCCGAGGATGTCATTAATGGCATCGTGGCGGCCCTGCGTAAGCCCAGCCAGCTTAGTGCAACTAAGTCGGTGCAGGGCCACGTTCATCCACCGTTCCACCACACGGGCACGCCTCTGTCTCAAACATGGCAAAGCCAAGTCTGAGGCCACTGGCGGCACGGAAGTGGTCATCAGCCAGCTTACTGCCGACTAGCTCGGACGGAAACATGTCAAGCCACGCTCCGGCAGCGTCGGATGAAACCGCTTTCAGTCTAATGCCGTCTATATCTAACTCATAGGCCGACAGAAGAGTTAAGTGGGTAGCCTGAGTGGCGATTTGGTCCCACCCCTTCTGCCTAGTGACCTGTTCCTCAGAAGGACGACCAGACTGACGCGCGTCCCAGATCCGAATGGCCTCTTGTTGGTGGCTGATGAGTCCGCCGGTAGTAGCGGCCACTGCAGAGGCGCAGCTATGCGACGAAGCAAGAAAAGCGGGCAAGGCAAGGTCCGTGGCCGAGCGAATGCCCATTCCACCCAGCCGGACCGATAGGCTTGCCTGCATCCATGCCTTATCATCGAGCGTCAGGTCAAGGATGTTTTCCAAGGCTCTCCTCACTTGGTCGTCGAGGTCCAAAGTTTCTGACGGCAAAAGGAAGGTAGGTGAGGTCCGTAGTACACACAGGACCTTTTGTACTCCCATTGCGTGCCGAAGCAGAAAGTAGGCTTGATGTCTACCGAGATGACCCAGCCTCTGGTAAAGTCGGGAGAGTTGTTCTCCCTTCTCAACCAGTACCGGGCCGATCATTTCGGGGAAGACCGCCGTACCCGTATGCCTGGTGCATCATTGGATAGAGGGCCGGGGCGTGCTTGGAAACCTCTGCCAAAAGTTGTCCTCGTTTGTTCAAGTTAAACGCATTTTTGAAATCTAATTTTAGGAGGCGGCATTTCTCGTTGTTTTCGAGGAAGGTGCGAGCCGTGTGGGCAATTATTTCTGCACCATTATGAGTGGCGTACCCCATTTGCCGAGGCTGCAGGTAGTTTTTCACATTGACCTGGGAAAGCAGGGTCTTTGTGGCCAGTCTACGCAAGGTGCAGCCAACGGCTATGGGTCGGTATCCTCCGGTTTTCTTCTTCAGGGCAATAAGCCACCCTCCATATATGACGTTTCTCACAGTCTCCGGAACTTGCCCGTTACGTATGATGTCGCATACCTTAGCGAGTGTTTCCAGCACATCGTTGTGGTCTCCGTTGGCAGGGAGAAGGCATTTTAGATGGTCAGGCGTGAGGCCGTCGAGGCACCGGATGGAAAGGTGCGAAGTGCCTTGGCAACATCCTCGCTTGAGCATGACCCAACCGCTGGCAAGCCGATAGGGGATGGTGGCACCACGTCCCCTGCGGGAGCAGGAGGGTGTTTTGCGATCATCTCATCAATCGACTCCTTTGTGACGGGCGCAATCGTGTCATCGGAAGACAAGATTCTAATATCGCTCCGCACATTAAAATCCATGGAAAGCTTGTGAGCAGCGATCTGGGCGCGAGCTTTATCCGTCAATACACGTTTGCCTCGTCCTTCAGCCTCCATGCAAGTGAGCGTGGCAGCTCCGAAAAGGGCCACCTTTTCTTTGACTACGCTGGCCAAGCTATGGCCTCCTTGGGTTTCCTTGTCGACGTGGAGGACTTTTGGGGCGAGGGTAAGCAGCGCGGTCCAGCTCGCTTCGTCATTCTTTTTCACGACGTCTTTAAGCAGACGGTTGAAGAGTCCGCGCAAAGAAATTCTCGCTCCCTTTGGGATCCTGCGCAGCACCTTGCGTGTCATCTTGGCGTTGGCAAGTAACTTGTGAAGAGAAAGGGAAGAAGACGGCAGGTGATGATCAGGTGTCGGCCCTCCATTTACTTGCGGCTGGCTGGCGGGTTGAGGAAAGAATTCTGCTTGTGGGGCGTGCGAAGAAAGCAGCGGTTGTGAGATGCTGCTAGTAGCGGCCTGGTGGAACACTGCTGGTCCACTAGGTTCGGCCATCTTCTTCTTATGAGTCCTTCCTGCGTAGATCTGGACACCCCGCTTCGTAGGAAAACACATAGAACACCACTGGCATCGAAACTCATTAGCCATTACTGCTACCTTTTTGAAGCTAAGCAGTTGCTGGCTTTGCTGTGGCTGTCCACTTCACATGCCTCGCCGTGCCAAGTGAAAATAGCGTTTCAATTGTCGGCGCGGTGATTTTTTTTCTTTTGACTAGTAGATCAGACGCTCCAAACTCAAAATATCTAATATATAATAATAATAATAATAATAATAATAATAATAATAATAATAATAATAATAATAATAATAATAATAATAATAATAATAATAATAATAATAATATTAATAATAATAATAATAATAATAATAATAATAATAATAATAATAATAATAATAATAATAATAATAATATAATAATAATAATATATAATAATAATAATAATAATAATAATAATAATAATAATAATAATAATAATAATAATAATAATAATAATTAATAAACGGGAAGAGACCCGACGGTCTGACATTAACCCCGTTCGAGAGCGGTTGCATGCTGGTTTGGGACCCGACAGTTACTGACTCATTAGCCCCTTTAATGGTTAGTGCTGGCGCGGCCCGGGCCGGATATGCTTCAGCTCTCGCCGAGGCAGGCAAGGTGAGAAAATACCAGAACATCGGGTACCCGTACGGGTTCTACCCACTTGCCTTCGAGACACTTGGCGGGCCGGGCCCGTCCACTCGCGGTTTGCTACAGAAGGTCGGGAAGCGACTAGGTCTAGCCAGCGGTGATAGGCGAGCGGGCGAATTTCTCAGACAGCGTCTGTCGCTGGATGTGCAACGGGGCAACGCGGCTTCGGTCCGGGGAACCCTCCAGAGATGGTTGGTTCCTACAGTGGACCCTTCGTAAAAGTGCACACGTTCGCAGGGACCCAATTGTCATGTTTTCACCGTCGGTGATTAATTACTGAATAAATGAATGTATAATAATAATAATAATAATAATAATAATAATAATAATAATAATAATAATAATAATAATAATAATAATAATAATAATAATAATAATAATAATAATAATAATAATAATAATAATAGTGAATAGAAAAGGCGCGCGAACCCTCGTATCAGGCAGCCAACGTCTTAGAGGCACCAAAAAGTGCCTTCACTAGCTGAAATGTTTTTGCCTGAGCTAGAACATTTGTAAGTGGAATCGAGACCACTAAATAGGTCATATTCTGGCGTGCGTATATTCTAGTACTCACATATAATAATAATAATAATAATAATAATAATAATAATAATAATAATAATAATAATAATAATAATAATAATAATAATAATAATAATAATAATAATAATAATAATAATAATAATAATAATAATAATAATAATAATAATAATGGAGACACTGGTTCGTTAAGTTAAATACATGTCGTTAAGAAGTTTTTAAGGAATCTCCCGTACTATCCTCCGCAAAACGTGCGGAGGATACTACGGGGGACTGCCGCGAAGCAATGTATCTGAGTCAGATGATGCCATTGGCTGCTGTTTATAGAGCGAACGCGGCTTCTATTATAGGCATTATGGGTTGATGCGAAATTAGCTGATTACAGTGGAAACTTTTCAAATTAATCACAATAACAATTGTTGCCGTAACAATAACAACAACAATAGCAGTAGCAGCAGAAACAACAACAACGACAACACTGACAACAATAAGAGCGATAGAACGAGACACAGAGAGGATTATTAGGACGATTTACGGTGATGACCATCAACAATAATAGACCCCGTTGCACGAACAACAGCAGCAGCTGAGACAGCGATAGCTACGCAGTCCTACCACGCATATATGTATACAGTGCAGCTAAACGAGAGTCAGCGGCAACAAAGCTTAGCTGGTTGCCACATAGTAGAAGTACAACGGTCGGACACGACTCTGGCACGTTGACACGTTTCGTGTCCGACTTGGGCCGATTACAGGCTTAGTGTCTAGTTTACGCTATTCGCCTCTAGTTTCTGCACGTGTGAGTGCGAAATTAAGCAACGAACACAAAACCTTTCGTGGGAGGTTAAGCAGCGAACTCGTCGGGAAAATGTATTCGTAAATGACGGCAATAATCTCGGCGCGCGTATTTAACTACGGCGAACACCTCTTCGTTTTAACAAAAACAATCATGCGGCGGATGGTATTGTACCATGTCTTTGTTGAGGCATCTATGCTTCCCGGAATGTCCTCCTTTTTGTGCGGCCGAGTATAGTGCACGCGGCATTGATTTTCCCCGGCATGACCCATTATAGTAACCCCGGCATTTTTGTCTAAATTGGATACGACAAAAGCTATTTAAGAGTGTCTGGTTCGGGACTTGAACCCACGATCTCCCGAACGCAAGGCAATGGCTTTGCTATTGAGTTACTTTACTCTTTTGCGACGTCTTTCATTCGCGCTATCCACCTAGTGCCTTGTTCTAACTTTAACCGTGGTTTCAAACGTAGTGGCCACTCTTTGGCCTTTAAAAATATAATATTTTCAATTGTAAACATTTACCTAATCATATAGAGAGTGGGCCAATTTCAAAAAGTAATTTTTCAAGGCTAGCTAGGTGTGTCTATCTATATGGATATGCTGTTGTATTCTTGTTATATATATATATATATATATATATATAAATGAACGTTCAATTGTTTTTGATACAATGTGCTATGTGAATAGTTAATATTTTGTCCAGTAACTGCAGTTTTTCGAGGGCTGTACTTCCGTTAGGGAGAACTAGCCACTTTTTACATAAATGTATTTCAAGTTTTACACATATCACGGCAGTCTCTTAAAAAGAAGGATTCTAAAAGAAATTATACTAATTCGGACGTTTCGTAGAGGGCGAAATCTAAAGAACTCCCTTACACGAAATTGCTGAGGCGCAACGACTGTAAGCTAAACGACTTCGTTACGTGGTGTCGGTACTACATTAATGAAGAAATTAGGAAAAATCGATCTAATCTCGCTTTTTTCAGCCTTTTAACAAGATTGATCATACTATATAAGAGTGGGTGTACGAACCTGATGCTACTTTAAATAAAGAATTGACAGTGTAGACAATTGTGTGGTACGCTCATTGAGTAGCAGTCTCATCTGGTTTTCCATCATTCTGCAGCGTACTGATCTGAAATCTGGCGAAGGCCGGTGACGGATAAAGTTTCAAATTTCCGACGGGCCAGCAATAACCAATAACATGTGGTCTTGCACAGCGGTTGAGTACAGTAATCCTGAATTTGGCTGTTAAACGTGACGTTGTCTAGCAACGAAACTATTTGCAGACGCCACATTAGAGAGAAGCTGTTGGCAAGCTGCGTGTCAACAACTATGTCAGATCATTGCTAATAAACTGGCGACCAAAATGCTGCTAAATTTCGACCCAAATAATGCATCGATCGTTGTCTACAAAACTCCGTCAGTAGAATTTTAAAAATCTTAGGCACTCTTTTGTCTCCTCGTGTGAATGTACAAGATGCCAACTTAGAAGCCTTTATTTGTTATATAGTAGAAGATTTTTATAACCTAAAAACAGTATAATGTTTATTTACATCGTGCGTCTAATGCATTTCGAAAAGGGGTAAAACTGATGGTTCCTTCGACTTAGGAAAAAAAGCGCAAACCGCCCTATGTAAGCAAATCCCGGCAATATCTATTTTCTGACTCTCTAAAGTAACTACCTCAGATGTAATGTTGCAGTCTCATATACAAATGCAGCGAGTCTGACCGTGATTAATTGGAAAGGATACTTTACACGGTGCTCTGCACATCACAACGTCAATTGCAACCTATCGTGGGTTTAAGTTTCTGCCTGCATTGCAGCCGTAGAAATCGTAGTTTTTATCGCCCGCAACAATATGGCCTTAGCGGGTGCACTTATGTGAAACACATATGGCCAGTCCCAATCGCAAGGCAGATGCAAGGTGGATTATGGCATCGTGTAAAACCATCAACCATTGCGCACAGACAATGGACTTTTTCACCCTAAAGCACCGTGCTTGGCTTCACTTTAGTTAAATCATACTTTGTTCGGTCGTTATTCAGCTGATTAATATATATTTTTCTGAAAGTCTGCTGATCTGTTCAGTTTGTGAGTCCTCTATTGTTTTACATAAAATGAATATGTGGAAACATGCTACAACTTGTTGCATTGAAATCCTTTTGTTGTATTGATTTCTCTAAACGGGCTTTTATGTTCAGAAAGGCACGTTCTAGGATTTCCAAACCCGATGATGCTACTTAAACTTATGATGGCTTTGGTGTGGGTAGATTCTATAGCCTTCGTTTATGCAGCTTCTAGTAGAGCAAATCCAGCACAGCAGATATGCTGAGCGAGTCAGCTGTACGGAACGCAAGCCGACCGACATCCACCTAAAAGTTTAAGAAGTTCTGGAAGGTTTGACATTCAAAGCGAAACTTTAAAGAACTGCTCTCAGAAATGCTAAACAATGACGAGAGCTTGGTGACGTGCGGTGGCCTTTAACCGCTGGGTACACGCATGAGATGCTACAGTATCATTTACATTGACTCTTCGCATCTTTGCCGCAGTTCTGCCTCGGCAATGCGTACGTAGCATATAGTGGTGCTAGAACAAAAAAAACTAATTACAATATGCAAGTTAACGAATTAAAAACGATTAGACCAGTTCTTATCTGACATCGGTAAATATTAACACACTGAAGCCTATTAGCAGTAAAACAATCCAGTTAATTCAATAGGTAACAGGCCACAATGAGGATGCAGGGACGGGAAACCGGCGCACGGAACACACGAACCGTATTTGGGATAACCGGCGTAGCTAGCGTGGTGTGGGGTAGGAACACTGTTGCTGTTAAATCGCAGGAAAGACGGTTATAAACATAATCCAAGGCTACTGGAACACCATTCGTTTAACCTCACAACTGTCCGCGATCTCCGACAATAACAATAGCCAAGCTATGACAGCCCCTTGACCAAACAATAAGAACACGTGCGGGTAGCCTGATTTGAGCAATGACTTTATCATCAACATATCATTTACCCGGCATTTACCGCACTATGTCAATTCTGTTGCAATTTTAATTTTAGGTTTTAGCCTCATCGCAATGTTTAAAGTGCGGTTGAATTCAATTGATTATAGTTTGTATTATTATCATTGATTGACCGAATGAATATTTCGAACTATCTTCTCGTCTGTTGACGAGTTGTTTCCATTGGGAAATATCATAATTTAATGAACGCGTCATGTATATTTACAGGTTCTCTCATGTTCTTTTGAAGAAATTTAGATTCATACAATAAAACAGTCAACGTAATCATAAATGACAATATGTATGCAAGACACACATTACGGTCGAGATTATGCCAGTGGGCCTAGCGGGACACACATTACTATGCCAGTGGGCCTAGCGGGCGTAATCATAATTTTGAGTGAACGTACAATGCAGAGTAGCATCAGATTCGTTTCTCTTTGATAGTAAAAGTTAACCACGACGCTCATTGTACTGACCTTTCAGTGGGCTGGTTTCGGTGCTCATCGCTATGGGCGTAATGCTCATGTTTATTGGTATACTACGGCTTTGTATACTGTGCGCCTCAGCATGTGCACCTGAAAGGAAACCGCTCGTTTGCCGAGGATTCTTGCCGACAGTTGGGACGGTAAGAACTGCAGTGTTTTTATGATGTTTCGCAATTCAATCAACACTTCTCGGTTCATTTGCAGGTGTGCCTTTTGTGTTGCTGTTCCGTAAGGTGTAACCTCGTTGTGTTTAATTGCTTTCTACCTATCTAATGGACTGGTCGAAGAAAGGTCGCAGCTAAAGTCGAACTATGACCACTTAGAAGTGGTCGTGCGATGAGTACGATGTCGTGTTTCCTACGGACATACACAAATTGGTCCTCTTGCGCATGTCGAGCTCAGAAGAAGGGCAAAGCATTTAAGCCAACAGAGAGTACAGTGCTGATGAAATGCAGATTGTGTGAAAATGATTACTAGGATA
Source organism: Dermanyssus gallinae (assembly GCA_003439945.1). Classification (NCBI taxonomy): domain Eukaryota; kingdom Metazoa; phylum Arthropoda; class Arachnida; order Mesostigmata; family Dermanyssidae; genus Dermanyssus; species Dermanyssus gallinae. Next base: position 169,812 of record QVRM01005993.1, read on the forward strand.
TTCGTTTTCTCTACTCTCCTGCTAACAATGACTGATCAAAGTGAATAAAAGCAAGCAAATGAGCATGTGGTGCTTTTTTGAAATTAACGAGTAAGATGTGACAGACATATAGTAACTCATATGTGAGCCTTCATGACCCTGTAGGTCAGGTGCTCAGCAATGAAGCCTAGGGTCAGTCGTATGGCAGACCACACGTCCTCCATCCCCGAGGTATGCTAAGGGAAAGTTTAAATAGAGACAATAGAGCCGGAGCATCTATATCAGCGTCCCAAATACGCTCGTACATATGCGTACACGTGTTAAAACTGTATAGGCGACTGGTGGTAGCACGACAAGAGGTCTATGCATGCTTTCATAGACTTTCGTATTACTCAGTTTGTCCTGGCGTTTCCCGCACACAGTGCGTTAGACAAATCTTTTGTGCAAGTGAGATGGCCATATTATCTATTACAACATGTGCAGGCCCAGATCCATTGAATCAATCGATGATTATACCATCGGTCGTAACAGCTAAATATAAAGTGTTTACCTGATTATTATTATTATTAATAATAATAATAATAATAATAATAATAATAATAATAATAATAATAATAATAATAATAATAATAATAATAATAATAATAATAAAACTACTTAGAGTACTTATGAAACGTGAAGGGAAAAGCCTCCACATGATTTCTCCACACGTTGAGCGGCGTTCAAAATATACCTATCTATTTTTCGATCTATTTATTCGTTCGATCAGATGAGCGAGTCGATCAGTACGTAGTCGTGATGCCACGCGATTTGCGTTTATCGTTGTGGGCGCCTATCGAATATGTATTGTGGTCATAAGTGTGGGAATCGTCAACTATTTGCAGGGCCAATTCTGCAGCATCCAAGGCGGCCAACATACGCCGCTTTGCCAATTACAACAACAGCAGCAGCAGCAAAAGCAGCAGCCACAGGGACATTATGCACCGCTGTCATTCGACAATCCGTGTTATGAGTCGTTCGACACGCCACAACGGCGAAAAAGCGAAGAGTTGCTAATTGTTGACAGTAGGCCAGCCTCATCGTGTCCCAGCGTGGTGGTGACGTCAAACGTGCCCAATCTCAATCGAGTTCAATGGACGGGTCGTTACGAGCAACTTGTGACGTCAAACTAATTCGAAGCCGCAGCGCAGCAGCAACAACAACAACAAGAACAACAACAACAACAACAACAACAAGAACAACAACAATAACACCGGTAGGATCTCTGCCTTTGTCTGCCGTTGGCTACTCATCATCATTATCATTCTCATTATATACAACAACAACAACAATAACCACAATGCCATAATTAGCAGCATCACTTTTATCCTGTATATACGACAGTTATGATATATATATATATATATATATATATATATATATATTTTTTTTTTTCTCAACTAGCGCTACTTCTTTTGCGAAAAAGCCCAGTTAATTTTCTCTCTCGTCTCGTGTGTACGAAGCTTACTTTGCGATTGTTATTATTAAACACACTAGTTGGTCAACAGCAGCGATACACCTTTTATGGTACTCCACTATTTAAACAACTCATGGCACCTGGGCTTGGACACACCATGGAATATATCTGTCATATGAGTAGAATGCGTTAGTGGTCCGATTGTTTGTGGCCATCAGCGTATTTTGCATGCTAACTTGTTTCGAGACTGAAATACTTTAGCAGCTTTTTTGCAAAGCTAGCGATTGAAGATTCTCAGTTGGAGATTGTGATGAGACGGTGACTGTTTATTGGGAGGTCAAAAAGCTGCCTGGTTGTTTATGTAAGCCCCTTAGGAACAAGAGATAAAAATGTATATAAAAATGCGCGCAATAGATGAGTTTATAAATAGGTAAGCTGAACACCACGTCAGCACCTCTCTTGCGAAGCAAACGATCGAAAATTTCAATGAAACATCCTAATAAAACGTTGTCTGTTCACCCACAAATGAAAAGCGCCGCTTGATCTTTTATGTAAACTTTTTACAAAGCAAAATCTAAACAAAATATAAGTTTACAAATTAGTAGTAGGTTTACAAATTGATAAGCTATAGGGGGCGTACAGTAAATTGCCTGTTTTGAACCACACTAATAATTTCGGCAGCCTCAAGGAGTCTTAAAAAAGTATTTAAAAAAAAAATCACGACGATTATTAGAACAGCAACAGCGACAACAACAACAACAACAACAAGTTCAAACGCAAATAACAGAAAAATAATTATAAGGTTAGATTTCGAATAGAATATGCGATGTGCAATCACACTAGAATAGCCAAAATGCTATTGGGAGTCATCATACAAGTATATATTACCGAAATGCTTTTGATAACAGATCAATCCTGCAAACGTTAGCAGAAAACACCAGTTTACCATATCGTAAAAGGGAATATATATATATATATATATATATATATATATATATATATATATATATATATTGTTGCGTGGATCTACAAAGGAACGGACAAAATAGAACGATAGTTGTGGTTTCTTCAAGTAAAATGTTGTTCTCCGTGCCGCTTGTACAGTCGTATTCTGTCGTACATACGTGTTCGAAAACAGACAAAACCTACCAATAATAAAGACTTTTCAGTTCGTTTGTTAATGATTGTCCTGCGCTTTTTGAGACAGTGGTTGCGTGCTTTAGGTACGTAATACATGTGGTAGTGCCGGTAAAGGGATTTTAGAGAAAGGGAACATATATAGAGAAATAGAGAGTCGTTTCTATAGTGTACTTCTATTTTATATGCCGCTCTTACAAAAAATTCTAGTCTGCGTTAATGGACCGACACTTCAAATGATCATGAAATGCCGACCAAAATGCTCAAAGTATACTGAACTCCAGCTCATCAGTATTGCGTACAGTGTTTTGAGCTTAGCCAATATTAAGGTAAATATTATACAAGTATCTAGAAGCAAATTCATGACAAATTAAATCAGGGAAGCGAAGTTTACTTTAACCACATCCTAGTGAACTAAATATTACTGCAAATTTATTTTGTATTCTTTTAGTGCAAAAATTTATTATTTCGTGTCGATGAAGGGGCGCACAAAAAAAAATTATATATATATATATATATATATATATATATTTACATACGCACGTGTGTCAAAGACGTGACAAAAGTGGTTGCGAAGTTATTAGACCGCTTGTCTATGTACGCAGTTATAAATAAATGCCAAACTAAGCAGCGCATATACTGCAGGCCAAAATCTGACGTCAGCATTACAATGCCCGCGGGGTGGCGTCCTCTGACGAAGAAAGTATAATCCACCATTCTTGCAGCTAAGCACGGCCTGTTTGTTCGAGATGCCTATATAAAGCGGGCGCATAACCCTGTTTCTTGTCAGTTCCTCGATCCTGGAGTCGACAGCAGCTCGGAACGGACTTTTCCCCACATCCAGCCTTCGGTAAGTTGCTACAGCGAGTTCAACGAGTTGATGAGACACCATGCTGCGTCACGATGGTCATTTCTAGTTAGGTGCGTTTGAGAAAGCAGGCATCCCGCCGGTGGTCGCCGTGCCGTTAACGATGCAACATCAATGCCGTTATTGTGTTTGGGTGCGGCGAACGAATATCATATTTGTTGCTGATGCTGTATTTACGCCTAGGTAACGTACCCGTTTTGTACCTGTTGTATAGTAGGACTAAACTTCGCATAGCTCGCACCGACACTCGACAAGTACCATGCAATTACCTTAAACACACACATATGTTTATTCGCGTTAGTAATAAAGACAATTCTTGTTACCTTATGCGTTTACCAGAACAGCAATCTTTTTTTCTCCGTTTTATTGAGAGCACAAGTACTTATAAACGCGTCCTTCGTTGTTTGTGATTCCAAAGCAATGCAGCTGCGCCGGTACTTCCTTGTGGTGTGCCTGATCGCTTCTCCGTGCAGCGCTCACCTCGACGCACGGGTGCGCCAGGAGTCGCTGTGGACAGGGTTCAGCCCAACGGATGATCCAGGCTTGCGAAAGGAGCCTCAACTGTCCGCTCGAGGCACTGACCGTCAACGTGAGATCGTGAGGAGCTTTGAGATCAACGGTCGAGAGGAGGTTGATGATGTTGAACGTCGGAATGTGTTCAACGTCTACGATATTCGAAGAGATGACCAGCATCGTCGGGACGTTTTTGACGCTAGAAGCAGTCCTTGGGCTACATTCGGTGTCGCTCAGAGGCTGAACAGTCAAGAGGTCGATCAGGCCGAACAGAGCCGACACCGTACGGACGTCCGGGACAATGAACGAACGACAATACTGATTGATACCCGCATGGACCGGCAGAGAGACCGGCAAACCGATACCCGAAGTATCGATGCGAGACCGCCCGCCACGCGTGTGTATCGTGCTCAAACAATCAGAGATCTGGAGGCAACTTCCCTGAATCGATTCGAGTATCAGCCGAACACTAGCTCCGGGAACCGAAGGCAGCTAGAGCGTGCTTCCGAAAGCTACGACAACTCTGAGTCTCACGCAACGCGGCGAAATTCAGAGATCCGGGCTATTGTTGACATCTCAAGACGTGAAGAGGTACGCGACCGTGAATACATTCACCGTACAGATAGCGCCACACGAACCGATCATCGAAGAGGCGGTGTTTGGGATGCTGACACTTTGCGTGAAGAGAACGCGGCTCGGGGTATTGTCCGCGAGCACCGTCAACAGCGCGACATTGTTCGTGAAAACGAGCACATAATCATGAAGCGCGAACAACAACAGCAAAGACACGATCATGCTCAAGTTGAAAGGAGGTTTCGAGATCTTTCTCGTGAGGAACGACGCGAGCGCATGGAAACGCGTGACAAAGAGGAAATCATTAGATCGCACAACAGGCGGCAGGAGCGGGAGCGCTCTGATGTTCGATCTCAAGACGACACCAGAAGGGCTCGCTCCCAAACTGAGCGTGATCAGGAACGCGACAATGTTTTGGACAGAGAGGCTCCGCGAATCCGATCTGAAAATCGTATGCGGCGTCAAGAGCGCAGCGTTGAAGACAGAATTCAAACGGGTGCGTCGCGCCAAGGTCGCGAGATGTCCGCTGACGCTCAAAGTAATGACTTGAGACGTCAGTCCACTCGTCAGGAGGAACGTCAGAAAAGCGAGGACCGCAGTGTGGCCACAACGCGCAATTATGCGCGTTATGACAGAGAAAATAGGCAGACGAAAAGAGTTCGAACTGACGAACCGAGGCAAATCGATACTCGGGTTGAATCTAGCGATAGACGCCGAGAAAACGTTGATCATACTAGAGGCTCGGAACGCGTTGCCGGAAGCCGCCACAACAACGAGCAAGCTCGAGCGTTCTCGTTTGAAGACCGCGAGCTGCGCCAATTGGCCAGGCACAGGGACACCGCGGCGCGAGGTTATGGCAGCGTTTTAGAGCAGGAACAACGACTTGAAGTTCGTCACAGTCTCGATCGTACACGAAATCCGCAGGCCGATGCTCACCTACGGCAGCTGGATAACCAGCCCTACCAAAGCCGTAGCCCTTCGTCTAAGGTTCAAGCTGATCGACAAAACAGCGAACAAAGTGAACGCCGCCGTACCCAAGGCGCAGAGCACGCAGTTAGGGCCCGTTCCCGCGAAGACCGCACCCATAGCCACCGAGGCGATGAAAGAGAAATTCGGGCCGATTACCAGCGAGCTGAGCAGCGACGCTCCGAGGACCGCCGTAACGAAGAGAGGCACTCGTCCGACAGAGTTCGGCGCAGGGAACTTTCTGTAGACGTCCGTCGCAGTGACAGAAGCATCCCATCACTGTCGCGCCAGCAGCAGCAGCAATGGAACACCGACGGCCGTGAGGGAACAGCTCGAGTGAGGACCAGCAGAGAGTGCCAAACAAACAGTGACAATAGCCGTCGGGTGGACGCGTCGACCGACACTGCTTACGAGTCGGCAGGGGAAGCTCGTCGAGACGAGGCTGTCCGAGGCAATCACGAGGGAGGGGAAGCTCGGCGAGACGAAGCTGTCCGAGGCGTTCGGTTTACCGGTGCGCTCGAAGATCGCCAGGAACGCGACGCGGTAACTCGTGCGGCCAACGAGGAGGAACGTCGAGAGGACGTTAGATATCGTCAAGAAGCCGAGCGCCGCCAAGAGGAGATACGGGCCTGTGAAGTTCGACATGACTCGGCAGCTCAACTGGACACGAGGGCTGAACGAAGGCCGGACGACGTCTACCACCTCGACGACGGTCAATGTGCGGCGCCGCGTACCAGCCCCCGCATGGCTGAGAACCGTTACGGCAGGGAAGCACGCTCAATCCGTGGGGTGCGCGATGATGCTTTAGGTGATCCTGAGCGAGTGCAATTGCAGCTCAGACTTGAATCGCGTCGTGAGGACAACGCACAGTTTACAGATGGTGGTGACGCAGAACTTGAGCGTTATTCCGCCAGATACGAGAGAAATTCGCCTCGAAGCGATAGTCGGGCTACTCTCGAAAGTATTCCAGATGACACCGACTACAAAGAACGTGTCGATATTGCCCGCATATCGGCCAATCGTGACGTTTCGACGACTTACGCTGAACGAGACTTGATCGTCGAGGAGCACCACCTCACGGCCAAGACAGCAAATGCTGGCAGAACTATCGAACAATCGTTGTTAGAGACCCTGCTGAGCGCAGTGTTTATGGCTGCAACTTACCGTCTCAAGCATATATCGTCTCAGTCAAAGGCTATTTTGGGAGAAATCTACTAAGCCAACAGATTTGGCGACGCATCCGTACGGCAATATTTGCCCCTATTCGCTGAGCTCCGTATACGGTGTTACCCCGCAAATAAATGTATCCCTCATCAATCATAACAACCGCTCGTGTCTTCCATATTCGTAGTTTCGTCAACAATCTTTATTTGTTGCCAGCAACAAACACAACAACAACATCAACAGCAACAACTATAAATGTGTATTTACAACTTAGTATCTACAAACTATGTACAAGTTTTCTCACGCGCTTCTAATGCGCGCACAGCGTTTAGGCAGTCAGAAACATACTTTAAAACACAAACTAAAACAAATAATAAGACGCTACCATTGTTGCACCATTGTCGTCAGCAAGCGTTGGTGTAAACGCTCGAAAACAAGCAACGAACAGTAGAAAATTAGCTAAAACGAGAAAACGACTATGCTTGACGAAAATGCGTTAAGAACTAACTATAACAACTTCATCGAAATGCACTGTTATAACGCCTTCCACGGCGTTGTATGGGGTCCACGGATTCGACCCGTGATAGCCGGCCGCCGGTCTCGCTTTACATTCATTCTATCTGAATTTGTTATACTGATCCGACTACTACTACTTCTGCTACTACTATTTCTGCTACTACTACTACTACCACTAGTACTACCATTTCGTCTGCTAATATATCGATCGGAGCCTCGAGTAGCTTGGCTTTGCGCGCGTTGCGAGGTTGGCGGGAGCAAATCGTACAAGCTGAGCTTCTTTGACCCTTGGCGAACGGGAAACCAGTCCGTTTGGAATCCGCCGTTGTTGTCCGGATGCATGACGATCGACGGTCGGGTGTTTTCTTGGTCATAATCGACATTTTCCTGCGATACGTGAACCGAGTGGCCGGGTGTCGACGGCGATGGCGGAGGACGACGGACAAAGTCAGATGCAGCAGAATCTGATTCGTCGGGCCGTCCGTCGGAGAAATGCCCTCCGACGGCCTGTTCGTGGTCAACCGCCTCATGAATCGATGGCTGCTGCACGCGACCTCCGTCCTGTATTGAAAGCACCATATCATGGACGGCTGACGGTGGCTGACGTGTGCTTGTCGTTTCATCATGGTACGGGAAGATGTCGGGTTGTCTATTGTTGTTGTTGCTGACAGGTCGGTTCATCGGTTTGGCGGCATCCTTGCCCACCGATTCGAAGAGGAACGGCGGTATTCCCGTTGGCGGATAGGCTGCACCCGGTAGCCGGCCGTGGAGGTAGGGTTGAATTTGATGATGATGATGATGATGATGCGGTTTCAGTGAGCCGAAATCGACAGCATGGTTGTCGAATAATGGCAGTTTTGGCAGCTGCTCGTTGATCGGGTGAAGCTGAGTCAACTCATTGCCGAAGAACAACGGTTGAGTATCCACCATATCCGGTTTCATGGCAGGCGAGTATGTTGGTGCTTCGGGCAGCCGCAACGGAACATCGGGTAGACGATCTGTGAGAACCACTGTGTGCGCTGGATGTATCGGCGCAGGCGTGGCCGAGAGTGGCGACTCGTGCTCGTTGTTCCAGGGGGCGCCCATTGGGATCGAGGCAAACTTGATTCCCATGACGGGTTGACCTGATGTGTTCTCGTGTGCTGGTGGCGGCATTGGGAACGGCGGAATCGGGGGACTCGTGTACGTCTGGTGGAACTCTGGCCGGTACAGGCCGAGATGTTCGCCATGGTGGAACTTGTTTATCAGGTGTATCACCGGCTCGTGAAGGAGGCGGTTTGCATTAATGCCGATGGTGAAGTCAAGGTGGGAAAACTGAGGGTCAGGAACGGCGTAATCGTAGACGATCGCGCGCCGGATCTCCTTTCGGAGCGAGCTGACATCTTCGGGCGTTGCAAGTCGGTCGTTCCTGCCCCAGAAGAGCGCCACGGGTGCAGTAATCTTGTAAAGCGGGTAGCGTGGAGGGTAGGGTGTGCCATATCGCCATAAGTTTTCCTTTTCTCCGTAGTCGTAACGGCGAAATTCCTTATGATTTCGGTTCTGAAATAGGCCCGCAAATAGAAATAGTGTGTTTAAACAAGAATTATATCAAGCCTGTAGTAGGAATACAAAGCTGTGTATGACAGCACGCAAGGTTGATCTGGCGATTAGGTGCCGACAGCGTATAGTTAGCTTTATGGTAGTCAGAATTAATTTGCCATTCAATACACAACAACACATTCCTCATACAGCTGCATTAAAGACCATTCGCTCTGAAATACATGTTTATCTAAAGCTCTGAGAAGCCCACGCGGGAACGCGCCTTTGGCCCTCGTCAGTCGGCAAATTTAAGAGAGCGTAAGGAACAACTTACGTTTCTCTAGCTTCAGGTCCTATACAAGGCTTGCCAGACATTTGACCCCATAATATAAAGCGATTCCTAATCTTTTTCCACTATTTTTAATACTGCGTACATACTCGTGTGCCCAAGCTATAGACAAATTAGCAATAGTAATCGAACAACGTAGAACAAATTGCCTAACAATAAATTAATTAAATTTCGTTACCTGAATCATGTGAATTAGGTTCTTGGTGGACGTCCCTGATGGCATGTGTGCCAGATAGACAGGTATCCGGGTCTGAAACACGTAAGGCAAGCTGTTTGTAAGTTTACTAGCCCTATATATATAAATATATATTTATATATATATATATATATATATATATATATATATATATATATAGAGAGAGAGAGAGAGAGAGAGAGAAAAAGAGATAAATTTAAATGCTAGACTATAAAGTTTATGTAGTAGCAGGCCAGTGTGAAAAGTCTTATTATCAACTTTGTTTCAGCATAAACAGTGCTTTAAAATATTCGTCGTAATATCTGGGGTATTATGCATGTGTAAGTGTTTTGCGTTAGATAACAAACTTGTTCTTACGCGATATTTGCGATGCGCCCCTCCCCTCCCCCCTACGTATACACAGCCGCATCGTTATGCTCCCCTGATATAAAAGAGTGATATGTATATACACGCATGTATCAAGCTAATAACAAATAAACAATCAATTAATCAATCAGCCAAACAGTGGATGCATATACATATATGCCAACACATTATGTATCTATCAGTCTATGGTTACAAATAGAAACAAATGAACGCAAACCAATGTATATACTACGTTCTAGCCGTCTCACATAGTGGCTTTAGTCAGTGTGGAATATGTGTGCAGGTGTGCCGCCCGTGTAAATATCAACGTGAACGCTAATAGACGCACAATATACGTATATTTTAATAAAAATTGAATAGATATGCTAATTAATAGACGTACCCTGTTCAACTGGTGCGGACTAATACCGACGCTCATCGACACGGGCATATAGCAGAGACCTCGGATGTGCGAGTTGCACAGATGGTGGAACAGAGCACGGGAAGTACGCGATGACGGCAATATTCCGCCGCCGTTGAACATCTCGACCCCTTTCTGGATGATGATCGAGAAACGCGCCATTACACCGTAACGTTAGTTAACAGATCGTTAGTTAGCAGAACGAGGCAAAGGGCCAAGAAGCGAGCACGCCACAATGACACAGAGCGATCTACACCGCATCGACATCGGCAGCTGCATCTTCTTGTTCAAGCCCAGAATACAGCGCATGCAATGCAAAGCTACACAATGACATTAACACGTTCATAGCCAGATGATAGCCAGATGATACCGATTACATCCACATCAAAATCGATTGTGTTAGACAGGTGGACAGATTGACAGAAACACAGAGAAATATATCGATCGATAGATAGCTAGATACACCCGACCACACTGCCGTTCATTTCCATATCCACGAATCACGTCGCCTCGCTTATAGCTACCACCCACACGCTTGGTCCAGTTGACAGATTGACAGACACGCGGGACGACAAACAGCAGGAAAGAAACAATATTGTTAGCTCGAGATTCTGTTAGCAACACATTGCCACATAACAGCCGAGTAGAAGATGCAAAGCAGAGAGAAAAGCAGAAATACAACAAAAACAACAATAGCAACAACAACAACAACAGCAAGGACAACACAAGCAAGGCAACCAAATATCACTGTCGCCGGCGCCATAGCGAAACAGCGACCCGACCTGGTCCTCAGCGCGCCCGCATTATTTACAGCGACAACAATCAGTACCTAACAGGCTGCAACAGGCTGCATTTATGGCCTCTGCCGAAGAGGAAGCACGTTGAAAGCCCACGCACGAATGGTGCTTATACCACATATTATTCGTTCCCCAGAATTGCCGGAACGAGATCGGTTTATTTATATATATATATATATATATATGGGAGAGGACCTAGACAATATAAACATGTTAGCAGATTTTTGTCATTCAAAACGTACTCTTCATTGTTATCCACAACTTTACCCCACCTCTATCAGAAGATAGATACTATCGATTCCTATGAAAAAGAATTCTGGTTTCCGCATCCCGGTGAACGTCTTCACGTGCTCTTTACTGCTTCTGGTGAAACGAATTTCTTTCTCTGTAGACAGATCTGCAGAAATCTGAATAGGTGGTTGTCCAACGGTGCAAGGTCCGATGAGTACGGTGAATGCGGCAAAATTTCCCAATGAAAGCTGGTTATCTTGAAGAAGCTGGGTAAACTCAAAAGGGCCTAACGCGCGTTGTGTCGCGTTTAGATGCGTCTTTTCTTGACGATACTGTATCTCTTCGTTTGGAGGGCCAGCAAAACCTCGGTCGAGCTGATCACAGTAGACACCCGTGTCTATCGAAGGGCAACTGGGACGGTGCCATGTGTATCCCGCCAAACATAGAGCAAAATCATGCGGGGATGGGTTTGCCTCTTAGGCGTTTCTGGGGAGGCTAGTGTAAGGCGAACCAGGATTTTCACGTTTCACATTGTCGTAAAGGATTAATTTGCTTTAAAAATTGGCACCCTTTGTGTCTACTAAGCCAAGACGAGGATTTTGCCAGACGCCGTTGTTGCGTTTGCTCAAATCAAGAGGTCCCCGGTAGGAAGCTCAAATCAAGAGGTACCCATTGGTTTAACTTTGACACCAAACCATGGGCGCGAAGGCGAGTGGCGAAGTTTGTGTGACACATTTCGCAATGTATAGTTAATTCACGCGAAGTCACTTGGGATTCTGTCTCACAGTTTTGCGCAAGGGTTTTACTCGAGCCTATAAGGCTTTTCAGAATAGGGTTCATCCAGAAGGCTTTAATTGCCGAAACGAAACCTGGTGGACCAATTGTAGCAGAAAGTCTTTGAAATGCCGTTCTCGTGGTATAAACTTGAACGTTTTTGGACACTATATGTATATATATATATATATATATATGCTTCGGTCAATGAAAAATATGTGTCTCAGACTACGTGCGCTAATAGGACGATGTGATCAGTACATTCGTATAATGTTAAGTAATGATAATTTCGCACATGCTAGAAGTTGTACAACAATATGCACAAATCCTTCCACCAGGACAGCAGAGATTGTGGAACGGCATATAAATTGTTTGAACATCAGCTCTTTTGACAAAATGCCATCTTCCTTGCGCAGAGGCAATGTATTGTGAATCAGATGGTCATGTGAAGAGTGGCAAACTTGTCATTTTTGTTTGGTCCACTCCTCTTTGTTCGGTTTGCAAGTAGCCGTTATATTAGATTCGCTTTACTTTCTACATGTAAGCCAGGCAAATAAATGTATATTCTTTTTAGTCTTATATAGTATATGTATGCACGTCTGGTCGGAAGGAGGTTAATTAAACGCACAAAATTATAACTTAATAAACGTTTATGATTTCTTATTTAGCCTGCAGCATCTCAGCAAGTTCACCCGACGGTATACGTAATGAGCATGCCTCAGATCATGTCCACAGTAAACACTTACTAAACCGGACCATGAAATTTTACTGACCTACTGATAGATCTAAATATATCACGACTTTAGCTGGAGTGTAATAGGAGCAAAAGTATCATCACATTTTGCCGTCACACGACAGGTTGACCGAAAAGCAGCCTAAAGCTCTGAAGTTCACACTGATGATTGATCTGAAGTGTGCTGCGGCAACGGTATCTACCTGTCATCCTGCGCTAGCGTTATGTTATTCGTGGCTAAATTGTCAACGATCGCGTAAATTGTGGCGCATGTCCAAATTGACATGATTGCCGCCTTGCATTTCTTTCAAAATTCGATTACTGCGAGAATTGGCGCTACTTCCATGAACTGACCGGCAAATGATTGTATTATCCTCTAATAAACACGCGTTCCTTAGCTAAGCGCATCTACGGATCATTTCCCACTTGAGGGCCGGTCGCTCAGATTGCTCAAATCGGCAGACATTCTTCCACTAGGTACAACTGATTGCACGCCTCTACTCCTGTTCGCGTTGGATCTTTTTACCAGCCGTCACTTGGACGCAAAAAATGGCTGGTAAGATCACTTGTTACGACGACAACAATACAAAGGCAGAGCGTTGATGTATTTTACTTAATTTATGTCTAGTTCAACGTGAATCGGGCGTAAGTACGGATGACCGCTAATTGTAACGCCGTCACGGTACGCGAGCCCAGCGCGGGGTCGAAATTAACTAAACTCAGACGTTGCTTACTTCGACATGGGTGGGTGGGGTTCGACAATGGTGGCAGCTAAAACATTTTCCATGATCAATGAGGCCAATCTCGGGAGGGGCGGCTGTATCATCATGTGGCGGATACGTGTCGAGCAAGAGCACACACATTTACCAGCAACAGCCGAGTTACAAAGAGAAAATGGACCTCACGTTGTGTTTGCATTTCCGCTATCCGAATTGTTCTCTTTCCCCTACTTTTCACTGCATACTATTAGCTTCAAAACATACTACATTACTCTAGCGGCGCCTGATGATACTATGATTACTGCCACAGCGGTTTCAACCACCACCACCTCCACTATGCGATTATCGACAACGAATAACGTCGAACATTTTGGTTAAGTCCAATCCAATTCGGCGCCGCCGTCAATGATGCCGCCGACAACGATTATGGCGATACTGAGCTGGTGGCCATTTTTCTCTTCTACGTACCATGTATGGTTTTTGATTTGCAAGCTTTCAGACAATCAATTTCTAGCAAGTTCATTTCGCAATTTCAATTTTGAATTCCGAACGTTCTTCTACTACTACTAAAAGTAAAGTTTTCGGGCTGACCCTCAGCCAAGATTTAACGTCCACGGAACTGTTTTTCACATTGCTTCATAGACGGACCCCCATAAATACAAATGTGCAGCGGTGGGGTTCGAACCCGCGCACCTATGTGTCTCCTCCGGTTGCGAGGCGGAGACTTAATCCACTACGCCACCGGGCTCGACCTTCCACTACTACTACTACTACATAGGCCTGTCCCTAGCAAACGCTCAAAAAGTGTGCACGAATCAGTGCATGAATTGTTATCCCATTCGACGTCACTCGCAGTGACATAACTTCCATTTACTGCGAAAGAGAGCGATAGATAGATATATATATATATATATATATATATATATATATATATATATATATATATATATATATATAAGCGACCAACAACGACAGCAAATCTCTCTCTCTACATATATAAATATATATATATATATATATATATATATATTTCCATGGAGCCCCGATGTCTGAACTTGTCAACCCACCAACCACCGCAATCCTCGGTGGCCTCCTCTGTTTACGAAAACCAGCCGGTCCTTGACATAGCTGTTTCGAAATTGCTATTTGATTTCGGTCGCACTGTACATAGCGTCCTTAAACATAATAATGATAATAACCGTGTTGGTGGTGCTGTAGATGACTTTTTTCAGTAGGCCGCAAAATGCATTTACGCACGTTTGGATGTGCACTTCTGGTGGTGATGGACTGGTGTGGAACTCTATCTAAAGAAAGCCAACTACCCACAAAAGCCCACATTTATAGTAACCAGCCCACGGAATTGTTGTGGCGATATATATATATATATATATATATATATATATATATATATATATATATATATCCGGATTCTTTTAAAAACCGATATAGAGAATTGTAGAACTCGTTATTATAATTTTTCCATTGAAACATTGTCTCTGAGAAGTCTTGTTTCGAGTGAAAGTAACACTGCTAAAATCCGTGATACTGGTGTTATTGCTCGACATAGGAATCCAAAGTGTGCCATTGCGAGACAACCAGGTCTCCTATACAGGAACCAAGCAATCGCATTCGCGAGAAACTTCTGCTTATTCTGAAGAACATATAACGCCGGCCAGAAGATGTGGCCTGGTCGTTTAGAAAAGAATTTGCAAAATGAAAGTATTTTATTTTGCCTTTATGCCTGATACACCAAAAGTATACTCATACGACCATTAACGGCGCTCAAACCTAACAAACCTGACATATTCACACAAATGTGCATGAGCTTCATGGTGATCATTTTGGTACCAAATCTATGGCGAGCCGTGACTGGCGAGTAATTAAGATTTATCATCAGGCATGTCGGGATTGAGTGCATCTGATCGAGGAGGTAATTTAGGCATACATTCAATCTCGACACTCGACTCGGAAAACCTTAATTACTCCGCAACCACGGATTGTATCACCGTAGCCATTTGGCGCCAAATAATCGTCATAAACTGTATGTTTATATGGATGCTGTGAGTAGTCGTAGGGCTACGATTGTGAGCTGTTGAGCGCGAAAGATATTAAAAGAACGTAATTTTTGCGAATTTTCATTTTCAAACGACTAAACTACATTATGCATCTATATTGGACAATTACACCAGTGTCACGAATTGTATTAATATCACTTTAAAACAAGACTTCTCAGGCACAATGTTTACTTCAACAATCTCTACAATTCTTTATATCGATAAGTTGTGTCTTCAAACAAATTCCGAAAAGCCTATATATGATTGATTGATTTATTGTTCGCTTGGCATGTATACCTAAATACACATGTCACCCTTTTATATCAGGGGCATAAAATAGATATATATATATATATATATATATATAATATAACTACAGCGATCAGTGACGACAGCAAGGCTGTATGGGACGCCAGAGCAAGAGCATACAAAAGCGGCACTCGAAAAGCCAAGTATGCCAACGGTGCCCTATACGAATTTTCCCAACAGTTGTTGATTAGACCAACCACAGCCTGTAGAACAGGGCTACAGGACCGATTGCTGGAGAGATCTCTATGGATGGCTGTCAGTCGCGTGCTTCAAATCGAAAGCGACTCTGTCACGATCCTCAATAGTTAGTGCCGGGCCAGTCATTTTTGCCATCAGCGTGACAATTTTCGCTGTTTACAGTTCAGGATTTATCGAATTGCCTGTTGTTGCAGCTATTGTCGCTAGGGCCGCCATTGCTGCGGTTGTAACTGCTATACGTTCCGCTATGACGTTGTTGTAGTTGTAGTTGTTGTTGTTGTTGTTGCTGTTGATGCTTTTGTGATTGTTATTGTTGTTGTTATTGTTGCCTTGCATTTTCATTTTGACCTTTCTACCGGATCTGAGGCAAATCCACAGTCCTCGCTGAAATTACACTTTGAAAATACTATTATTGGAGTGAGTATGAGCCTCTAGAGGACAGAAGCACTAATGACTTCTCTATTTATGACTCAACTGTCGAAAACAAATAGAATGGTCCAAAAAATGAAGTATCGGCGCCTGTTATTTAACCTGTCTCCCGAGTCATTCATTCTAAGGAAAACGCAGTCCCATCTCAGCAACTATAAGGCCCTTATTATGTGAAGCGAACATAAATGCACACATGGTCTCCGGGTCTTACGTGCGCGATTGCTTTACCCGAGAACGTCTGTTCCGCAGTTATTTTAACCACATAGATAACGCTTACCACATAGATAGGTGAGCGTTGTCGTATTTGTTTAGACGCAATTTTGTCACCAACACGGTGGCCGCCACGCAGGGGCAAGCCGATATTCGCCACCCCTAGGGTGGGGTGAAGAGTTTTCGCTATACTCTTGCAGCTGTGCTGGCGAATGAAGCTCAGCCTACGGAAAGGCCCAGCTGTAGGTCGCACGACAAAAGGTGTTGAACGTTGACACCTTCGTAAGTGCCTCGTTAGAAGAAGAAAACACGTTGTTTTCCAGTCTTCCGGAATACACTTGCGTACAATTAGTGTCGGCCAAAGTTGGCCTCGCAGAATTTTCTGCCGCCAAGTCAGTACGAAATGCGCTGGGTGATCGACGATGGGGATTGATGTTGCTGCTGCTGCTACTGCTGCTGCTTGTGGTCAGTACTGTTACTGCTAAGAGGTCAGTACTGTTACTGCTGAGAGGTGCCTTCGTGTGCCGAGTTCATCCGACATCAACAGATGTCATCCGACCATGACGTCTGAGGATAAAGTGAGGTAAGCGGGGGGCTCACCCGGCACGCAGGTTGGTCGACGCTCGAAACATCCGGCAACGACTCAAAACATTACGGCCACGTTAGAGTGGCGCAATGCGCCCGCATAATGGGCAGCATCAACAGCGTCAACAACGTCGCCACCAACAATTGTTGCCTTGTTCAGTTGACGACATCTACATCGTCGGCAACATTTCAGCGAGTGTCTGAATTACGTCCGTACGAAATACCATCGCGTATTGGCATCAGCAGCCGCATCAGCATATGATGAAAGCTTACAAGAAGATCACAGATGCACGCTTCTTCACACACACACATATATATATATATATATATATATATATAAAATATAGATGGTTCAAATGGGAAGATACAAGACTACATTGTTGGTACAAATAAAGTTTTAGATCATTACCAGCCCTTTCCAGGCACTCTACGAGACAAAAACACGTTTTGGATTAATTCGAAGTTACGCCTGGGAACAGCTTTCGTATTCCCTCATAAATGTCGATGCGACGATTAAGTGGGGCTACAGGCACACCATGGCCTCTGTTGTGCCTTAAGCTCAGATCGTCGAGTCCGACACGCAGCCCTTAACGAGACATTTGGCCAAGCCTTGAAATCTGCTGATTGTCCTTGCATTCTTTAGCCTCCTGGCGTCCGCAGGGGTGACTGAAAGAGACCGGACAGACCGACACTAACGTATTTCGAGGTAGGTTTCATACCATGCTGGTACGAGATGCAACCGTTACTGATTCATTAGCCCCTTCAATGGTCAGTGCGAGAGCGGAACACGCTGGTGACGCATCTATGTTGGCGGAGGCCAGTAAGTGCAGAAAGTATGCCAGTATTACATACCCGCCACGTCTTCCGCCCGCTGACATTTGGGACACTGGGGGGACCTGGCCCCTATGACGTACAAACTCATTCAACGAATCCGCAAGGCGCTTAACCCAGACTTCCTGCGGATGTGTTTAGAGCCAGTCCTCCACTGCG
Organism: Dermanyssus gallinae; assembly: GCA_003439945.1. Lineage (NCBI taxonomy): Eukaryota > Metazoa > Arthropoda > Arachnida > Mesostigmata > Dermanyssidae > Dermanyssus > Dermanyssus gallinae. The sequence continues at coordinate 187,842 of QVRM01005993.1, forward strand.
TCCTTCAGTTCGTCATTTGAGAAACTTGCCTTCACGAAAACGGGTACTCCATTCCCTTACTGACTTGTCGGACATACAGTCTCCTCCGTATACGGCCACCAGCCAGCGACAGATATCGGCCTGAACACCTTTTACAGTCAGAAATCAAAATTATACCTTACTGCTTCTCAATCGCTGAATTTTGCAACGCCATTATTCCCCTACACGCACTGCCACTGGGCGGGACATACATGTGTATAACTGCCGGGACATACGGGACATACATGTGTATAACTGCCCGCTTCTGCCCTCCGTCATGCGCACAACCACGCCAAACACTTTATTCGCGTCCCTAGATGTTTCACTAGGTTATCCCAAGCCATTATATTTAAATTTAAACCGGTTTTGGTTGTCACCCCATAGACGTTCCGTACCTTTTCATTTGAACCCCCTTGCACAGACGCACTCACACACACACACACGCACACACACACATATATATATATATATATATATATAGGCAAACACCCTCCTGACGCACCGGGCACAAATCAACCCCTGCGCAAGATAGTAAACAAGATCCCCCAGAAGGCGCATAGGAAGCCGCACAAGCGACGACGACGACGATGTCGTCGGCGTAGCTATTGGTGACGACTTCAGGGCGGTCGTTATGATCACCCCCACCGCCGTGACACTTGGCATGACACAGTACGCCCTGACAGCGGCTACGCAAGGGACACGCCGCAGAAACAACTTCAACAACAACAAGAACGCTATTGTGTTAGGCGCTACTTCACGTCGCGTATCGACGTCGACGATATCGTGCGCGCGGAGAAGTCTTTGCCGAGAAGACTGCTTCTTCGTTCGATCCGGTCTTCGCTGGGCGGCAATTGTCAATTACCACACTTTGTTTCCAATCAATCACTGCTGGCACGCTAACATGGAGGTTTCGTCTGGTGTCGCCTCTCTCCGACGACGGCATTTTTTAGTAGCGACAAAAGAAAATGTCGTTCTTGCTGCTGCTGCTGTTGCTGCCTCTGCCGCCGCTACCGTTGCAGCTGCCGCTTCCGCCCCATCATTGCTTTTGGTGTTGCTGTGTGTTGGCTGTGATGACGGTGTGCTAGTTGTGATTTTTATTTCGCCGCCACTGTGTATCGAAATTGTAAGTTCTAGCAAGCGTTATGCGATAGCTTCTACTGCGAAGGGTGATGATCATCATCAGCATCACCATCACCATCACCATCGGCGCGACGTGGCAGATTCCAACGACTCTGGTTCTGCCGATATGGTAAACAATGCTGATTTACTTTCGTGTACCTTCTCTATCTCTCTCTCAACCTGTTTCTTTATCTCTCTCGCTCTCTTCGTCTCTCTCTCTTTCTCTCTCTCTGTGTCTGTCTTTCTGACTCCCGGTCTTTGAAAATGCCATATGACTCGGGCAGAGTATAACAGCAGCGCTACCTGACTACCAGTAGCGTCAGTAGCTCCGCGTCAGTTCCACAGCACCGCAGATCGGTCGGTGCACAGTGCAGTACCGACGCCTGCACCAAAAAAACATAGGACGCTGCCACTGCACATGGTGAAGCGGCCTGTGAACGCCCGCCTGCCAGCGAGCGAGCGAGCGTGCCGCGGGGAATCGTCGACTGAGCCATGCAGTGTGCCGAGATGACCGAGGCTCGTTTCGCCTCGGCCTACGTTAACCTGCACTGCAATCAACAGTTGTTGGTTAGTTTCGACACGGGTCGAATATATATATATATATATACCGAGCGACCGATGGTCACGCTGGTCATCTCCTGTCATGACTGCTCAGCGTGTGTGCTGCTCAGCGTGTGTGAAGCTACACCCCAGCGATCTTTGCTCGCTGCTGGTGGGTAACGTAGGCCGAGAAAAGACATGTTTTGACATGTCGGCGGCACGCTGCTCAGTGTCGACGATTCCCGACACGCTGGCGGTAAACATTTCTAATGGTTAACATACCGGCGGCATGTTTTCTTGTTAAAACGAAACCGCTTTCTTATTGATCTCGCGTATCCACGGTGGTCGACCGTGTTTGGATATCGAATCGGTGCCAAAACGAGCATTTGTAGTAGAGCAATTGTTGCTGTTGGTGGCGGTGGTGGTGGTAGTTTTGTTGTTGTTGTTGTTGTTATTGTTGTTGTTGTTGCCGTTGTTATGGTTATCATTGTTGCAGCTTCTATTTCAGCACCCACCGGCTCACCTATTCCCATGATAACCTGTCAGTCTGGATGATGACATGACAATTTTCTACTCAGGAAACCAGCCAACAGACAGATGTCTGCGCCCAGACGCGTTATATAACGTGACGGAGACACACTGCACATTTAGTTCTGGATGACACCACTAGACTTACGAGGTATATATGTATATATATCTATATATATATATATATATATATACAAGTCCGTCGTGACGTGAATGTAGTATTGGCTTAAGCTGTTTTAACTGTTTACATATATATATATATATATATATATATATATATACCGTTTTTGTTATAGTTATACACACCGAATGTGGGAGCCTCTGCCGATAAAGCTCGCCAAATTTCTCGTGTGCCATGGTGTATTTAGATTAGCGCAAATGCGATCGAGCATTTTGTCCAAGATAGCAGGAACTCTCGGCGAATATTGGCACTTCTGTATAATGGTAATTCCGAATCTTGAGGAGCAATTATTTTTAGATCAGACACGAGCTGTCGAAGTGTCGCAGCAGCTCTATGCCCATATCGAAGCTTCAAACGGAAGCAATGCTTTGTTGTTCACGAGAAGCTGGATCCTGTTCCAATCTGCTCGTTATCTCATACTCGCAAACCCTACGCATACTTTCCAAGACGTCCCCAGGGTGCCGTTAAGGATTTCATCATCTAGTTACCACACCTTTAGTAGGTACCTTAGCGAGGCGAAGAGGTCATTAACAGTTAGGCGGAACAAGGGTTGGCCCAACGGGCTGCTTTACTGGACACCCGGGTCTGACATGGTGATTTTACCCGACACCATCAGCACGGAAGCTTCCTGGTAGGCTGCTTGGACGTAGTTGTACATAATGGGAGACCACTGACCCACTGCTTTCACCACCGCGATTTGCATTCCAGACCCTACCCAGTGTTTATCAATATATTTCCCTAAAGGGCCCATGTTGTCCCGAATATCGAAGCCAACTATCACCAGGTAATAGGTCTCACTGACCCGTCGGTCTTTCTCGGCGCGATTAACTTTTCTCCAAGGAAGACACACATATATATATATATATATATATATATCGTTTTAGTATGAATCATCGAAACGTATTTTCGTAACAATATTTTCGATTGCGAGGGGCAACACCGGCCCCTCAAAATGACTACTAGCATTGTTATTACAATTCATTCACATTGCTAATGTTAGCTGAGATTGTCCGCCGGTTGTTAGATCAGGTGACGTCGCCCTTGCCTTGACGTTTTAAGGAGAGCCGCGGCACGAGTTAGAAGATATATCTGTACCATACAATACCATAAACCACTGCTTGACGGCACGCCGTACAGAACACAAACCAACGAAAGCACCAGCAGAAAGAGGCGAAGAGGGAGATAGAGAGGGAAAGAGAAAGAAAATGTAAACGAATAGAAGACATTATGAAAAAGGCATGAAAGAGCTCCAGAAACGACATCCACCAACCCGATGTTACACGTATCAAGTCACGTGAAGCAAAGTACGCGTATATTCCCATGTTCCCACATATACGTAGAGGCATACATATATAGAGATAGATTGATAGAAGAGACCCAGAAAGATTGACAAATATACAAATGTATACGTTTATACTTAGAGCGTCGAAAGCGGTCCATCAGTTGAGCGAGTCCAGAGTCGTCAGGCGTTGCCAACTGACAAGGGCGCTGCCCGATCCGCGTAGAAAGCCTGTATGCTTTTAGTTTGTACGTTGGGCACCTGGCCACCTGACCAGCTGAGTTTGATGCATGTTGGAATCTCACTTTTTTCTACATTCGGATGTGGTTCACGTTGTACCGTGCGGAGAACCAAAACAATCTAAGATTCTTCAAAGACAACGAAGTGCCAGAAGACTGGAAGTCGTGACGCTGAAGCGTCTTCGCCGCCACGTGAGCGTGATTTATGTCGATATCTGCTGTTAAATGTCTTCTATTACTGTGTCCGAATACACGCATATGCTGTCTCATAGGCTGAAGTAAACCAAATCTCGGCACTGTACTACATCTGTCGGGATAATGTAACCTAACAAACACGGCACCTATCAAACACCACAACAAAATCTAGGCCTCACGAACACTTAGGACTTAATTAAACCTAATGAATGATTAGGTATTGTAGTTACCTACGCTACGGAATGTACGTTTTGGTTAAAGAAAACTCTGCTTAAAATAGTGTCGCATAAAACCTACGACTTATTTACGATTAACAAGCGACTTCATAACCAGGAAACTACTAAATTATTACAGCGAAGGTAGAATGTGTTACAGCAATTATCTGCCACGGGGACATGCTCACTGTGAATGGGTTGCAAAGGTCGCTGGGCTAAACCTTTCGCCTATCAGTAATACCGTTTAACCAGTTTATTATTGTGCTGATTCCACAGTTAGCCTAGCCGTTTTGTTCCTGTAGGTATATGATTAAAATAAAACTATATATACATGTATGACTAGTTATGTAGAAAGGATGCGTGTAAAGGGGGCATTCTCCGGTTGGACCACGCACGAATGTGCGTACGTGTATTACTATGTATTGTGTGACACGTGTACACGCGCATGCTGGATGCTTATATATATATATATATATATATATATATACGTGCGTATTCATATAGTAATACTCAAATAGTATTTTAAATATGATTACAAGGTATCTTCATATATACATATTGCGCCATTGAGTTGAAATATATATATATATATTTATATATATATATATATATATATATATAGTCTAATTTACATGTGTTTTTTATATATATATAATTTAAAAAACCTGTATGTACAGCAGCAGTACAACGCAAAGAATAACCAGTGGGCAAATGATATCGTTTTCTCACGCCTAATATGTTGATAAAAACAAATGGCCAGATGCCCGACGCTGATATTCTCGTTTGGCCTTCTCCATTTTGTCCATCGTGCACCATAGGCATGCTAATGGTTACAGCTCAGTATATATATATATATATATACAGCACGGCCTGAGTGACCGGAAAACGGCGGTAGAACAGGAGGTGCTATTCACCAGCAGTTTTTATCTACAGTGTTTGTGTATATAGTATGTATATTCGGGCATATGACTTTGACATTTAGACGCGATTAGTACAAGAGCACTCGTCGAGTACACTTTGAGTATTCGTCACGTCTCGCAGTAGAAGAGTTGTTGTTGTTGCTGCTGCTGCTGCTGTTGGTTAAAATTGCAAAGAGGCGGGCCTGTTTGCCCAACACCGCTAGTGCACACAGCGTTCACTTACCTTGATGAGATCTTTGAACGGTATGAGCATTGTCATGGGCGAGCGGAGATGAGTGATATTGGCTACCGGAGCGAGCGCCACGAACAGCTTCACCTGAAGCGTGAGTAGTAGTACACACAACAAAATCAGCAACAATTCACAGTTAGCGTTGAAGTAGCGTCGCTAGTCCCCCCATCGACGGCTCTACCCTGATACCTCTCTACCCCTACGATGCTTCCACATTTCGAATCGTTTCGTCCCTTGCCCTCAGAAGGCCTCCCGCTTGCGTCATTTAGCACCCAAGCCGAAATTCCGTACAGCGGCGGAGGCGCGTTCCACAGCGAACGAACACAGTGTCAGGGAACGTCTCGGGGCAAAGAACAAGGTCAACAGATCTTCTGTTTGAGAAGAAGTTCCATACAGACTTAAATTAGACACGAGAGTGAAACCGAGAGTGAAAGAAGGCGAGAGAGAGCGAGAGATATCTGTATAGAAAGAGGGACAGATGGATAATGATAAAGGTAGCCGGTTAGATGGATATGCACTGAAGAGTAGAGCAAAAATGACGGACGACGAATGAATGAGATAATAATGGGAGAAATGCATAGATTTTCAATGTAGGTCCGTCTACGGAAACTAGCAGCTATTGTGCTGCTTGTAGCCACAGTTAGTTGTGCGATAACGCGCACTGCGGTAACACCAAGGCTAATGGCTAGGAGCGGCATAAGGTGCCACAGATTTGCAGTGACAATTGCGATTTTGATAGCAGGCTGCTGAGGGATCTGATGACAGGGTGCGTGTGGCGAACAGGTAATCCTGACTGACATTGAACGACATCTTCTCGTTTGTTGACAAGCCGAACGAACGCTTGTCGCATTGCACCGGGTGTCGATTGGCACAACCACACACAACGGCGAATCGCACAACGAAGAAACGCCGGAAAAGATTCGCGCGAAAAAGAACGTAAATAAGCGCAGCGTCGTTCACGTCTCCACTGACCCTGGCCTCGGCAGTGCTGATTGTGGTTGTGATGGCGAGGGTGGTATCCATCGCACTCACTAGGATCCATCGTGGACCTTGTATGCGATCGATCTAGTCGCGGTACACTGCTATGCACCCAACCGACCGGGAACGCGTCTCACGTTTGTTGAACACGAATGTTTCTCATTCAATCGTGCTTCGTTCACATACTGCTGCTGGGACGAGTCAAAATCGATGATGCAATCGGTGGCTCAAGAGACGCTCTTCTCAATCAATCAGTGCAAGCACGCGTTGAAGTGCGCTGTTAAATACGACTACCGTATGGACAAGAACCACTTCCCCATCGCATGGCTTCAGCTAGGTAAACATGCTGTTTTTTGCTGACGCATGTGGATGTATTAACATTGTTTGCAAATACGCTCATCTTTCTGCGCTGACCACCTGACACTATTCGATTTGTATTAAAAAACCCCGCCGCCAAACTTTGCCGATACATTGCTGATTAGTATTGATTTGTTGTTTGGGTTATCGAGATTAGCGTATCTGCATCTATACTGTGCTCCCTAAACCCCGCTCCGCATCCGCCGTGTGATGGTGTCATATACAAACAAAAGTGTTGGTATATTACTGAGATACGTGCATATTTGTATAGTAGTCTATAGCAGCGGCACAGCGCACGGCATGCCAGGTGAGAGAATGGTAAAAACAAATGACTATATGAACAGCCCTTACACGCTGGTAGGTAAGCTGTAAAGCTGACGTTTCTGTTTGGCCATTGTTCCATTCGGCCCACTACGTTGCATAGTCATCGCCAATAACCAGAGTACATATATATATATATATACAATCCTTCAACAGGGCACAGTTGTCCTCGATGACGGAGTGTCTGAGCACGAGCCTTTGGTTCAAACAACAGGGGTTGCTCAGGGGGACATTCTCAGTCCTCTCCTATTCTCTGTTCTGGTTTCGGATTTACCATCAATAATCACTAAACGACACAAGTTCGTCAAAGTGTTGCTCTATGCCGACGATTTGGTCCTGTTTTCCAGAAGCCGTTTTCACACTCAGCAGGCACTTGCAACTCTGTAGAAGTATGTGAATGCTAATGGCCTGGTTAGAAATGTGAGTAAAACAAAGTCTATTAAATTCAGGGGAGGCGGTCGGCTGGCTAGCGATGATGGGCTTCACCTTCAAGGAAACCCTGTCGAGTACGTAAAACATTTCGCCTACCTCGGCGTCGAATTAACAACCACTGGGTTGTGTTTTACGCGACATATCAAAGAAAGAATCCGTAAGGGTTTTATGGCATTTCACAGTATTCAAAATCCAGTGCGGCTATCGTTACAGGCAGCCTTGCAGCTATTTGATATAAAAATAGGCCCCACAGCTGGGTATGGAATACAAGTGATATGGCCGTACCTCAGCGCAGCAAACCTCGCTGATCTCGACAGACTTAAAGCTGCATTCCTCAAGCGTACCCTGGGTGTCCACAGAACAAGCCGCAACCGACTTGTCTACCTGGCGGCTGGAACACCTCTCTTCACAGAAACTTTGCAGCGAAGCTTCAACCTGCCTCACACTGAAGCATTTAGGCAGCACATCCAGAATTGGGAGGCGAAACTAGCTGATGTCGATCCAGCCTTCTTTATGACGCTTGCCATCACCTCGGACACGTGGAAGGATCCCAATATGGCAAATCGTCATCTTACCCTTCGATATGCTATGCATGGTTTTCACCATAAAATTTGTGTTCGACCTGGCCACCATGAAGCTGACGAATCATGCACTTGTCAACGTTGCGGCCATCAGTGCACAACATATCATTTACTTGAATGCTCCAATCCGGTTTCTGTAAACCGTCTAATGTAACAAAATATAATACCTACTATTTAGTCAATAAACTTGAATATATATATATATATATATATATATATATATATATATATATATGCGGCAACGGTGCGGTCCGAGTGACCGGAAAAACTGCAGGGCAGAAGGGTCTAAACGAGGCTGAAAAATATTATGTTGCAGACATCTTCAATATGATTGGTGTTTAATTCTTACAATTGCAATGAATGAAATTGTTTTAACTGTCATTAGTTCATTTTGTGTCAGCTCATAACGCGAAATAGGAATCATGACGATGAATAGGAGCCAATGACGTTATGTACCTCAGAAACAGTTTTTCGTGGGGTAGAAAGTCTGAGAGGAACAGACAACAAAAACTAAGAAGGAAGAGTTCAAAGAGGGAAGTAGGAAAGTGTGAGCTCTCTTTCCTTGCAATACCAAGGCAAGCCAAGAAGAGATCTGTATCGCTAAGGTAATCTGTCCTGCCCAAACACTCAACAAAAAAAAAACAATGAAAGGAAACCCAGTCGCTGTCTCTGAAGACGACTAGCAAAGATATAGGGTCTTCCAGCAAGATTTAAAAAGCGACAAATTGGGAATTGTAGAGCTCGTTAAAGAATAAATATTTTTTTCCAATGGAACATGGTCTCTGATATGTTTTGTTTCGGAGTGAGAGTAATATCACTAAAATCCATGTCATTGTTGCCCGACATAGGAGCACCGAATGTGCATTTGGGAAACAACCAGTCCTCTTATAATACAAAAACTAAGCACATCGTAAGAAGATCGTCTGAAGAATATACATATATATCCGGGCAGAAGATAGGAGATAACTCGCAAACAATCCAGTTATTTTGTTAGCTTTCACGCCCTTAAGCTCATAGCTCTATGACCATTCGCGCTCAGAACTAACACACTTGAGCGCATTTCATGACGATCATTTTGGCATAAAATGCACGGCTACGTAACTACCGTGATTGCGAAGTAATTCAGATGTTTCGGCGAGCTAGTCAAGACTGAGTGCATAGAGTGATTTATCTGATGGAGGAAGGAAGTAATTTATGTATGCATTCAATTTTGATTTGACTGGTAGAAAATCTTAATGACTTTGCATCCACGGATCGGATCGCCGATCGATAAATTTAAAAACCCCCCACAAAAAAAAGATCCCAAAGTGATAGCCGCGAAATGCGCAACGTACGGGCGCTGTAAATAATCGAACGATTTTGATTTTGAGGAACTAGGAGTGAAAGCTAATAATTGAGGACTTCATATTTTGTAAATTCTCTACTAAACGACCACCATGTCGCAGCAGTGTTTTTTGGCCGGCGTCACATGTTCTTCAGAAGAACCATAATCGGTTCTCGTGCAATTGCGCACATTTGTGCTCGTATGTCGGGCCACAACACCAGAGTCACGCATTTTAATAATATCACTCTTACTCCGAAAAAGAGACTTCTCAGAGGCCATGTTCCATAGGGAAAGTATGTATTTTAACGAGCTCTACAACTCTCTCTCTCTATATCGATGTTCGAATATTTCTGGTAGACCCTGTAATATATGTATGTATATATATATATATATATATATATATATATATATATATATATATATATAGATATATATATATATATATATATATGTATATCTATATATATATATATATATATATATATATATATATATATATATGTATATCTATATATATATATATATATATATATATATATACATATATATATATATATATATATATCACTGCTTGTTTACTCACACCCCGCCCGGCTGCTAGCTTGCTTCATTCATTCATTCACTCAGTCAGTGAGTCTTCCGTGCCCATTCCTGGAAAAGCTCCCTGCAAACCTCGTAGCAGTTGTTGCTGCAGCAGCAGCAGCAGCAACAACAACAGCAGCAGCTTTTGTCTGTCGGTGTGGGAGGTACCTGGTGACTCTGATCGCAGCCGCCATAGGTCAGTTTCACACGTACAAAAACGATCTACCACCTCGGCGCCCGGCTTCTCGCTGGCTCGTCGGAACGCTTGAAATGTCCCCCGTTATTTATCTTCCATACCTCCCCCCCCCCACACCCCTGACCCTCCGCCCCACGCCCCCGCGTTTTCATTTCATCCATTCTTTCAGCGACGCGTCATTCATTGAGCGAGCCGTTAAAATATATATATATATCGTGGTGATGGCCGTTGTTGTGGTGGTTGTTGTTGTTGTTGTCGTCGCTATCGGGTTGGTCGCCTCAGTGGCGACGACCTGATTGATAGACGGACGACATCACTGGGCTTTTCTGGCGGACTTTTAGCGGACAATCGGCGCCAAGCCAAAAATGCTATCGATGCTGCAAACACTAAATGTATTATGATTTTTGTTGTTGTTATTGTCGTTGTTGCTGTTGCTGTTGTTGTTGTTGTTGCTGCTGCTGTTGTTGTGAGTCATGTCGTCGTCGTCGTTGTTGGCGGTGGTAGGTGTTATTGATGTGGTTACTACTGCCGCTGATGTTGATTGTATTGTTGCTCCTGTTGTGGTTTTGCTTGTTGTTGTTGTTGTTATTGTTGTCGTCACTGTTGTGATTGTCACAAAAATCATTGAGATCACCTACCTGCTAACCGCCTGCTACCAGTAATAGGCACCAGTGGCATTTTTTGCTCACAGGGCTCGGCTCATAGAGCAGAAACGCGGCCCGAACGGCAAACGTAACTGCCTCACCATTAATGAATAATCAGTTAATGGGCCGACGAATATTAACTACTACCTACAATGGCTAGAGATAACAAGTGCCAATAGATTGTGCCGACTAGCTGAATGTCGCGTATGTCCAACATAGCCGGCCGGATTTTGATCTCTTTTGCGACCCTTGGCGAGAATCAATTAGAGGGCAAATTAAAGGCGCAGCGTTCGTAGCATTATTGCCTTGCATCGTCGGCCTCTCCTGCAGCAGAGTTGCACTCACGGCATACGGGCGAGTCAGCTTTACCATTGCGGCGTAGGCGTATTGCTGAAAACAGCCACCGTGGCCCGTTACCAGTTGCGTGAGTGGATAGACAAGCCAGCCATGTTTAAGGCTGTATCCTTTTCTGAGATCAGGGAGTATTGATTTTGCCCAGTAATGCCCAGCCCAAAATGGGCCGACTGGGTTACTGCCCTACTAACTAATATTAACTAAGGGTTTCTTGATGCTAATCCCTTAACTCTTAGGTCCGAGAAAAATAGTGTAAAGAGAGCTATATATACATATAATCATGCCTGCATATATATATATATATATATATGCCACCGAGCAAGATGGCTTAGTGGCAAAGCCTTTGCCTTGCATTCGGGAGAACTGGGTTCGAGACACAGACCGGCCATTCTTAAATGGGTTTGCATGGTTTCCAATTTAGACAAGTTAAATGCCGGACTGGATTAAAATTACCCATGACATGAAAAAAACCGTACACGGCCTTACGAAGAAAAAAAAAAAAAAAATATATATATATATATATATATATATATATATAGAGTGTCTATGAAAGTTCTAGCCATATTTAAAGGGGATTATAGAACTTGTGAAAACAAGATTTTTTTAAGGGCAATTACTAAAATTTGTTTTATCAATAAGGCTGGATGGACATAGATTTACAAAAAATGTGCGATTTTGACACAACTAGTTATTGAAATTCACCCACACTAGCGTCTCCGGAAAAAATTATTACGTCTTCGTTTGGAACCAATGTTCTTTTTTGTTACTCGGCCGTCAGATACAGACCGTATACCAATCGCTACTATCCCTCCTTTGTTAACAGGAACTCTTTTAATTTTAATTAATATAATATAACAATAATAATAACTCGTATAACCGGCGCCATGGGATGAGCAGCTAAATACGTGCTTGAATCAACGCGACACGTTTGAACCTCACAACTGTACTCTGATAACACAATTACGAATTGAATAATAACTCGTTAATTTTTTATTAAGAGGAACCCGTCAACAAGCGGGCGGCAAAAACGGCTAAGGGTAATCATATCACAATAAAAACCACCTTCGATTTTGTGCCAAAATGGTCCCCATAAAATGTGCATTTTTCTGAATTTGTGTGTATGTTACAAGTTTAGCGGCAAAGTGCTAACGTAGTCATCGTTAAAGCTCTAAAAACGAGAAAGCACAGTATCCTATTTTTGCAAACCTATTCAAACTCGCTAGTCAACGTTGGATGTATTTGAATCATTTGTTTTACTAAGATATCGGGTCAGCCACGTCGATACAACAAATCCGTGCAATTTCACTATCACTCCTGTCGTATCACTCATATTCTCCACCAATCATGAGTGGCCCCGAATTAATCAAGCAAGGTGGTTTATTTTCATCCACCTTTAATTATTATTAATTACTCATTTTGGGCCCCTTCTTCAACTGGACAAAAATTCATAGATACCCTGTGTATTCAGGGGTACTCCTGGATGAAATCATTTGAAGACGTCGTCGAATTAAACGTCGTCGTTTTGTTTGTGAGTGACACTAAATTCACTAAATTTTTTGACTCAATATGGCTGAGCGGATATAGCTTTACGAAATGTGCGATTGCGCACATTGATGATTGAAAGATTCCGTTTTTCGATACTGAAGCGTATTCGGAAGAAAATTCGGCATGGCGTGAAAGACATCTAACGTCGCTAGCTAAGGAAAAAAAGTACGACTATTCTTCTTTGGCTAGCCACGTTGGATGTCGCTCAGACGAAGTATGATTTCCTTCTTCGTACGCCAGCCTCCATCGCTGTTTACTTTGTTAGCATGGTATTTTTTGGAAATTCGACATCAAGGCGGGAAAAACCCGAAAACACCGCTCCTCCCGTACAAAGGAAGTCAACTAACAGAACCTTTTCGATCTCAGAAAACCTTTCTCAACGAGACGTGCAGAATTACCCTTGTGGGAGTTTAGTACTGGTGCCCTTCTTCATGTTCTGGAGTGAAGTGGTGGACCCGGATCAGTTTTTGTTCCACTGTAGAGCTCGTGCTCGTGCGGTTTCATTTTTTTGTTATATATAAATATTGCTGCAAAATTGAATGTATTGCACCGTAACTAACGCTTACCGCTTCCGCTATTTCTTACGCAACTTCAATCAATGGGCGTTGCGATTAAGCCTTCAAAAAACAAGAAGTCATCACACGATACTCGATTGGTTCCATGGACACTGGAGGGTATATATATATATATATATATATAGATACACACATAAGTATTGTGTTACCTTAGCATTGTATTCTGGTCGCAAAGAGAGAGCCACGAGCACATCGGTTGATCCTTGTGACCAGCCGATCAGGGTCAACTGGCTGTAACCCGTGTGGCTAAGAACAAAGTCGATACCGGCTGTCACGTCAAACGCGCCGATGTCATCGAAGCTGTAGTCCCAGTACGCGGTGCTGTACCTACATGGCGCACGTCGAGTCGACAGAACATAGAACGCATTACACGTGACGGTTGGCATACCGGAACACCGAACACCAGTTCATTGTCGACGAGATGGAGGTGTACGGAGAAGAAGAAGCAGAAGACAAAACAGAAAAGACATGCATTTTGCTTTAGTTTTAATTTCAACATGTATGTGCGTACATTAGTACATATATTGGCAAACTTGTCAGTTCTTAGAGTGACTATGATAATAATAATAATAGAAGCGAATGTATTATACATATTTATGCCGTCTTTTTATTGAAAAATGTATCTTCTTTTTAAATTCTGCATTTTGCCGACTCGTTGCAGCAGCACTTGTCCTCCCCTAGCTAGGAACCAACTCAGAAGTGACTGCCCTTGGATTCATACCGAGAAAGTCTCTGGCAGAGCCTTTTTTTCTATTACGTTAATGCGAAATTAATACTCAACGGAACAATTGTGTGCTAACTTTAGGGGATGCGGGGGCGTTCAAGTACTTACTTGTGATGCTTTAGGTGCCTCGAGTAAGGCGTGCCACGCGTGTTGAGCATCCAGATATCGTAGCCAGCATCCGACAGCATAAAACCTGGCGAATTCCATGGATAGTTCAGAACCCAGTCGTCTGCTGATGAAATGATTCCTACGGACACAAGCGAAAAGAGTTTAAAACTTTGACAACATTTTGCTCCTATCCACGGCAAATTCCTAATTCATAATAGGTTATTGGCAACAAAGCTTAAGAAAAATCATGACGCCACTGCTGTTGCAGTCGTAACTGAGTGCGTCGGTGTATCGAATAAGGGCGTTTTTTTTCAATTAACAAGCTAGCAGCTTGAGTCTGCTACTTTGCTACTTATATGCATTGTATGAACTTATCACAGCTGGCCCACGTTTGAGACGGCATTTTTGCCTGCAGTCTTGATCGTGGATGAATTAAGCCGTCACCTCACAATAGATAGTCAGCACAGGTTTGGCTGTACTGCACTAGTCTTAAAATCTGTCGGTAAAATGGAATGGCGCATTTGCGTTCGCCTTGTGATCGGAAGAGATATGTGCACGGGTTCGATCCCCGCCGTTGCACATTTGTATTTATGAAGCCCGTCTTACGGGGCGCGAAATGCGAAACCAAATCCGTGGACGTTAAATGTTGGCTGTCAGGGTCAGCCCGAAACAAGTAGGTCTCAGAATGTAGTAACCTTCATTAACTAGTGTTTGTATTCGGGAGAAGAACAAAAGCTAAAGTTTGTATGCTTTACACAATATCCTTTCTATGGTTCGCGTAGTTTAGAGAAAACTCGCCCTTGGCAATGTTTACCCTGCAACAAAAAATCTACTGTCCGCTGACACAGTAGCGCCACTGTTCGGCGAAATGAGACTGGCAATTCTGAGCAAACATTCTACAAAATTTCCTGACTTATCAGCTTGACTGCGGAATCGGGGAACGGGACGGGTAAGCCACCGTCCATGCACCAAGGGTATTTTGTGTTACTATAACAGGAGTATACCAGACACGGTAATTGTCGAGCTAAACTTTAAAAACGTTACCAACACGCTTAGACTAAATCACCTGCTTAAAACTGCTTGCTCTTTCCGTCCCCGACTGTACAGCTGGCCCACTAGATGTACAGGCTTCAATGAAAGTTGATTTGGCGGGAAGAGTTTATAGAGTCATATTATCGTGTTCAACAGGGTGATCCTTGTGGGGGCCACAATTTTGCGTCGCTATCCTCAAGGTTTAATTACCTTTCTTTCGAGTTTTTACCGTGGTTCCTGGATGACGGCACTCTCACCGGGACACTTAAAGAGACATTGTCCAGGTAAGGGAGCTCGAAGGTTTCTCAGAACATACGTTGAATGGCGCCACGTGCGATATTTTTACTTTTTCAAAAAGACTCCCATTGCGATTCCATGCTATAAATGGTGTGCAATCTTTTGTCAGCTGTAAGGCTAATCCCCGTTCATGCACCCGAGCTTCTAGAGGCGCAAATTCGTGACGACATATCTTTTCATCGCCATATCTTTAACTACAGGAGGTTCTAACTTCCTTTGCTGGTGTTCCCGACAAGGACTCTTGGATGCTCTCCCAGCCCATTACCTGCTTTTCGTAAGCCTGTCAAGTCCGAGACTGATGTGTGATCGTGGCCTATGCCAAACCGGATGTGCTTCACTTGTGTTGACGAAAGCTTATCAAGTATTCTTAGGGTACCCTAAAGAGTCAGCTTAAACAATCTTCTTAGTTACAGGTTTTGCTGCCGAGGTCCTCCGGGAGAATAAGAACTCGTATCTTGGGTCTCTTAAAAACGCAGAGACCCTGGTGTAGATGATGAAGTGAAGGCCGTTGCCTCGTGTACGACGTCACTGCATCTGGTACGTTAGCCGCATTGTATGCTCGTCAAACCACTTGCCGATGGAGGTTGGAGCAGCCGCTTAACTTGCCGAAGATCGCAAGCTGGCTAAATATAAAGAAACAGAGCAAAACTTCCTCGTTAAACTGGTCGCCTTCGAGGCATTGGGCTCAATAAGAAAACTCACAAGAAGAATTTTCTCGCGGAGCTGACAATCACAGTATTATCATACTCAGCGGCAACCTGTGATAGGAGAAAGTATCGGTTTAGACTTAACGCGGAAAACGATGCGTCGACCATATGCGGTTTATAGCCAGGTCGAGTCGGCGTTGGAAATGCATGTGTAGCTGAATGACAAAGATGGATAAGTATATTAGTGCACTGTAAAAAAGCCCAATAGGCGGCCTGATCTGCAAATTGAACAACAGTCCTTGACTCAGCAAGGTTTCCGTTCGACCGACGACTATGCAAAAATAAACACACACATATATATATATATATATATATATATATATACATATATTATATATATATGTATATATATATATATATATAATATATATATATATACATATATATATATATATATATATATATATATATACATATAATATATATAAAACGGTAGGCTGTGACACCTTTTCCCAGATGACCACAGCAATAGCAAGCAGCGTTCGATCACTTTGCTGCTCAATAGAGAAGAGCTAATTCGTTGAGACTGCTGCGGGTCGCAAGTGTGACACTGTAGGCGGATGTCAATGTCCGCGTAAGCCGCGTAAGCTACGCGGCTGCAATCGACCGATCGAAGCCGATCGTAGGGTAATATTTGTAGTACCTAGAGGCTGCGGTTGTGTCTGCCCGCATGTCTTCGGGTGAATGGGCAAACGTATCGACGCCACGGCCGCCGTTGCTGGTGGCTGGACTTGTAGTGGAACTTATTGGACAGTTGTGATGAATCGTTGTAATAGCAGCCGCTGCTATCTCTAGTGGAATAGACGGAAGTATGCGTAACACGTGGCCATGCAGTCGGTGAACACCCAGGGTTGAACAACACGTGCCGGCGGTAGCAGTGACAGCAATGCACGTATTAGGAGGTGCTTCTGTCCCCAATAGATAGACCTGATAAATATATATATATATATATATATATATATATATAATTATATATATATATATATATATATAATTATATATATATATATATATATATATATAGGTGGGCGGATCTAAAAGTTCTGACACGTATTTATAAAAAAATAATGGCCATTTAGTCTGTCAGACTGTTTCTGTTGCTCTGCACAATAGCTCCCGCCCACTGAAATGCACTTGTGCCACCTTCGTCCCCACTTTTCAAAACAGTTTTTTTTCAAACGCATCTTTCGAAATCGGGTTGCTCCTGCTAATCGACATTTATCTCCTCAATAGCCTCAAAACGTTGCCTCTTAGATGTGTTCTATTTGCGAACAGGGAAATTCGCATGGGCAATGTCAAGTGATGAAAAGGAATAATATTACGGAAATGTGGAAAACTAATGTTTTTAATGATTTTTCAAAATAATTTCATACAATTTGTGGGAGGATACTGTCTACCCTGCGTACAGCAACAAGCGTTACTACCGGTCGCTCCTCAGGCCCGCCGCTGAGGGAGGATCTGAAAAAAACGGTAGAATCTGAAGAAAATGTGCGCCTTTGACGTGGGCGCTGCCTCGAATGTACTATTTGGTAATTAAATCATATTTATATAGTAGCGCTGCTCAAAAGCCATCGGTGTCATTCATGCATTGCCGGCATCCTGTAGAACGCTTCTGGCACTTCTCTCATCTTCTGATAAAAAAACTCCGATGCAATCGATCGCCTTTACAGGTGGTACAGTTCAAGTGTCCGTGGCATCTACAGTACAAACAACTACGAGTGGTCCAGCTACGTGACTTTTGCTGAACTTAGTTGACCCCATAGACAACACATACCAAAGGCCAGCTAGGGACGCCCTTTGACACAAAGACGCCCAGTCGCACCACCCAGTTGTGACTGGTAGGCTGCAGACGTCGCCAACCTCCCTCTGATGAAACGTCAGTGCCGCTCTTACATCATGTTCAATGTGCGCACTGAGACATTTGCGACCTTCATCACAATAACCTATATCGCAGAAACATTGAAAACAGTAGGAAGAACTCCCTGGCGGCGGTACTGCAAGGGAAAATGCTGGCCGCTAGCCGACCTTCACAGAGTAATGTGGCGGCGTTTGTTTGTTGCTTTCGTCTACGTGCGAACTTTTGAAGTAAGAAGTTTCTTTGTCGTAGCATTCGTGGCTCTGGCAACGCCGGAAAGGTCACGGTAAGCAAGTACAACGTTATCAGCATAGGTCACTCACGACACTCAGTTTTCGAAACTCCTGTGTGGTACAATTGGAGACAACCCACAGTTATCAGAAGGATGCATTACATGCATCACAAGGAGCTGACTGCGAACTCCGGCTTTGCAAAATTGTGCATCTTTAGTTTGTTTCATTTTGTCGTATAGCTTAATTGTTGTTTATTTTGACTTTATCTTTCTGTCTCTATGGTGCTATGCCGGTTTGCCTTTCAGCCAGAAAAGTGTCTTCTGCAAAGTAGCGTCGATTCTACCGATCTCGTCTAATTTAAATAATAGTAAAGTGTGTTGCAAAAAATTGCAACTCATGTTTTTTGTTGATAATTTCGGCTCGAAATTTTAAGCGCATCATGTACATGACGACACACGAGTATGGTGTTAATTTCGTTGCAATCTCACAATCGGTTCATACGAAATATAAAAAAGTGTGAAAAAACAGTGTTGCAAAATATTAGCAACAATAACGCCTTACGGCGTATTCGATTTTTAGCAGGGCTGTATGACTTATTTGATACTACATATTCTATTTTTGAAACGGAGTTTTCGTCCCTTCTTCTGAATCAAATCGTAAACTTGGTCTTTCATGGAGTTAATGAGCTGTTGTAAGTACGCAAGTGGAATATTAGTCCATGCTTGCTGGACAGCTTCTTTGAGGTCCGACAAATTATCATATTGTCGACCATTTGCGTAAATATGCTTTGCCAAATGTCCCCAAAGATTTTCGATGGGATTCAGGTCTGGACTCAATGCCGGCCAGTCAAAAAGTGGCACTCCTTGTTCTTGAAAAAAGGCTATAGTGCTAGCCGAGGTATGAAACGTGGCGCTGTCTTGTTGAAAAACTGCGTCAGGTCCCCCAATTCTTCTGAAATGGGCTTCTAACTGGGAACCGACGATTACGCTGGTACTTGTCGGAATTGTTTCGGTCCACAATCGCGACTAGATCGAACTTCCCATTATATCCAAACGCGCCCTAATATTTCACAGAACCACCACCGGCCACACGTTTCGAGAACCATTTAGGTTCCTTCCGTAAGTCGTGCCAATAGTACTGACAGCCGTCAGGGTCATTGATATTAAATTTCTTTTTATCCGAGAAGACGATGTTTTTCCACTCGTTAACCCAAGTTTGGTATCTATGCGAAAATTCACGCCGTGCGACAATGTGCTTCGCTTGCAGTCGCGGTATAAGCTTCCTTTTCGCGTATCGCACGTTTTTGTCAGAACTTAACACTCGGTACACTGTGGATCGGTGCACTGGCACTCCCAAAGTAGTTCTGATCCTGGAAGAAAACATTTGGTCATGAGTAGCCAACTATATGATCCTTCGCCGATCTCGAATAGTTAAAACTGGCTTACGCCCACTGTTAGATCTGCACCTTTGGTTCCCTCCAGGCTGTAAGAACCTGCTGATGGCGCTCTTATGCCGTCCTAATCTGGTTGCTATAGCAGTTACTGTATGAGCGAGCTCAGCATATGCCTCAATTCTTGTATTTTCGTTATCCGAGAGATCCTTTGTACGACCCATGGTTTAAACATACGCTTCGCCGTTAGTTTGGAACAACGACTAAGCTGTAGAACATTTTGCAGCTATAGAACGATTGATTTAGCTAGACAATATTCCTGACATTTGATACCCGGGATCGAATATCAGCTGTAGTATCGACTATCCTCTACAAACAAGAGCTGTGTCGTTAGCATGTTATTGTTGCTAATATTTTGCAACACTGTTTTTTCACACTTTTTTTTATTTTTTGTATGAACCGATTATGAGATTGCAACGAAATTAACACCATACTCGTGTTTCGTCATGTACATCATGCGCTTAAAAAATCAAGCTATTCAAATAAACCAAGCCGAAATTATCAAAAAAAACATGAGTTGCTAATTTTTTGCAACACACTTTAACATTTTATCCTTGTGAAAGGCTTGATGCACATGCGTCTTCTTTATAGTATTGTTAAGATATTTACGAAGCATCACATCTCAAAGAACTACCGGTTGTTTCTTATGTTTGTAATACAACTTCTCAGATTGTTAATTTTTTTCGCTAGTAACTGGAACCTTTGCTGCGTCTCCTTAAACCGCCGGGAAAATAAACTGTTTGTTTGCTGCTCTATAGTAGAACATGAATTCTGTAGGGGTGGGGTCACAGCGTCAGATCTGCACAGAAAGCTTGACAGTGCCATGTTAACTTATTGACATTGAGCGCAGAAGGCACCCACTTTCCTGTGCTAATAACGGTTCTAACGTAACGGTTTTTGTATTTGTCCATTCACTTGAGCAATCGTATTGGCAACAATTAGATGTGCAATGCTTGGCTTGATCTTTGCGGCTTTTAACAGATGCACAACTTAACCAGATTCTTTTGTCCCTGTCCTAAATTGGAGTCGGAGGCGACTCTTGGTTATCGATATTTTGCTAACAAACTGCCAATTAAGTTCCGTTTTCATGCACCTTCGTTTCCCTTCAATCTTATCTTCCGCCAGATTAAAGAGCTCACAGGCGGAAATTAGCTTACAATTCTTAAGTATCACGCCATCAATTTTTGTATTGGGATACATAACAACCCTAGAAAACAACGACACAATTACTAGAGTTGCTAAATATTGATTGATAATATTATTAATTATAGTTCATTGCTAAGGCAAACATGGATATATGAATATGCCTTTCTATGTATATATATATATGATCATAAGTCGCATAGGAACGCATATAGGTTTATAAAAATCTAATTAACACTATAAATATAAGTATTTATAAATACTTTTTATGCATATATATGCATAGATGAATTTACCGTGTATGAAGAGAACAGGTGGTCCAGGTTTGACACGGTACGTGGGTGGAACGCTTCGCGAGATAGGGATTCGGACGAGGCTAAGCAGATAGCCATCGTTGGTCACCACTGGATGCTGTTCGACCGGATAGCGGAACTTTCGTACCAAGCCCGCCTGGAATCAACGACAACCATCAATTATGCAATAATTTTCATTTCTCCCGACGTAATTCTAGGCACGGTTAAATCCCCCATATATATATATATATATATATATATATATATATATATATATATATATATTGGTACGTTTCTATCACCACGAAGGCGAATCAAGCTGTCTCGACGGCTCGACTGTTTCGTGCTGTTTACGTACCTAACACGTGCAATAGAACAAAGCGCAATGTGTCGATTTAATCGCTCGTTGTAGTGAAGATTTTGATGTGACAGGTCGTTCGCCACGAGAGGATCGGCCTTTGCCGAATGAAATAACCGCTCTCGCAAATTGTAAAAGACATTTAATGCTCGACGAGGTCATACATACGGCAGACGCATCATCGGGTCCATTAGTTCAACGAAGCAGTCATAGTTATGTGACACGTAGCGTTGTATTAGCGCGGATTGCACACGATCAACAGTAATAGGACGGAACTACTGACATAGAACACGACCAGCACAAGCTTGCAACCCGACTTTGATGACAGAAGCGGCTGCGACAGCGTTGATCAAACATTAATGCATATATATATATGATCGTACATATATATACATGTATATACCTGTATGTACCGTACATGTATATACCTGACCATGCCACATCCTCGAGGATGCCCGTTCATGAGAAAAACCTTAGTACCGATGCTAACTGACAACTATAGTCCGCACAATTTTATCCTGGTGACAATCATATTAGAAATTCATTGTTGACCATAAATACCACAATCTGCCTTCCTATGGGTGCGTCCAATCTGCAAGAGGACGGGTTTATTAAATGAAAAATCTACGCAACTAAATTCCTTTAGGGCTCGGGTGTTCCGCACGACGTTCATGTCTAGAGTCGACACGATTTTGCATAAATAGCTTACATTTAAAAAATCGTCATGTTTGTATCTGTAAACTACAATCACGTTACAGTAATGATCACAAATTTGCCGGTCAACACAACACAACCTCTACAATTGAGTTGAGTGAGACCCTACAAGAAGAAGCAATGAATCACGATTCTCACCGGTGCATTAATAATGATATACTCATATCAGTTCCAAAATGTGCCGCAATTCGTTCCAAAGCCGCCAGCAGCAGCGGCAGCAACAATAACGAACTGTAATAACAACAAGAATAACAATGACAACGCTTTACTGCGCTCTGCAAAGCGGCAGTAGCAGATAGATCAAAATCATCATCAATAGTAAATAGTTGTCATATATTGTCTGGACAGAAGCGCAAATCTCGCTTGATAGGGTGTGTGCCGCCCGCCCGCCGCCCCCCCCCAAAAATGAGAGAAAAAATTGAATTGAATAGCCAAATTGCGTTCATCTATTTCACGACAGTTCCTCACGGCTCAAAATTTGGCCACGCCACATTTCCTCTCAGCCTGCGTTTGCTCTCTTGCTCGTGTTCGCCACCGATGCTTCTCGGTGGTACTCACGGGGTAACAGTCGAACCTCGCACGCAATCAACGGGCGAATTACATTAGATGCCGCCAATCGACACGCATACACAATTGTCAAACACGTCGCTGAATGAAATATTCGATCCTTTCATCATTTAGCGGCTGCGTCATTGATTTGACTCGGTTGTCTATCTCTTAATGTGGGGCCGCGTACCTAGCGCGGTGAAATCTGCCCGTTTTTCTTTTGCTCTTCGATCTGCCGACCGGCTGCTGTTAGAAGCTTCGATTCCTTTTTCTCTCGCTGGCTCTCTCGCTCGCTCGCTTTCTCTCTGTCGCGTTCTCTGATTAAGCTTCGTGTAGTTTGCCGTCTCGTCTGGTTGTCTTCTTTTTGATTCTCTGGCTTTCTCCGCGCTCCTCCGCGTTACGCGGCTCATTGTCACATTATCTGATTTCCGTTTCGGCATCTGAGACTCTGACCATAAAAGCGGTCTGAAGCGGTCGGAAGTGGGAAGCAGTATACCATCTCATTGCAAAATTGGTTAGCGTGATTTTTCCACCCTTCCACTTCCATCGGTGTCCATCCATTCATATGTCATGTTGCTCTGGCCGCCCACCACGAAGTCAACAATCGTTGGCGTCCCCGAGTACGTAGTCAGTACCTGAGTGGCATAGATATTGATGAAGTCGTATAACGCACCGTCGCCCTGACGCACCGTCTCGATACTGTGCCCGGCTTATCGCCGTCCACTGTCTGCTACCAAGAGCCGTTTTCGTCCGTTCGATACAAAAGGTTGATAGAACAAGCGAGAGATGCTGGAACCTTCGCTGACTGTGGGACAGATACTGACGCAGTTTTCTGCCCGGGCGTCTCGCCTCTCAAGTTTTTCGAGAAACAAGTAAAGCCCAACAAAAGTAGTGAGGTGCGTATAGGAGGTGTCATCTTGACGCAATTGTGTGATCTTGGCAAATATATGCTGCATAATTCAATCAATGCATTCATTGACTAACTAGAAAGTTGTGAGTTCGAGAGTTCTGTCCAAGGGAAAGTGAAGCCAAACTTTCTAGAGCAGACGATGAGGGCAGAGATAGTATTGAACGTATGCATATATGTATGCACGGGTACCACCATTACATATGCATGAAGCCAAGCTGTTTTAATATTGAAGAATGTGTTTGTAGCTTTTGCGGAGAGTTTGATATTGAACGCTATCATATACTTGTGTGCTCAGAAGCTTGCGGAACGTCCTTATCATCCAAAGTTAAATACATATTGTAAGACCAAAAAGTCACATTATGACACCCTGTGAAAATTGAATCAACTGTCTACCAATTTTGTGGTGAAATAAATGCTGAATTGAATTGAAATATGTGTGCTTTACAACTTGTATGGTGTTATATCGAATCTTGATTTCGATTCAATTCTGTATCTAGAATTTAAAGCAGGAGGACTGCATACAGAAAAATAAGCCGCATGGTTGAATCCGTAATGTACAAACATTCGCTTACAATGAACCCGTTCTCGCCATGAATTTCGGTCTCTTTTTAGTTTGAATTTCGAACACGCACACCAGTCGTTGAGATATCAAAAGTTCTATCAGTGAAAGATGTGTCCAGCTCACATTATCACGACTTGCCGTGTTAATGTCAGCTAATCAATAAACTACCACTACAACAGCAGAAGCCACTACATTGAGAACGTCGGCAACCGGAACAATGACACTCGCAGCACCACCAACAAATAACAATAATAATAATAAAAATAATAATAATAATAATAATAATAACACTGCACAGTAGTAGTACCAAATTAGAGACTGGCAACAACAACGACAGCAGCAGCAACAGCAACAACAATAACAAAAAAAAACAACAACAACAACAACAACAATATTAGCTGCAAGGTCCCCAAACGAGCAAAAATACCAACCACACCGACAACACCCATAACGGCGAACCATCAACTTAAACTGGCGGTACACGCAGAGCCATCGCCAAGGACGACGAGACAGGAACGACAATACGGCAACAAAATAAATGAACGACTGTGAAGCCTGCCTGGGCAGAAGTACCGACATGAGCAAAAAGTAACAATATGCACAACAAGGTAACATGTCATATGTATGCTAATGTGCTGATGTGTTGAGAATGCCACGACGAAGTGCGAGGCGGCCGCGCAGAAGTGAACGATTAACAACAACTATACACTGCTTCTTCAGCCACGTGAAGCCACTGCGACTTCAACACCACGCGGCGGCCGCTAATCTCTTTTTTTGGCGGATAGTCATTACGGTAGCGAGGCATACGAGCGACTGGCAATATATGTAGCGGTGGCCTCGCGACACCCCACGACTCCTCTCTGGCGAGGCAGGCGATTGGCGACCAACGGAATGAGCGACAAGAAGTGCTCAATGCATGCTCGGCTAGCCCGGCCCTGAGTGAATCGACGTACTCTTCATGGTTTCTTCTGACATGCTATTGATGAATAATGTCGCTTCGACTACTACTACTACTACTACCACATGTATTACTGCTATGAATTGTTACAACAATTCGAACAGCAGCAGCAACAACAACAACAACAACAACAACAACAACAACTACAGCAACACAAACAACAAAAGTAGCAGTAGCTGCACTAGCAGCAACAACAACAACAACAACAACAACAACAACAACAACAACAACAACAACAACGACAACAACAACAACAACGACAACAACAACAACGACAACAACAACAGCTGGCACGTTGATGGCAACAATAACTAAAACAACAACGAAAACAACAACGACAACAGCAGCAGCAACAACAACAACAACAACTGAATCAACAATGACAACAACGCCGACAGCAGCAGCAGCAGCAGCAAAAACAACATTCATATGAACAGCAACAACCGTCAACAAGTGCTACAGCGGTTACTGCAACCGCCTACTGTAGCTACTAGACATTTCGGAGGTTGGGGTTGTCGGAAAACAGGCATGCCGAGGGGCCGATGTTTGTTGGCTTGGTTGTCAAGAGCACTCGATGAAGACAGCTGGGGACGATGATGATAATGATGATGATGATGATGATGATGATGATAGTGATGATGAGGGTAACGCTGACAAGAGATACTCGCACTTGACTACAAGGGGAGACAGGCGACAACGCTAGAAAACGGATGTCCGCATCCACGTCGTCCAGCGATGGTCATGAATGTCTGATGTCACCGGGGTCGATGGGCGAGCGGAAGAGGTTAGATAAGACTGGATGAGGCAGAGACGGAAGGCAAAGACGCAGAAGACGGCAATGACTTTGGCAACGAAGACACGTAACCACACTAGGTATGCCCCGTTATTGATGTTGTTGTAGCTGTTGCTGTTGTGGTTGTTGTTGTTGCGGCTGCTGTTGTTGTTGTTGTGGCTGTTGTAGTTGTTGTTTCTGCTGTTGTTGCTTCTGCTGCTGCTGACATTGTCATCTTCGCCGCCGAGAATGACAGGCGATGGGCGCTGTTGACAATGATGACCATGATGCACCTGATGTCACGCGATACCATGAGCTAACACCGCTTCGCTACACTCCTCTCTGGCCTCGTATGATGATGTGACGACATGTTCGCCAATAGCTCTGTTCGCGCAGCACACACAGACATATATATATATATATATATATATATATATACTAGGTAGATCAAAAAGCTTGTAGCATGGCATGTCTACACTTTGAAAAAGCTCGTGCTGACTGCAGCGCCGGAGACAGATGTTCTTGGGAACTAAAAGTGAATATTATGCGAATTGCGGTTTCGAATTGCGCTTGTGAGCAGGTCGCGCAACTGTAGAGCTAAGACTCTTTACCACAAGGATAAACAGACGACAACGCTAGAAAACGGATGTCCGCGTGGTTTCTCGAAACCACTAATGGAGCAGTGCATACACGTATTCATTTTTAAGGCTTTTAGCTGTAACCGAAATTAAATGTAGGGTTTACGGAGCTAATGCATCGGCGTATAGTACAAATACTAAATAGATTGTCTCATTTTGCGAAAGGTAATTTGGGCACCGAATATGTGCCAAGAACATATAGGATGAGAAAACTGTGCTAGACGTCTGCTAACTCGTGATGATTGACCGCTAAGTGAAGCTGCGCTAAATAGCAGCAGATACGGGCATTCGCTATGGGGCAGTACATCAAATTTTGCATCAGCAATTATGCATAGAAGATGTAAAAACCGGATGGCTACCGCGCAAGCTAGAATTGAGCAGACATTGACACGCGTGTCAATTTCAGAAAGCTATTTGAAACTACTGAGACAAAATCTGCAGAACTTTTCGAGCCAATTCGTACGAGCCCCCGATGAAACCTGGATCCACCACTTCACTCCACAGCGCGAAGATGCCACCGGGGAGCAGACCGCACGTCGCAAAAGGTCTCTCACCAGGTAAAGAGACCGAAAAAGTTTTGGTGACCGTTTTCTGGGATGCAAGAGATAATCTATTGAATGGCTACTTTTCTACAGAAAAAGCGAAAACCGGGGTGTACTACGAAACACTTTTGCATCGGCTAACAGAAAGCATAATAACACTGCGGCTCGCGATGCAATAGAGGAGGGTACTGTTTTACCACATTGCGCCCGCCTACGCATCCCTCTTTGCCATAGCAAAATCGTGGAACTGATGTTGCAAATTGTTAAGCATCGCCATATTTTCCCGAACTGGCCCTGTGCGACAATTATTCATCGTTTCGAAACCTTATTAGCTATCTCTCCGGAAATGGATATCAGAGCAATCATGATGTGATTTATATGGGCCGTGGATGAGTTTTTTGAATCTAAAGACTCTGAATATTGTTCTTGTGATATAAAGGCTATTGACGCTATAAATAACCTAGATGTATTGAGCTTCGGTGGACTATAAGTAATACAACTTTTTTTAATCTTCTATTTTCACGTGGTCTTGCAATGAAAAAAGGGAGATCTCAATAGGCACATCTTAATGACGGACTCAACACGTCTCTATTGCAACCGAGGGTGAGAGAAGAGACACTCTCTTAATAAGCAACTGTCTCTGCACACAGGTTAGTTTGTCAGCAGGTGGGTGACAGACAGCAAGTGGTGATGAAGGTAGCAAGAACAATAAATAACAAACATATAAATAAAAAACGACAACAGTAACGAAATCTAGCAACAAATAGCCGCAACAGCAACAGTAATAACAAATAGGCATATAACGACAACAACAAAAACAAAAACAACAACAACAACAACAACAACAAAACAACAACAACAAAACACAAAACAACAACAACAACAACACAACAACACGACAACAACAACAACAACAACAACAACAACACAACAACAACAACAACAACAACAACAACAACAACAACAACAACAACAACAACAACAACAACAACAACAACAACACAACAACAACAACAACAACAACAACAACAACAACAACAACAACAACAACAACAACAACAACAACAACAACAACAACAACAACAACAACAACAACAACAACAACAACAACAACAACAACAACAACAACAACAACAACAACAACAACAACAACAACAACAACAGCAAAACTGACGACAAAGTAATAATAAAGTCACTTCAGTGACCCACGCCACTAAAGCCAGTCCCTTCGTACCGTTAAAGCACAACCGATCATTATGAAGCCGTCATCCTCTGTTGCTGCTGGCGTGTGTCATTATTCGGCACCAGCCAAGCGCGAGAGCTGGCTGGTGCAGCAGCAGCAGCAGCAACACTGTCGCAGCCCCGTTGGCATCGAGAGATGAATGAAGCTCGTGAGCTTCGACGTGGCCAGCGCGTATACCTCATACGAAACGAAAACCCCCTGCTATGATGCACTGTGAACGTTTCAAATCAAACCAGTTGACACGTCCAACTGCGGCCACTCCCCGGTGCGGCACGTACAAATCTGGCGTATCCTGCTAATGAACTCTTTCCTGCCTTCTTCTTCTTCCATAATTAGGTTTAGGACTTGATCTGGTCGGAACGGTTTCCCCAACCCTCACCCACCAGCTCTACGTTAAAGACGCGTATATCGAATCGTTTTGGTAGAGTTGCTGTAACACCTCGACATCGTCACGTTATTATTACATAATAGCTCGAATTTTGCATATAATAATAAATAGCATAATAACAATAGTTCGAATTTTGTAGTAGTTTGTAGTTTTCTCATGCATGGGACGCTTTTCGGAACGAGAATATTTCGTTTGCGACAGTGTCGTATGTAACTGTCTCTTCTCTTGAACTGTCACACTGTATGTGTGTGTGTGTGTGACTGCAAGAGTGTGTCTAGGCGCGAATGTTTCACAGTAGGACCGATAGACAATCTATTAAATATATATATATATATATATATATATGTTTGATAGATAGAACAAATAGATATAATACAGTGAGAGACGTGTCGACTTGAACTACATTAAATAAAATAGTTTTACGATTTGTAATACAAACTGGTAACAAGGCTCCGTGTAGGCTTCGGAAGGCGGTACAAACCGATCGAAATCTCTTCGATAAAAATCCATCAAGTTAAGGCTTCTGCCGTAAGCAATTTTGAATGCATTATGTGTCTGGTAAGATATTGACCCACGTAACTATAATCGATGGACAAACGAACACAATTTTTCAACAAGCGTGTTGTGTCGCAGCAAGAGGTCAACGAGTTTACGAAATATGACATTTTAAAAGACTTTCTGGTGATAGGCGAATAATCTCGTTAGGTCGTTGTCGTTTGTAACACCAGCATTTAGATCATAAACCTGTATCATAAATAAATGAGGCATCGTGCACATTTAGCCTAGACGACACCGAGTCGTTTAATAGCGTTAGCTACCACTAACTAGATTGTGGCACAATGAGTTCGGACACTCTTCTGACCTAGCAATGTTGCATATTTTTAGACGGAAACACGCAACGCTAGAATCTTGTGAAAACAAACTCTATCGACTTAAGTACTTACACGGTATCTGGGCATATTCAAGTAGTACGCATAGTCTAGCATCTATTGGTCTAGCATCGAACTGTCGAGTATGTTCCATTTTTCCTCTCTAGCGTTTATCCCTTCTTAAAATTTCATTTATGTCGTGCACATTACATATTTATAATACAGTTTATATGAATATATCTACTGTAGCTTGGAGACAACGAAAAGTTAAACCACGGAAAACTGATTTTAAGCATTTGCCGCAGCGAATGGTCAGTGAGTGAGTTCCAATAACAAAACATCTGTGTACTCAATAAAACGGTTGTACGTCTCTTCAACATAATTGAATGGCCAAAGCAGTTATCCCAGTTTCTCAGTCGCGAGGCCTCTTTCGGGCTGACTCTCAGCCAACATTTAACGTCCGCGGGTTTGATTTCGCATTGCTTCTTCTATACGGACCCTATACATACAAATGTGCAACGGTGGGGATTGACCCGTGCACCTATGTTTTTCCTCCGGTCGCGAGGCGCATGCGAATACATCACGCTACCTACGGGCTGGACACAGTCGCAAAGCTAATGCTGTAAAACCAGGTTCGGCAGTTGCCACGCTTAATTTCATTTGTTGACACCCGCATCAAATACGATTGCTTTGTGATCGTTGTGCATCAATACCGACGAGACTTCCTGGCAATAATTTAATGGAGGGATGGTGTCAGTAGTAAGGCCGAGTATGCTACACCGTCTGGTTGGTTTTTGAACACACCGCTCTAATATGCGCATATACAGGTCAATTTCCTCTTGCTGGTTATGCGAGCAGCTTGGTACACACTGCATTCCGCGCTGCATCCATAAAGGCAGTAAGTGGTACATTGGTGGTGGTCCGTTTACGCGGACGTTTGAATGGCCCGGCCAACCGATGCAGAGCGTTGGGAGAAAATAGGCAAAATGACGTGAATGGGCGAAGAAACAGTGGTAGGGGAACACAGTTGACAGGCGAAAAGTAGCGACATGTATAGCGGCGTATCAATGCGTCAGGCATTGCGCGTGACATACGGTATGGCATGGCCGTCGTGTCTACGCGGTCCATCCATTCCACATAATCGGCCAGCGGCTAGCAATATGGAATTCGGGTCGGTGCAAAACCGGTGTCGGGCTGGAAAACACGAACGTGTCTCGTCATTGGAAAGCGTGCTAAACGGTGTTCGAAAAGCTGGAAAATATCGAGATACGCGCATGCGAAGTGAAGCCGGTGAAGCCTAGCGTAGCCGCCGCCGCCGGCGGAAAATAACGACGCGGGCTTTGACAACTAAATAGATAGATGTTCTGGACGTAGTTGAACAAGTACGACATTGGACATTGTTCGGTTATGACATGCAGATAGAATAGAAACAGATGTAGACCTACAGTGTCTCTTGCACATAGGCGCGAAGGCAGCGCCGAGAGTGTGTCGACCTCGGTCCTGGCGTGACGTGCAGTCGCGTGCGCCTTGCGACCGGAGGAGACACACAGATGTACGAGTACACCCGGGTTTGATCCCCACCGCCGTTTCATATTCATATATGTATGGGAGTTCGTCGTACTCAGCAATGCAACGAAAGCATGTCTGTGGACGTTCAATGTTAGCTAAGAGTCACCTCGCTGGCCAAAAAAAGCCAAGATTGTCGCAGCCTTTGTCTCTGTGAGCTCAACGAGAATCGCCAAAGACGAGGCGAGACACACCACAATGAAGCAGGATGGCTTAGTGGCAAACTGGCTTTGCCTTGCATTTGGGAGGACTGGGTTTGAGACCCAGACCGGCCACTCCTAAATTGGTTTGCATGGTTTCCAATTTAGACAAGGTAAATGGCGGAGATTAAAAAATTGCCATGACATGAATAAACTGTACACGGGCAATTGCCTTACGGAAAATAAAAATAAAGGAAGGCGTATATATCGCTGATGTCCACCTTTGTTGACCGCTCACTGGCCATAGAGACTTTAGCAAGTACGGCTGTGGAAGTGAAACTGGAGTATTTGAAGTGATTGACTGTTCAAGCTCGATTTTTCAACAAGCGGCGAAGAAACGATAAAGTAGCAGCAATGACTACACAAATGAATGGATTCATTCTTCGGTCATACACACTCTTAAGAAAGAACAGGTGAATGCCTATTTATCCACATGTGACGGAAGTGTTTGAATTTGTTGTTATTATCCTTATTGCTGCACCTGCTGCCTTTGTTGTTGCTGTTATTGTCGTCGAGGCCGCTTTATATAGTATGTTTATTGTTGCAGCTATTGTTATTTTTGTTGTTTTGTGACTGCTGTTAGTGTAGTTGTTCTGTTGCTGCTGCTTCTGTTGTTGCGTTTTTCTTTTGTTATTGTTGTTGTTGTTGCTATTGTTGTTGTTTTCAATTTAAATGCTTTACTCCAATCCGATATGGCGGCGTCAGCCGACTAGCAACACGCAGTAGAAGATCGGATCATCGAAGAATGTTTGTTTCCATGATGTTCGAACAAATTTGTTTGTTTGCCGAAAAGCGACCGAAGGCTAAAGGGAGATAGGGAAAGCAAGATAGAGCCTGTTTTAGATACTCTTCACAAAGGCAGGTTCGTATCGTTCCTGCGTGCTGAAGACAGGACAAATTTCGCCGCCGCGTCAAACTTTCGACTCAATGGCTAGTCGAAGACATGTTGAGAACGTCTAATCGAATGTCGACAACGGTAGAGTCTTCGTGCAAGTACGTATTTCCGCTACACTCACTGACACCATATCGGTGTAAGCATCTAGAATTATAATTTTTTTAAGGAGGTTGTTTTTAAAGTGCAAGCATCTAGAAATGTATTTTAAGCATGGTCACAACAACAACAACAACAACAACAACAACAAAACAACACACAACAACAACAACAACAACAACAACAACAACAACAACAACAACAACAACAACAACAACAACAACACAACAACAACACACAACAACAACAACAACAACAACAACAACAACAACAACAACAACAACAACAACAACAACAACAACAACAACAACAACAACAACAACAACAACAACAACAACAACAACAACAACAACAACAACAACAACAACAACAACAACAACAACAACAACAACAACAACAACAACAACAACAACAACAACAACAACAACAACAACAACAACAACAACAACAACAACAACAACAACATTAACATCCACAATAACAACAACAACATCCACAACAACAACAACAACAACAACAACAACAACAACAACGACAACAACAACATTCGAACAGTTGCCGGGCATGACGGATTCGATCTGCTGATGACATTCGCAGTCTTTAGGACGAAGCGTGCCGTTGAACGATTTGGAATCTTTTGCTCCAATTTGCTCCAATCGAAATGTTCCAGGAAAGCGTTGCCTCCTCTCGCGTTGCCGTTACAGGTCGTCTCGTTCCGCTCAGTTACACCACGTCACACCGCCGACACGTCAACATCAGCATTGTCAGTCACCGATCGGCGACGATGGCTGAAGGACAGCCGATAAATCGACAGCACAGCTGGCTAGTGCACGCCAGCATACAGAATAGCCTCAATAGCCGCAGATTATGTCGTAGCATGAGTAGCAAGAATGTAGCAAGAATGGGGGAACTGGTATTAAGAAAATGATATTTAATTAGTTATATAATGCAAAATAATATAACTGTAAAGGAGCAGCAGAGCTTCTCTTTTCCATCAGAGTATCTTGTATGTTACGCAATTTCTGTGTGCTCTTCTGG
The DNA here is from genome assembly GCA_003439945.1 of Dermanyssus gallinae. NCBI lineage: Eukaryota > Metazoa > Arthropoda > Arachnida > Mesostigmata > Dermanyssidae > Dermanyssus > Dermanyssus gallinae. The sequence goes on from QVRM01005993.1 coordinate 221,331, forward strand.
CGGTGATGGATAAGTTGTAGCTCATCCATTTGTTGTAACCCATTGTGACATATGTACATGCTGCTAACCGCAGCAAAAGTTGCGTTATTTCTGCTGTACTGTCTTGGTAAGATTACTTTAACTAGCAGAAGTTGTAGTAGTAGTAATAGTAGTAGACGTGTGTTTTATTACTAGCCTTAAAATTATTACCGCGTGTTGCTTTTTTGTTGCTGTTGTTGTTGTTGTTGTGGTTTATATCAGTGGCAATACTGTGTTATGGGAGATCATTGAGATCATGCACAATTGCACTTATCATAATGCGTCTAGAGTAATGGGAATATTGTTTGCTTCTGTCGCGTCACTGCGAGAATTGTTGCTACTCTTGCTGTGAGGTGCAGCCACTGTGTGCTGCTGTGTGCAACTTCTAGCCATGTTTGTACTTGATTTAGCTGGTAAGCGTCAAATAATTAGTGCCAAGAAGTTTACACACAGTTGTCGGGTCGAGAAACAATTTAGTTGTTACGTACTCTGAAAAGTACAGAGTGATTGGTATTGTCGCTACATGCTATGGATGTGCCGCAAAACGAACTGCAATTTTAACGGCATATGTGAAGAAAATGAGAAGTGTGCTGCAATACCAGTGTTGATGGCGTGCATGAAAGCGTCTTCAAATTTTCGCTCGAAGGATCCGACGAATTTTGCTACGTGATCTAGGTAAGAGACCTTACAAGTCTCAACAAGTTCATTCACTCACTGCGAACAATAATAAAATACGCCACTTTTCGGCGGCGTGCTGAGTTGCAATAAACTACCCAACATCACTTCCAGTAATGATACTCTGTTTAGTGTTGAACTAGCGGTAAACCAATAGAAGAACCGTGTCTGGCTCACGAACAATCAGAGTCATAATGCTGTCCAATAAAAAGCTGAAAGAGCGAGCAAATTTACAGACATATATTTAGCCTTACTTCCCATTGACTACTGAATGGCGAGACAACATGGCAACCTTTGACGCAGTTCTTGCGGGTAAACAGAGTAGTCCTTTTGTAAAACCTACAGCAGTACGCAAGTGCAATATATTCCCTCATCCCACATAGAAAAAACTAAATGCCCCTTTACTACCAATTAGTTCTGAAGGATTGTATGCAGCTTTGGACGCACATTTATCTTGGCATCCATTCGATCCATCGAGAGAGCGGGAAAAAATTGTGTAGAGTGTCGTTTCAGCCAAAAGCGAGATATATTGCTGACAGGTTGCACAACACCTTAGATTCAAAGAACTTAATAACAAAAATTGAAATTTGTTAATACATACAATAAGTCGCTCGCGTTGCGAAAATCTGCTGCCAATATGCTATAAAGGATTCAGAACTGACTGAAATATCAAATATTCTATTTTTAAACAGATTAGGTGAAATTTTGGCTGCTGGCTTTGTCTGGACCAACAATCCTGAACATACAAGCATTACCCACCTAACTAGTGGTTGTTCAATTTAACACATTTGATTTAGCGGGCATATTCTGTAGATATATACAAATGGGTCGGGGTTCTGTAGATATATACAAACGGGCGCTCAGTTTACAAAAAGACTATAAAGCAAACCCCTTCGAGGCGATCTTTTTAAAAATATTTTCAAGTTAATTTACAAAGTTACCGAACGTAAAAAAAACGCTGTTACAGAATTATCTTCGTAGATATGTATAGGGGTTTGCCGCGATGCATTCGATTGATGTAAACTAACAGAAATGAAGTTCTGCGTCACCCACAACACAGACTACCACGAATGAAGAAAATAATGAAGGCATGAAGTTTGAGTGGTCATCTGTTACGTAATTTAATGGGTGGATGATCGCTAGCGATCGCACAAGGAAAACGTAGACTGCGTCCACGTCAACAGTGAGGACTCGCGTGGACACGGCCGTGCGAGGAGATGGCGCTGAATTGAATGAACCTGAATGAAACAAACATTTGATCCATCGCCGAGGTGTGCCAGACATTGATGGACGTGATGAGACTGAAGATTGCCAGCGTCACCGCTATGCGAAGGGCCACCCAACCGACTTTCTGTTGACAATCTATCGTTGGGAGTAACGTCGGCTGCGCGAAATGCATAGAGCGCGATTACCGACCAGATGGCGTCAGCCAAATGAGCATACCGACTACCGGTTACGTACGGCCTTAGTGTATTTTGGTCGCCAGAGGGAATACTCTGCCACACCATCGGATATAGCCAATAGCCAATAACCTTGCCTTCGTCTCCTCTCCCCGTCGCTCCCCCCGGCGAAAGATCAGACGACTCAACAGAATCGCTGATGCTCATAGCAGTTGTGCCCTAATCCCTAATGATGCCGTGTCCTTGAGAGAAGAACCGGCAGAAGAATACTATTCAGCAGTGCAAGTAGGCGTTGCTCTAGAAAATATACTTGACAAACTACTCGCATATTATAATAACATCTGTATGAATGTTGTCTTTCAGCTCGTTTTACTCGTTAGCGGCAAAACACATTGTCGTGGAAACGATTCGCTGGAAAATCAAGTCAATACTTGAGGAGGGCCGGGCAACTCTTCTCCAATATAAAACAAAATCTTATATAAGAATATGCGACGGCATTGATTACTTCCGCAAGAAAAAAAACCTTCCATAGTACGCTGACCTTTATATTTAAACCTTAAACATCGACGGTCAACTTAGTGCCTTGTCGTCGACAACGGTCCCTTGCAATTAACTCGCCGCGCAAGGTTGGTACTATATATTGTTTCCAAAACCTTGAGACATTGTAAAAAGTTTTCTGAAGTTGATCAGCGCAATGGGGAGAGGTTTTTGACCATCATGTGGACACACTGAGACAGGCAGATCAGGTGTACTCAAATTTTCCAGAGGCAATACTAGGAATGCTAACGACTTATAAAATGGCTTACAGTTATATAAAGGCAACTTTGCATTTTGTAAACAATTGCGCTGCATATTACAGTAGCTTTACCACTGTCATAATTGTATATTTTGTTATCTAGAGTGGTCTTAGTTAATCTGCACATCTCAATGAACATGTCAATTCAAGCTTTTTGCTGAAGCATCCACAATCTAGCAACGAGCCAATATACATGTTAAATATACTATTCTGTCTCAAACGCTCTATGTATGTATGTATATATATATATATATATATATATATATATATATATATACGGTGCAGACCAAATGTATCGGACGAGTGTCGAAATTATGTAAATTCCTTGTGAAAGCGCATCTCTGGTGCCAATATTAGGTTTACACAAACGAGGTTATCTAACGCTCTATAAAAAATCGTGTTGTCTCGGAACTGATGTAATTTTGTAGATATTCGACAAAGTGGAGTAAATGTGTGATCACTGGAAGTTGCACACTCGGTAAAAATTGACAACACTTTCTCGTGGAGAGTTTAACAAAGACTGCGAAATCGGCAGACCTTATATATGTTACAGTAATATAAAATATTATACACATCATATTTGAAAACAATTGTGTGAATATTGCTGCACATGATTCGTACTGTAATGTTTTGACTTGGCAATATATATATATATATACTTCGCGACTTTGCTCAGGGGAGACGGTTTGACGATGGCAGTAGTCCTTTTTCAAACATACGTCCCCGACAGCGGACAGTTGATACCGTCCGGCTAGCCATTACCAAGCTTTCGGAAGGCGACGTCTCTTCGGCGGCCAGGGTCTTAATCTCAGAAGACACGCTGGCGCAGAAGCCTAGCGAGACGGTTTCGCTCTTGGATAAGCACCCGCTCGCGCCGTCACCTCTGTCCTGGCCCAGCCCTCCTCAAGTGCCCTTGCCATCAACCACATCAGCCGACAATGTTCGATCCGCCATAAAAACGTTTTCGCGAAGTTCCGCCGCGGGCCTTGATTTCATCAGACCACGGCTACTACAAGACCTGCTGTCCCCCGCTTTAGGAGCTGTCGCCGACCGCCTTGCGGCCGCCCTCGCCAAAGTCGTTGATCTTCTACGCTGGGGCTCGCCTCTCTCCGAATGGCGACCGCTCATCTTTGGGGCCCGACTTTTCGCCCTCAAGAAGAAAGATGGCAGCGTGAGGCCCATCGCATGCTCATCTGCAATCCGGAGGCTAGCGGCAAAAATCGGCATCTTTGAGAACAAGGCAGATATCTCATGTGCTCTTGGTGACCATCAGCTTGGGTTTGCGACATCGGGAGGATGCGAGGCCGCAGTGCATTCGACTCGGTCCTTTTTGGAGTCACGCTCTGAAGCTACCCTTGTGGTCAAGCTTGACTTCAGGAACGCGTTCAACAGTATTCGAAGGGACCATTTGTTGAGCGCGGTGAAAGCTTGGGCCCCGAACATGTTCCACCAGGTGGAACTAGCTTATAAGGAGCCATCCTGCCTTCTTCTGCCGCACGGTGTCATAATGTCGCAGACTGGGGTACAGCAGGGCGACCCGCTGGGCCCGCCGCTGTTCTGCCTGGCAGTCAAAGACTTAGTTGACTCCCTCGAGTGCCCGCTTAACGTATGGTACTTGGACGACGGTGTACTGGGTGGCGCCCCCGATGCAGTTCTGAGGGATCTCCACAGAATCATCGAGTTCGCTGAACGGAGCGGCCTGGCTCTAAACTCTGCGAAGTGTGAGGTCCATGCTGTAGGAGGTGCTGCGGACTCTGAAGTGGTGGAGGCTCTTCCAGGGTGCAAGACTGTCGGCACGGATTTAGAGTTGCTGGGCGTACCTCTTTTCCCGCAAGGAGTTCCGGCTGCCCTCGAGAGGTGGCTGGCCAAGCTAGAAGATGCGATGTCACGCATTCACTTGGTGGGTTCTCATCGAGGCCTCTTTCTTCTGAGATCCTCCTTCTCGGCCCTACGTCTCAACCACTTGTTTCGAGGTGCAGATTGTTCACTGGCTTCCGGACTTCTTGAACGACTTAACGACAGCATGCTAGCTACAGTGGAGGCGTTGCTGAACCTTAGTCTATCCACGAGTGCACGCCGACAAGCTCTACTCCCCGTTCTTTGGGGTGGCCTAGGGTTACCTGATGCGACTGTCTTATCATCATCAGGCTAGAACCCTCCTCGATTCGGCTGCCCTCACAGACTTAGAAGCCCGATTGGAAACAAGCCACCGTAGAGCAGTTGCCCTGTGCGGCCACGAGCCCGCCGAAGCTGGACACCAGAAAGAATGGTCAACAGCTCTATATGAGCAAAGGGTCGTAGACCTCATTGCGGGATGCACGACGGACGCCGACAAGGCCAGGCTGCGCGCCGTCTCCTCCAAGGGGGCGGGCGCATGGCTACACGCCATTCCCTGCGCCCGGATCGGGACCCTGTTAGATGATGAGTCGGTAAGGATTGTCGTCGGACTTCGTTTGGGAACAGACATTGTATACACTCACACCTGCGTCTGCGGAGACGTCGTCGGGCCAGACGGACGCCACGGGCTGTCCTGTATCGTCAGCGCAGGTAGGCGAGCAAGACACCAAGCCCTGAATGAAACCTTCAGTCGAGCTTTACGATCCAGTGGTCTGCCGTGCGTCCTTGAACCCGTCGGGCTAGACAGGGAGGGCGGCAAGAGACCTGACGGGCTGACCTTAACTCCGTTCGAGAGCGGGTGCATGCTGGTTTGGGACGCGACAGTTACTGACTCATTAGCCCCTTCAATGGTCAGTGCTAGCGCGGCCCGGGCTAGTCATGCTTCGGCTCTCGCCGAGGCAAACAAGGTTAGAAAGTACCAGAACATCGGGTACCCGTACAAGTTTTATCCCTTTGCCTTCGAGACCCTTGGCGGGCCCGGTCCATCCACTCGAAGTTTGCTACAAAAGGTCGGGAAACGCCTGATTCTAGCCAGCGGAGACAAACGAGCGGGTGATTTTCTCAGACAGCGCCTGTCGCTGGATGTACAACGGGGCAATGCGGCCTCGGTTCGGGGCACTCTCCAGAAATGGCTGGTCCCTACACTGGACCCCCCGTAACGGTGCACACGTTCGCAGGGACTTAAATGTCATGTTCCCACCCTGAATGATTGATTACATTGAATAAATGCATTATATATATATGTATATATATATATATATATATATATATATATATATATATATATAAATATTTTTCTTCTTTCTTTAAAACAGCTAATTACAACTGACGATGTTAATGCAATAGATTTATAGAACGGCCCCCAATTATTCAGTACCGTCCTCATATCACAAACATACGCCAGTAAAACGCTATTACCTCAAATTTAGTAAAAAATCACATTGCACCGCACAGAGAGGCACAACAACCAAATTGGTCACCAAGAATTAGGGACTACCAATTCAAGATGACCATCAATCACATCGATTAACACGATTCTTCACGATAGGTGGAAAGCAAATCTATAAGACTGACGGATGAGTAAACAAAACGCCTATTATCGAAAAATATCTTACTAAAGCAAGCGGATGAACGGTAAAGTAGACTATAATCTTACACAAGATCTCGTTGATCACCGATGCTGTAAATGTTCTCCCATATGCATCTGAAAAGCACAATCACTTAATCTGCCCGTTATGCAATGCTAGTAGTGCATTCATTGATGACGCGTGGCATGTTGTGCCAGCCCCTATCTACATTTTAGCAGGCTGAGGCGCTTCTTCATAAAAGCCACCAGCCAACCAGAAATATATGTGCATCTCTATGATGCCCAAATCAATGTAGCGATGAAACCCGCTTGGAGCCTTTGCTAGAAAGCGCTGCTGTATTTGTTGGCCTTAGAAAAGCTAGATACTTCAGCGGTAGCGCGCGACGCATCGTCAGTTTAAACGGCGTCTGGATAGGGCTGGCGTAATTTAATTTGACTAATTAAGCAATAAGCAGCACGCTTGGGATGAGCTCAAATTTCATATCCCACAGAACTGAAAATGCGAAAGTAATCTCCTCCTGTGAGAGCAAGATTTTTTGAGGGCGAATCAGAACGTTCCAGTATATTGAATCGAAGTACTAGAAATCAAAACCACCCAGGTCTTTCTGCTTCTTTTGCTTACACGGGCCATTCGTCGGCTACACGCAAGCCACCTTTCTAGAAATTCAACATTTTTGTCACAAACTTTGCTGCCAGTCTTTTGACTCACAATATATATATATATATATATATATATATATATATATATATATATATTGTGAGTCAAAAGACTGGCAGCAAAGTTCATCATCATAGTCCACAAATGCCGAGTTAATCTGAGGGAGATAGCTAAGAGATTGGAGATCTCTTCTGGATCAGTTGAAACATATATATATATATATGTTTCAACTGATCCAGAAGAGATCTCCAATCTCTTAGCTATCTCCCTCAGATTAACTCGTCATTTGTGGACTATGATTTCACAAAATATTTTTTGCGGGGGTCCTGCTATTGACGATCGATAAGCTCCTCAAACAGGGGTGATTTTCGGCCAATTCACATTCGTCGCGAAATCGACGGTCCCACGTCCACACGCTTGGTCATCATAAGCAGTTCGTAACAGCGCTTGATCGCCGTAAGCAGTTGGTAAGATTTCCATTAATGTATAACATAGGCTTTGGTATTTAACACCGGACGCAATACAGATTCGTTGTTCCTCCATTTTCGGCTCCTTAAACATCGCCTTCGTAAACTTCGCTTCTTTTACTTCTTTGATTTCGCTTTTTCTTCGCTTTGTTAAACCAAACTCACACAATAAACGCCGCCACCAGTCGGCGCGATTTATTGTCTGTATTTGGCCTGTGCGCAGTTGATAAATGGCGCTTATAAACAAACTAAATAATAATAATAATAATAATAATAACTCTCGCTCGCAGTGTGTCGGGGAAACGCCGCCGCTGTCATCGGCTCCATGGACTGAGGAGCGGGGGTGAGCCTAGGCGGGTACACGTTTAGATCCCACAATTGTAGGGAAACACCGAAATATTGAATAAATAATAAAAAAAAAATTATAGTAATAATAATAATAATGCCAGATCCACCAAGCCCGATTCGAGTGTCTGACTATCGGCGCGCCGTAAAAACGGTACGCCAGATAGTCGATCCGGACTGCGAACGCGACAACCTCCCCTATCGCGACAGAAACTTCCTGAAGACAGGAACTTGAAGATATTCGATTGCCACACAAACAGTCAGTCGACAGTGAAGACCGACCGCGCGACTAGGGATGCGCCATTACTGCAGGGCAGGTCTGCAAGTGGTTGGTGGCTAGCGGTGATCATGAGAGATGGTGGGCGGGGGGGGGGGGGGTTGTTGGGGTGTTCGGTATTTGTCGATTGCTCGCGTTGTCCACTTCACTTCTCCTTCGGCACATCGGCCTGTTCTGTATGGCGTATCGCCGTACAGTAGCATAACAGATGTCGCCTGGGTGTCGTCACTAATTTGTATTGCGTTTGCACGCTTGTTGTTTGCCAATCGATACTTGGGTCCTCGTCATCGTCATCGTCTTCATCGTCACATCGTTGGGGGGTCGGTCGATAATGGCAGTGTGAAAGCGTTGTCGAGCCCGGTGGCGTGGTGGATTAAGTCTCCGCCTCGCAACCGGAGGAGACACATAGGTGCGCGGGTTCGAACCCCACCGTTGCACATTTGTATTTATGGGGGTCCGTCTATGAGGCAATGTGAAAAACAGTTCCGTGGACGTTAAATCTTGGCTGAGGGTCAGCCCGAAAACTTTATTTAGTGTAAAAGCGTTGTCGTTGGCGTCATCATCGAGAGTAAGAAAGGAAGAGGGGCAAAGAGCGAGACATATATTGAGAACGAAAGAGGGAGGGAGAGAGAGAGAGAGAGAGAGAAAGAGAAGTCCCAACGGAAAAAATGACAAGATGCAAAACACCTGTTGCTGTACGAATGATTGACAAGCGTCGAGGCAAGGGACGTTTCTCTCGCTCTCTCTCCCTCTATATATATATATATATATATATATAAATATACCGTGGAAACGCCACGGCGGTGCTTGGCACCTTGTCCAGGTGGTCTACACCAGGCCTGGACCTAGGGCTGATGTAGTTTGTCGTCACGTTCGCTAGGGGACAATTGTTAACCCCGTTACGAGTTAAATAAAATGTAAGATATATATAAACATATATACATCTATGTCGGCTCTTGTTCGGGAGTCGGCCAAAGTTTTTCAGCCGCGCGATTCAAGTTCGCCGCTACCGCGTGGATTAACGCCGTTTGGATTCATCGTAGCGGCGTGTGTGAATCCACACCGCAGCACTCTTCCGGGGGCGCTGTTCAGCTTCTGCGAGACGCACCACAACTTCTACTAATACTACTTGGATTGCAATCATTGCATTGTTTAATGTCAATATTGAATTATAATTACGACTGGTCGACTCTTGATTACCGCATCGATTACGGTAGTGATTGCTGCTGCCGGGGGTACGGTTACCTTTGAAGGGGGAGAGGAAAGGATATGGAGGAAACGAAGTGACGTCGTCATTTTGGCCAACATTGTGGTTGTTAACATAGCAGTAGTAGTTACTAGTAGTAGTAGAAGTAGTAGTAGTAGTAATTGTTGTTGTTATTGTTGTTGTCGTAGGAGTAGTGCAATGCGCAAAACAGTCCCGTGGACGTCAAATCTTGCCTGAGAAGAAATTCAGCCCGAAAAGTATTTTTAGTTGTTGTTGTTTTTTCTTGCATTTACTGCTGTTGTTATGATCTTAATGATGCAGTGGCAGCAACTCTTGTTATAGCCTATGGTTCCTAGTAGTGAATGGCATGATTGTGATGACTGGCCGTATTCACCGTTTTGGCTCGCGTTTTGACTTGGTCCATCATTGGTGGCAACCGTGCCGGCTGCCACGGCGTGCTTTGCTGTTTTCGACGTACGCTGCCGATCGTCACGGTGTACTACTATAGAAACTCAGATTTGCTTGACATGTCGTGCCGGCTTTGAAAACAACGACAACGACGATAATGACGACTATGACGACGACCATAATATCGATGGAGCGTTCAAAAGTGACGTTTTCGAAATGATTCGGCTCATCTTAGACTGCTATCTATCAATGGCTTGATTATACACTACTTGTTCGGTCGCGCTGACAAGCAAGGCATGCGAGAAAGCGTCTCGCGTATTCGTCATAACTCGCGGATTCTATGTATGCCGCATCGAGAGAGGCCAACCGAATTCCGCTGACCATTCGACTCGTGGTCTGATGAACGTGGTCACATTCACAGGAGTGAACTGCAAACGTGAGGATAACCATATGCACTACGAAGTGCGCTGCTGCTGTTGTTTTTGTTGTTGTTGTTGTTGCTGTTGTTTTTGTTGTTGTTGTTGCTGCTGTTGTCTTCGTTGTTGTTGTTTTCGTTGTTGTTGTTGTAGAAGTAGTAGCAGTCGTAGTTGTTGTTGCTGCCGCTGTTCTTGTTGTTGTCGTTGTTGTTGTCGTTCTTGTTGTTGTTATAGTTGTTGCTGGCACTACAACATTAGTTCACGAAGTCGCAGTATTAGCAGGCGTTATTGCTGCTTTACTGAAACAGCGGCGCCGTGGTAGTAATAGTAGTAGTAGTAGTATTAGTAGTGGTGGTGGCAGACGCAGGAGCGGCAGCAAAGGCTGATGAAGTCGTACTACTTACTTTACGCCGTACGTTCACGGACAATTGTGACGGGGTCGTTTGGAATTTTCGTCATTTCGAGTCGCTGCGATCTGGCGCCACCATCTTTTGGTAGGTGACCACGGAGGCCGATAACGTCACACGAATCACTGGCTCTCTCTCACGGCTGATCCCCGACCAACCGATGCAACAACGGCATCACCATCCGCAGCAGCAGCAGCAACAACAACAACAACAATCATGGCCACAATATTAACAGCAACAACAACAATCATGGCCACAATCTTAACAGCAGCAACAACAGCAACAACACAACCACCAACACCAACACAATGCGAGGGAAAATAGGGGAGAAAGGAATCGAAGTTTGAAACAATGAGGAGCCCCGTCGAGATCAGGTACCACCAACCAGGTGCCAACCGAACGCTTTTCCCATCGATAATATTTCACTCTCAGTAGTTCATTTGTCGCTTCCTTCCTGCCAATAGTAAAAATACCGCTGCGCGTACAGACACACACACGCACACAAACGCACACCTATATACACACCTATATATAGCGTGCAAAAAAAATAATTAATCATACCGGCCGGCAGAGGAATAATCACAATGCCGATAATGTGACAGCACAGAGCATTTAGGAAAAAGGATGCGTATTCCCGTGCAAATATCAGTCTGCGTGTACTGTGTCTGTCTTTGTGTGCGACTCGACTGAAAAAAAGTGCAGCTTTGTTTGTCCGTAGTGAACTCTTGTGTGGATCAACAGCAACGGCAGTAACGACAGCAAAAGCAGCAACAGCAATAACAACAACAACAGCAACACTGCAAACAACAATACTGGAAGCAGTATTACGAAAATCGTATTATTAATAATACTGACAAAGACAATGCCGATCATGATGATAAAAGTGGCGGTGATAAATGTTCGATGTTGCACGTTATTGTCCTGGGCAAATCACGCCTACAACCACGGATTCGTCGCTAAAATCAGTGAAACACAGTAGCGTAGTCGGGAACGTCTTAGCCCACGGAGACCCTACGGTCTTACATAGACCGCTCTCAAATGATGATGTCCGCCGCTTGTTCTAATGACACTTGGCAGTCGTCTATAGAATTGCGTCGTGTAGCTGTATTTGTCCTTGTCTAAAACAAGCTGAAACAAGTTTGTCGCCGTTTACCCGGAAATAGTTTCGAAAGCCCAGCGTGAGTAACTGGTTATAGATATGTGTATATAGTTCTATTAGCGCATCGATTACTTAGACGATGACGCGTCGAGGAGGAGGGGAGAGCAGTGAGTTTTCAGTAAACAGTCTTGCAGTAAGCTTTGATAGAAAGATTATTTGGCTTCTACGATTGTTCCTTCAACGCTCACATGCGGCGATCGTGCGTCGTTGTTCCCAAATAGACGAGTTGACGGAGACGGAAGGTTTACAGCATAAAGCTCAATCTCACAAATTCTGGACGGCCTTTTTAGGAATCTTTTCTGAACGTTTTTGATCATACCTATGTATTTGCATAGCTGTGGTCATATCATACATATGGTGAGCAGAATAAACGTTTGGAGAGCGCGTTTGCTTTGTACACATTTAGACAATTAGTGGTAAAACAACGGAGCAGCATGTTCGCGAGTACGTTCATTTGACTAGATCCCTTAGGTGTGCAGAAAACATTGTTTGACTTACACCAAGGTCTTGCGTGACATTTTTGGCTGGCAATGTTGCCTCGTTAACCTGATGGTCCAGTTCGAACGAGCCATGTTTCAAACGGCAAACATGGCATTTCGGAACGGATAACTAACTCCGTTCCAGTTTCACTGCACCAGTGGCCAATGCCATGAGCAAACTGTAGTCACAGTATGAGCTGCATGCGCTGAGGGAGTGCCCAACAGAGTGTACATTTTTTAGGTCGTCAGCATACAAAATGTATTTAACTTTCGACGGAATGTAAGATTTTTTTTCTAAAACACTATATTGTGTGCAACAGAGCAGAGACGCAGCTTTCCTGCTGGACACCAGACAGAGCCTGTCGAGGCTCTGTACAAGCTTCGTCGCATTGCACTCGCAACCACCAATTGTCCAAAAACGAGCCATTCACGAGTCTGTAAATAGACCAGGATTGTCTTGCTTTCTCTTGCCACAACAAGTCTGTGATCAATCCTATCCAAGACACCGTTCTGCTCGAAGTATATACAATACAACGTCTTTGTCGGCGTTTATGTACAGGGCCCAATGATCCAAGAAGGTCATTTCTAACAGTTGCGTGCATGTAGAGCGTCGAGGCAAAAATCTGTGCTGGGATATGTAAAAAAGACTAATTGCGATCATATAATTGATTATGCGTCTGACTAAAACGTTTTTTTTTAAATAGTGCAGGCCTGGAACTATGGCGTCGTTGTATGATGGTTCAACAATTCGTTTTAGAGGTTCCGCAAAAAAATGATTTTTTTTACATAGGGGGTGCAGTTAGGTGTGTGACCGCAATTTGGTTTCAGGCACATTAATTGCATGTAAACGTGAAAATCATTAAACTCGATAAACGAGTCGCGGTAAATCGTAGGATCACAAGGTGTCACCATGAGTGAGGCGGGAAGTTACTGGCACTGGGTTGAACAAGAAGGATAAATAAGATGTTAGCAGTGCAACCTTTAGTCAATTTGTTGATGCAGAGTGTGAAGCCGAATCCAGGGTTAGTGGGGGCTAATTGCTGGTGAAGGCGCGGCTCCTGGCTTTGGCGTGGCGGAACAGGGATGGGATATCCCAAATGTTCATATATGCTCGTATCCTTATGTTCATCTCGGTCCGAATACGGGGCTGCATTTATTTGCTTTCATAAGTTTCCTAGGGATATGCAGTGGATGAGGCATTATCTCGGTATTACAAGCATATTAGTCGTTCGAGCCGGGCTTCATATGAGCGCAGATTCTCGAGCTTCTTGGTGTCGCCACATTAGGAGTGAACGCTTCGATCAGAAAGTGACATCACCGCGCGAGGTTATTGTGCATCTCGTTAACCTCGTTATGCGCCGGAAATAGGTTAGATTAGATGGTTCTTAAGGCTGCAGTTATCAAAAAATCAAAAACAGTTGGGAAGGCCTGTCGTTAAAATCTGCATAAGGATTTCACTGTTATAAAGTTACTACTGAATATTCATGAGTACTCATTGAAACAAGCTGGGGCATACACAGATGTGTATGCCCTAACGACAGGACACTATAGTCCGTTCAAGATCTAGGAAGGGCAATTGATTCCCAATGTGGTTTGCAACAAACTCTCGTACGGTACAAAAACAGCACCAAAAAAATTTGGATATACCCCCCCCCAAAAAAAAAACGCTAAATATCGTCTTCATCCTAGATATTTTTTACTACGTTATTTAAGTGGTGGACACCGTTGGTTGAAACGACTGTACCAAAGAACAGCAGAACGTAAATACGAAGGCGACGTATTAAATCAGAATTTTTACGCGGTTGTTTTCAGTAAGTTTGTCGCTGACACGGCTGGCCGCATGGCTCGTCTGTACCGGCAAAATATGTTATGTGCTGCTCGGTCTTTAAACACGGTGCGATGGTTTCTCGCGCGATTACCAATTATTACGTATTAGCGTAGTGGCCGCTTTACACGTAGTGGGACGCGACGTGATATGTATTTGAAAAGCCTACAGTTTTAGGAAGCCGGCCATCCATCATGCTATATGATGATGGAGATGATGATCAATCGACTGTGTTCCCCGTATATCGCCCCGATTCTCTTCTACAGCTGCCGGTTCCAGCATATTCGTGAACGAACTAGTGTATATTGGTAGCGTGTTGTACTATTATTACTACTACTACTAGTAAAGTTTTCGAGCTGACCCCCAGCCAAGATTTAACGTCTACGGAAGTGTTCTTCACATTGCTTCATAGACGGACCCCCATAAATATGAATGTGCAACGGTGGGGCTCGAACCCGCGCACCTATGTGTCTCCTCCGGTTGCGAGACGCAGACTTTAGCCACCACGCCACCGGGCTCGACATTACTACTACTAAAGTAAAGTTTTCGGGCTGACCCTCAGCCAAGATTTAACGTCCACGGAACTGTTCTTCACATTGCTTCATAGACGGATCCCCATAAATATGAATGTGCAACGGTGGGGCTCGAACCCGCGCACCTATGTGTCTCCTCCGGTTGCGAGACGCAGGCTTAAGCCACCACGCCACCGGGCTCGACATTACTACTACTACTAAAGTAAAGTTTTCGGGCTGACCCTCAGCCAAGATTTAACGTCCACGGAACTGTTCTTCACATTGCTTCATAGACGGACCCCCATAAATATGAATGTGCAACGGTGGGGCTCGAACCCGCGCACCTATGTGTCTCCTCCGGTTGCGAGACGCAGGCTTAAGCCACCACGCCACCGGGCTCGACATTACTACTACTACTACTACCACTACTACTACTACTACTACTACTACTACGTTCTACAATAACTGTAAGTTCAATAACTGCCCAATGAGTGAACTTCAACAAACGAGTCCAGAGCACACACACACACACACACATAAGCACATATCAACGTGTCAAGCAGTCCTGGTCACTGGATTGCTTGTCAATCACTGAGAAGAATCGCCAAAGACACCTGTAGCAATAGCACATGTTTTCTTTTCGCTTCTTTGTTCGTTCGTCCGATAGGTATTAAGTCTCACGTATAGGCCCATACAAAAAAACAACAACACGAACAACTAAAAAGCCATCATGAGCAACAGATGACAGCTTCGTAAGCGCACGAATTGCGTGGCAAAGGCCAGACAATGTCGGAGCTTCCGATCGTTATTGTAGGCGACATGACGCCCCGGCAAGCTCTTTGGCGTAATCCGACGGCGCCGAGAATGCCGTTAATTCAGACAGAGAGCTAGAGCACCGTTAAGTTCTCTGCCGACGTCTGCTTAAATGGTGTATCGTGGGTCGACGAACGTGGGTCGAGCCTGTGTCAGCCGTTACCTCGAAATAGGAATTTCGTAAGTCAGCCGCCGCGAAAGACCATCTCTGTTGTTGAAATGAAGAATGCAGTTCAGGCTCAAAGGTTAGTAGACATCGAGACATTGGTAGCGTGTCGTATTGGCTTCTGTCGTTGCACCGTGACCCTTTGCGGTTCTAGTAAGTATTAACTGTAACCGCAAAGCTACACCCCTGATTGTCGAAAATGAGTTCACTCGGGCCGGAGGGCGAGGGTGACTTCTATTGCGTCTTATACGTCATACTGGTCCTCGGTCTCTTTAACACGTCCTGGTAAAGAAAACTCCGCGAGTTGCCTGCACTTAGTAACACACACACACACACATATATATATATATATATATATATATAGCATTCGCGTTTCTCTCTCAGTAGTTTAACTGTCAACGGCACTCATTTTTATTTAAATGCCTGTATGTTTAGTTGTTTTTCAGTTGCTGTCGACTTATTTCGGTTGCAAAGCTCTTTCATTAAGGCTGAATTGGGGACGCAACCCATAAGTCGGTGAAAGCACCGCATCGTGTGCTGAATGTCTAGGTGTGTTGCTGTACGTTATATATATATATATATATATATAGTTATATTAAAGTGCTGTAACAATCAGTTGCCATCGGTTAAAAAAAAGACCCCCCACGCTCAGCTTTGCTCCTCTTCGCGATCTGCTCTCCTTGCAAATAGAGTAGGAATGATCAATAAAAAATGGAGCGCTACTCCACGGAAAAAAAGCGCAGAAATTGTAACAATGTATCTCGATATGGGAAACTCTGTACGAACGGGCATGCTGGCGAGCCCTTCGTGCAGTGCCCGATCGACCTAACCGGTCTTGTGAAAGCACGACTCGTGACGGACAGGGTTGGTACGTTATGTGCCCGACCGTAAACGACCACGGATTGCTCGTTCGACAGAAAATGTCGCCGCTATGCCCGGCAACAGCAAAAAACAATGCCCTAAAGCATAAGTTCGGCGACGTGCCGAACAACTGAGCTTTTTGCGCACCATAACCTGGTGTCTTTCGAGGTCGGATTTAGTGATAAGTAACCACATAGAACACGGCTACTCATGTCAAGTCTACGGGCACACCAGGCGGCTACACTTTGCCAATTGCGGCTTCTGAGATGCTGCAGCGTGATGAAGATTTTGCGAAGCGGCTAAAAGTGCTCGTTTCCGACAAAGCCCATGATGGTACAAAAGTCACACAGACGGCACGACAGTTGAGCTTTTGAGGATAGAGTGTGTTCCGGACGGGCAATAACGGCGTGTAACGGGGACACTTCACTGGCCTTCAAGATCGCGCGGTTGAACGCCGCTAGGCCTTTAGACGGTATACAACACCATACCAAACATATCAATCGTCATCAAATATGGTGAGCTTGTTCCTATTGGTAATACGTGTGTGTGTGTGTTTTCTAGCTAGGCTAAATAAACGTTAGCGCGCCATTAGACTGCTCAAGACGAACATCAAACGCACACGAACAAACACACGCAGTGCTAAAAGTACTGACAAAGTCAAATGCGTACACACATAACAAACAGACAAACGAGAAAAGCTTAGCTTGTCGTATTGTCTATTTTGAATCGATTCATCCATCGGCGAAAAATCACGCTGGTGACAGCCGCGTGTATTTGCTTACTTCGAACATATATATATATATATATATATATATAAACATATATATATATATATATATATATATATATATATATATATATATATATATATATATATATATATATATATATATATATATATATATATATATATATATATATAGGCAAGCAGTCGGATCTAAGAGTAGACATCTAACGATGGCGTCTGTAGCCCACGCATGTCATGACGTGTCAGGGGTGTTGTATGTAGGAGGGGCACGAGGTGCTTGGGCCAGTGCAACAGCAACTTCGGCAGTTCGGTCAATAGTCGAACTAGCAAGAAAGCAGAAGATCCATTGAAGCAGAAGAAACACTAGTTGTGTCTGGTGTAAATGTATATAATTTGCCCATATATAACTTACACTGTAAGAAAATGGAAACATATATATATATATATATATATATATATTCATATATATATATATATATATACACATATATGTATATATATATACATACATATACATAGATATATATATACATACATTTATAAATATATATATAACAGAGGAAAAGATGGAATGAGTTACAAGCGTGAGTAAGATTACATGGCGCAGCAGAAAAACTCACTGGGGAGTACATTCAATTCAATGATGTTGCTCTCTTTACTCTAATTAAGTATGCTTACTACTTACTAAACGGGAAGCATATTCAACTCGCCTAAGCGAGTAGACCATAGCCACGCCGCATATATATCGCCGATATAGCCGTTGTCTGCCATTGTGCGTGGTAGTGGTGGTGGTGGCGCCGATGCTGACACTACAGGGCAGTGTCGAGGAGTAGTGAAGATTCTCACGATTCGCATCGAATGGCGTTGATGTTAGTTCACGCCAAACTCACGCCGCTACCACTGTCACCGCTAGCAACATTTAGCCTGCCACCCAGTCAGTCAGTCACAGTAACTCGCAGTTACGGCACCCGGCCGCCGTAAGAATGATGAATTCGATAATAGTGACGGCGACGCCTCAAACTATCTGTATATATATATATATATATATATATTGTGTATTGTAAATGTGCGTATTTCACGCTTATGTAACTGCACAGCTTGCTTTTCTTCTTCTTTCTTCATTGTGTTGTTGTTCTTGTTTGTTGTTCGTCGTTCGTTTTGTTTCTTGTCTCTTTTCACCAGGGGGGTTCAGCAGGGGGATTCGACGGCATTCGATCGACCTCATTTGTCTCGATCATCGACGATTCGGTCAAACGAATGGCTGTCAAAACAGATAGGCAGGCTGACGGCAGGCAGCAGAGCCACGAAACGAGACGACGACACGCGTCGCCTACTCAAAAAGCTATTGTTTGTACAGGATTGGAATTGTTGTCTGTGCTGTTGCTGCTGTTACTGTGATTGTTGATGCTGTTGCTGTTGTTGTGGTTGTTGCTGTTTATGTTGTTGTTAATGTTGCTGTTGTTGTTAATGTTGTTGTTAATGTTGCTGTTGTTGTTTTTGTGCTGTTGTGCACTGTAGTTGTCGATGTAGTAGCAGTTGTTCAACTGTTGCTACCGCTGCAGACGCTGGTCACGGTTGTTCTGGACATTGACGTAAGTGAAATTGCTTTTTAGTAGTAGATGCGTTGGTGTTGTTATAGTTGTAGTTGATGTTGTCGCTGTATTAATAGACACTGTCGTTACCGGTACACATGTGTGTGTGTATATATATATACGTTTACATATATGCATGTATATATATATATATATATATTATATATATATATATGTATATACGTTTACATATATGCATGTATATATATATATATATATATATTTATGTGGCTTATCATCGATTGTGTACCTACTACGGCTGTTAGTGAAGCCGTCGTTGGCACGTTTATCATTGCCAATAAAAGTGACCTGAGTGAAAAAGACGTTTGGCCAGTGGTGCATCAATCCGCTTGAAAATTCAGATATATATATATATACGGAAGACATATATATATATATATACACACAAGACATGGCGTGTCCCTGCACCTACAGCTGTCGCAAAGAGCCGTATATCTATGTACGTATATATACACACATTGGTGACACAACGTAAAATTGAGTGACGTAACAGCCGACAAAAACGTAACAATGCCACGCGTTCTATTATTCCCGAAATGATGCTATCAACAACATTACTGTCGGCGTCACCGTCAAAATCAATAGAAATGTACCACCGATTCAATACTGTGTTCATTGCCTGGGCCGCACAAATATCTCTGTACAGACAAGTCCAGCCTTTTAAGAACTTTTTCAAATATGTGTAACTCTAAAATGTTTAGAATGAACGTTTAATTCAAAATAACTGCATGCATTACTACCGTTACTACTGGTATTTCTAATCGTAATTAATTGATAAAAGCAAAAATAGTAATTCTGTAAAAAGTAGCGTTAAATAGGGGCTTCCACAACGACTGTTAAAAATTAAACGCGGTGTTCATCTTTGTCTTTGCTTAAAGATTGATGACCATATCGAAAGCAACATAAACTCACCGTCAAGCGGAGACGCTCAGCTGCTGTTCGGCGCGCTCACGTGAAAAGCGTGGTACCACTGTCATCATATTTTCACACTATTTTTGTTTCAAAATTCCCGTTTTAATAAAAATCGCGGCAAACACTAGGCGTAATGCGCTATGCGCCAGAAATGTAATTTAATCAAACGTTCAACAACATTGAATTTCGTGCAAGAAGAAAGTACGTGTGAAACAGCACATCTGCAAACATATGGGCTATTTTGAATTAAATTCACTATGTGTACTTCTTAAAACAAGGAAAAGAATGCCTCGTCAGGATATGAAGTCGCTTGTAATAGAATCGAATCCGCACATAGAAGGATATAGTACAGTCGAACAATCATAAATAATCCATGCTTAAGTTGCCCTCATTTAAACCTGCCTTTAGTGTTTTTATGTTTCTTTGTTCATTTTGTTACTATCATCATTATTAATATTATTATCTCCTTTGGTGGTGCATTCGTCTACGCCTCGCAACCGGAGGAGACACATAGGTACGCCGGCTCGAGCCCCACTGTTGCACATTTGTATTTCTGGAAGTCCGTCTATGAAGCAATGCGAAGAGCAGTCCCGTGGACGTTAAATCCTGGCTGAGGGTCAGCCCAAAAACTCAAAAAAAAAAATTATTTCTGTTACGCTGTTCTGCTTAGGTATGTAGCATTGTAGTCATTTCGCACCAATACAACCGTCTCCATAGGAGACTCTCATGGCAGTGTCTTCTGTCTGCCACGAGCTGATGGTGGGCAACAACAACAACAACTACAGCAACAACAACAACAACAACAGCAACAACAACAACCGTCACGACTCGCCGCCGATACTCTGCAAGCGTTCTCCTGTCGGAACTACTGGCGCCGGTGCTATAGTCTGCAGACGCGACCAGGTTCTGCCATACGGCATACATTTCATCCAAGTTCTTCTTTTCATCTCGTTTGTGCTATTTTTAATTGTACCTTGTAGTCTGCTGCCGCTGCTTTTCTGTTCTGCTCGACCTTCATATTCAGATTCTAGTCACTAAGTGCCTAGTGTAGTACGCGACCGACTTAACAGAGAAAAGCCCATGACAGCCGATGGCATGATATGATGACGAAGAATACATACTTGACGCTTGCCCGAATAAAGTAGCATAATTATATATAGAGAGACATAGTGCGTCCATGTAAACGTATTGAATCGGTCGTTATTGTCCAGGTGGCAACCGTCTGCGTAATTGCATGCTTTAACCCGCTGTAACTCAGGCGACGAAGTGGGGGCTAAGCCATATTAATTATTTTAAAATGATGACGTAAGACATATTGACTCAAAGTTGACTGGAGCCGACTTCAAGTTGAACGTACACTATGCTTACCTATACAAAAGCTTAAGCTAAAAAAGGCGACACCTATTTCGCCAAAGCGGAACTGTTTAGCTAACAAGGTTATAACTTTTATGCTGCATATATATATATATATATATATATATATATATATATATATATATATATATATATATATATATATATATAGACTTTCTCCCTGATGCAGATCGGTACGTGGCGAATACCTGCTTCTCATGTAACTTGATTGTTTCTAAAACAAAAATACAGTTTGATTTTGCCGGTATGAATTGGTATATCACAAAGAAGACTGTCCATGGAATTTAAACAAAATGAGTTACGGGTATAAAATGCATTTATTATTTGGATGACAAAGGGTAAGTAGATCAATCAATAATAATAATATTAATAATAGTAATAATAATAATAATAATAATAATAATAATAATAATAATAATAATTCCCGATGTACCTTACAGCAAATCCCGCAAAGTGCCCACAATATATGACAGACTCAACAAAACTAACCAAGTTTTCGGCTACCCAGAATTGCCACTGTACGGCAACAGAGCGTGCCACTTAACCTTGACACCGAGCTGCTGATCTTGACCTTTCCAAGGACGCGCGCTCTTTAGTGCTCTAACCGCCTGCATAAGACAACAATTCCACCAACAACGCATACATGAAGATCGGTATAGCCGATAGGTTGTTCGTCTCTCTCTCTCGTCTCACAAACACGCACACTTTTGTGTCTGTACATAGATACAAACCCCCTACTCCGCCACACACATAACCATACTGTGACCCCAGTTAGTAACACTCTATTGGGGGTAGCGTGGCGTCTAATATGAGCGTGCTGTCGAATTTTACGGCTGACGCAGTGACACGGCCGCCAAGTACGACCAACCCCTCCCACACAGGTATCTTTTTGCCCCCTCCACAGGTCCACTGTAAAGGGCATAACCCCAGTGCGCCATGATCGTGATCGTGTTTGTATTACACGCCGGTACTTTCGCCGCGGTGTTACGACACAGGATCAGTTTTGATTTTGTTGTTAGTTTGTCAATTCATCGGTATCCGTCAGCCATCGGTTGATCCATCTATAAATGCATTGATCTATGCAATGCATTGATCTGCAAACCGGCCCATCGACCAACCCATCGGCAACATCTGCGTCTTCTAGAAGCTTTGTGGTGAGAATTGCCTCGAATGCCACTTCTTTATACTTTCATTTTTCTTGTCGTCTTCATTGACGTCTTCTACCGTCTGACTAGCTTGCTGCTACGGCCTTGTGCCAGTGTCTTTGTATGTTCGTCTGTGTTCTCGATTTCCTGCCTCATCAAACGAAAACACACGCCTCACTTGATACGACGTGATGGCATCAGTGTCGCGTATGATTGACACGGTCCTTTATGACGGCTCATAGCGTAGTACTGTTTAGCGGTAAGCATCACGACGACGACGACAATACGGACACAGTCAGATGACTCCCTGTCTTGTACATCGTGCTGGTCATCGGGTGTTGCGGTTCCGCAACTTGCCTTGTCGGGCCAACGCTCGTCTCAAGGAAAATCTAAGAATAGCAGTATCTTTTAAATGTTTGCTTTGTGCGTAATCTACGGCGAAAAAAAAATAGTTTTTTTTATGACATATGGCCTGCAAAGTACCACCAATTGTACGCCTGTTGCATCGCTTGTATGTAGACAAAACATTTCGAGAGCATCTTAAACCATATACTCGCACATATATATATATATATATATATATATATATACTGGCGTATCTTTTGGCCACTATATAAAAGGATATTAGTAAAGCAAACGTTAGTTAAATTTAAAAAAAAACAACAACAAGAGTAGTTTATTAAAACCAATGTAGATTTACCCTTGCTTTTCACACACGCCCGCAGCCTCCTCAAAACGCTATCGACTCTCAAATGTAGATACGAAACGTCGAGTTTGCCCGAGAACTGCTCGCGAAAGACTTGTTTGTTCTCGCTCAAACTTGGAAACGAGCTGCCCTAAGGCTGGCGTTTTAACGCTTCTCACATAGAAAATGTTAAATAGAGTCAATATCCGGGCTCCGACTTATTCACATTACGTTAATATGACGACCAAGCCCAAACAGAAGCGCTTTCACATTTTTTGTGCCAAATATGTTTTTTTGTTTTGCTTAATTAACGTCGACCAGCCCTTGTCGTTTCAAAAGACGATGCGATCTTAGTTTACAACCCTTTTAAAGTTCTGACCTGCTCAGACCTGCTGCTCTTCAGTGAGCAGCTTCTGGAACTTACAACAGTTTTTTTCTGATATATGAATGCGTTTGCTCACGTTGTGTAATCGCTTACAGAGCGCGGTCTGCCGGCTACGGTGGTCGCTGAGATTCCCCAACTTACTATACCTATTAGTGGTTCGTTTCACAACGATCCGATTCATTTCATACACCTTTACAGGTACTTCTAAAATATGAAATTGGGATTGCTACCTACCCGCAGACGAAAACGAGTCATGTAACACTATCCCACCACACCTGAGCTGTACACAGAAAAGTGCTTAAAGATAAACTGAATTTCGATAGAGCCTCACATTTGTAAAGTGAAGATGCGCTGTGAGGGATGTGAGTGTGTCTATTCAGGCGCGGATCGGCGAAATTCCATAAAGGAGTTGTAGCAGATTTACCGTTACCTGGACAGCGCCAGGGCAGACGGCATAAAGGGAGCAAATTCAGAACATGAAATATGGATTAGATTGCCTGATTTTGGAATTTGTGGATAGACTTAACGGCCAACACTAACCACACACTATTAAGCACAATATAAAATCGTAATTACTGACACAGGTGCAGACAATAGGCTGGCGAATAGCCAGCTTTAAGCTGGCCGTTCACTTTTAGCCCAGACTAAACTAAGACAAGGTCCATGTTTTCATTCTTGTTCTTTTGCTTCTACTCGCCCTTGCTTGACTGTGCGTGGAATTTCGACCTAGTAATTGTCATTGTTTTTGCTCGATGCGCGCCAGAACGAGCCACGCAGTTTCCCCTCATATCCTCCCTGTCAGCTAAACATCAATTTCTACTTAAGAATTTTGGGGAGGCAATTGCCTCCGCGCAAACGTCTTCGCGCTCGTCAACCGCTCGTAGAAAGCTATTGCGCTCATGTGTGGGATGGAATGGCATGCACTAGCCGGCACGTGTACACAAAGTACATTGTGCACGGCTATCATCACTTGGAGAGTTCGACTCAAGAATTTCATCCAATTGGCGATCAATGTCGTTGCCGGTTCTGATCGCAGATATGCGCTAAATACCACGCAGCGAGCTACCAGACGCAACGGCGGTCTCTGCACTTTCTCGTCCGGTGGGACGGTCGCTGAAGTGTTCAAATTGTATATAATGATGACTTTATTGTAATTAAGTACCATCTTGAAATGCAAAATTATTGCGAAATAAACAATATGTATGTATGTATGTATTGCGCTCATGTGTTCCCATAGCTAGAGTGATCGCATGTAAACAAAAGTACAGGGGCACAGATGCCCCATGTTCGCACTCTCGGATATCCACTGACAGTCTGTGTGGATAGCGCCAGCGCGAGCCAATTATTATCGTCCGCGCGTCAAGCGTCCGTTTGCTAACTTGCACAGACCCCTAGCAGCGGAAAGCAGTGTCCAAATTACTCGTCACCTTTAGGCGGAAGATCCTATCGAATTTTACCCACCCAATTAGCACGTATATATATATATATACGTTTGAATGACATTACTTAGAGCAGTATATATATATATATATATATATATATATATATATACATATATAGCATTCAATCGGCAAACGCCGTGCACGGAATTATATCCTCTAGTAAAGTATGATTGTTTCTAGCCTCATGCGATTGCCCCCCCCCCCCAGTCGGAACGGCGAAACGTACCAGCATATTGCCGTCTTCTTCAGAGAAGGTTCTGTGGCTTTTCTTTGGCTAGAGAACCAAACGCGCCGTCAGAAGATTTTTGCAGTGGGACCCAGCCAACAAGCAAAATTTCCTACCAAGCATCCTACTAAGCAAATACCTGAAAAATGCATGCCGCTGGTGACTAAGAAGTTGGGCAGGCAAAACCCGCTTACCACGCAAACATTCCACAAAATGTCGAAACAATGGACGACTGTCATTGGGAATAAGCAAGCAGAAAGACTGACTCGCCAGCGTCTACTTATCGAATAGACGTGTCTCTATGATGGCTCTAGAATTCAACGATCTTTTCCCCCATTTTCCGACAGAGCTCTTAAGAAGGCTGTCAGAGTTCTGTTAAGTGCTGGGAGGAAGCACTTCACAAATGGCTTGCTTGAATGACAGGAGGGGGGGCTCACGCAAACTGGCCCACTTGCGCATGTACATTTCACTTACTGTCATTATCAAATTGTATTGTATTTCACGTACTGTTATTATCAAAGTGTATTGTAACAAAGATGCCTGTTGGCCAGTATAGCGATAGCCCAACCACGCGGCCACCACGTGCACCGCCGACTCCTGGCGTCACAACTCTAATTTTCGTCGTTGTCCGACCTACGTACCTGACCCGCAGCGGCGGCACCACCGGACAAACGCATGCTGTATTAATGCGTAGTTTGAACCGACCAATCACCGATAAGGGTACACGAACGCTACGCCGTCTTCTTGAGAGTTGAATAAATAGACAGAAAAGCATGGCTTAGGGGCCATTCGGTGCTCGGCTGCGCGATGCGTTAGACCTTACGCTGCGTGTTGTCATTCATCGAACCTAAGTCCCTCGTGTTGTGGTAACCGCCCGGCTGAGTCTACATTCCCCAGTTAACTTAGCGTAACAGAACAACGTTATAACATGAAGTCTGGTTATTAACTCGTTTGGCTGGTTGAATTCCTAGAGTAACTAAAATCGAGTGAAACGATGCAATCGGCAGATGGATGGCTTCTACCTTAGTAGGATAGAACCCCAGCGAGAGTTGTAGAGAAGTAGAGCCTCAAGAACGCGTCTACAGTGTATCAGTAGAAAATGGAGTTCTTACAGGACAAACGTACGAACTCGTGAGCCGAGGTGAGCTGGAAACTGAGTAAGCGCCTACGGATTTTTTAAATTTTTACACCTTGTGGTAGTCATTTTTTATCTATTCTCGTTAATAGAAAAGATTCCATTAGAAAAGTGCATAATAGGGTGCAAAATTGCTTCCATTTGTGACGGGAAGTTTTCAACAATAGAGAGAGATCGAGCAATTGATTGATCATTGGCAATGTATCATTGAAGAGAAATCCGGGAGCTTCATTCGGCGCAAACAGGTTTTATCAATGGATCTGTGTACTGAGCATATGGTGCGACGTGCTACTTAAGAAATAGCCAAGCAGGCATTTTATGTATATATATATATATATATATATATATATATATATATATATATATGGAGAGATGGAAGTAACGGCGTTGTCCAAGAAGATAACCGGGCAGAGTTTAGTAGTCGCTTATCCTTTGCGTTTTGAAAGGAAATGTAGTGTAAGAAGGACAGAGATAGAGAGAAGGGAAAAGGAAAAATTCGATCAATGTTGATCGGTTGTTGATGGC
Source organism: Dermanyssus gallinae (assembly GCA_003439945.1). NCBI lineage: Eukaryota > Metazoa > Arthropoda > Arachnida > Mesostigmata > Dermanyssidae > Dermanyssus > Dermanyssus gallinae. Next base: position 247,894 of record QVRM01005993.1, read on the forward strand.
TTTTATACCGTTCGACATAAAGGACGCGCTGCGTGTGATAATCTGGACTTTGTCGTTATCCGTCATCGATTACTATTAGTCACTCACTACCGGCTGCTCGCTGCGGCGAATAACAATAAACACAACAACAATAGCAACAACCGCATTTTGTATAACCCCACGCAACGCACGTCATGCTCCACCACGACGTCTTCCCTCGCGTTCTTCAACTTCTTTCTCTCTCTCTGTCTGTCTGTCTGTCTCGGCATCTCTCTTGATCTTGCTGCTCACTGTGTTTAATATCAAATATATAATCCGTTCGACATTGATGGAACGATACACCAACATTAGCAGCCTGTTTGTTCGCGTCTCGTTCGTTCAGCGTTCTCACATGTCATCGATTTGATCCGATTTGATTGAAGGCAACCGGTTAACAAGCAATTGCAGCAGCAGCTGCAGAGATGACGGCGTTATGGCAACGCTTCGCGGCGAATTGAAGCCGTGCAAAAGAAACAGCCGGACGCGAGCAACTCTGGCGTCAGGTTTTTGGCGGAAACCACGAGTCAAGCGGATTCAACTCTGCTCTAGTGGTGACGCTGATGCTGATGATGACGGCTATGACGATGAATGGTACATATAGGCGAACAAAACAGGTGTCCTTTTAGGAAACGATCAATGTTAGCTTACCGATTCGGTTAACAGTAGAACAGCTGAAAAATGCTGAACTCTCATAGAAGTGCGCGGGTCAGTGCTACCCAAGTGTGCCATTGCGCTCTTGGACGCGGCCCGTACAGCGCCATTAGCGTCACCCTCGGCGCTTGGGCCAATGCGCTCAGGACCGTTAATCTTACAAATTGCAGTTTGTGACTAAACTTTTCCACTAGAAACAGCGGCGATCTTCGACGACAAGTTGGGCAGCTTATGCCCAACTACAGAAACCGGCCCATCAACAAAATGCGAACAAGTCGCTTTTTTATTTTCCTTCCGTCGTTGCTCGCTCGTTACAGCGCCGGTTACACAACTAATAATTCGAGTTGGCCGTATTCAAAGGTCATCTAGAATATGATCCCGTGTCGTGTGTTCGGTGATCGTCAATATTCTTGTTTTTTTTTTTGTTGGCGTCGTAAGCATTAAACTGCGGCCTGGGACGTGTGTCTCGAAATGCTCTACTGAAGTACTGGAGCGATCGAAAAGCATTGCTAACATTCTTACACACAGCATGAGCTTCATTCAGAACAAAGACGAGCGATGAACTTTGTTGAAATTCGAATGCAGTCGTGAAAGTAGGCACATCACTGAGGTACGACGCCAGCATTTACGTTGTCATTATTCGGTTGGGAGATAAATACATGCAAAGCTCAGCCCGACTTGAGCACCACCGGAGGAACATGCATGAATGGACTGCTCAACCAGACAATAGGCATCACACTATATCGGGCATTCCATAGCTGAAGTTTAGCAAAACGATGTGCGAACTTCTTACAAGCTCGGCTGGTACTAACCTGTTTATATAGGTTACTGGATACCGGATATTTTATGCAATAGTATTAACAGTTGTCGAGCGGTATGAAAGGTCATTGAAGGTAAATAATCGTTATTGTATATTGCAGGTGAATATTCGTTGTTTTCGAACATTCGGCAACTGAATGTTCTTATTTTTTGTTGGGAAAATTACTTTCAAATCTGCACACTGTCGGACACGTGCTAACGGTGTTTGGAGTATGCGTGACAGTGGAACATGTGCCAAAACTGAGTGAGGGATCTGCAAAATATGCTAAAAGTGCAAAGTTTATATATATATATATATGCATCACAATGCTGGTTCACTCGCCAATTCTGCTCTAACGAGCAAATAACTTAAATATGGTATGATATCCTCGGTAGCGTGCTTTTATGTGATTTATCGGCTCTCTCTGTTGTTACTATTGTTGTTGCAGATGTTATTATTACGGAGTGTTGTGGCGACTTGCTCAAGACTAAAATGCCTTGCAGTAGTGGACGTGTCTGATTGCCGAGAGGTACGGATCGGGGGTAAATACACGGTTTTGTATTGATTTAGAAGCGGCCGTTAACACATGCTTCTTTATTAGGTTGGACAGAATGTAACTGGAACTGTTTGGTGTATTTTCAAAATTGCCGCCACGCCTTTGAGAAGTTAACAGGACATATATGAATTCTGTCGAAATGGACAGCGAAAAATTCCAGTTACGGGCAACAATTTGTTTGAGTTTAAAAAGGCCTTGCGGAAACTGGCCGGAATATTTGGGGCGTATTTGGCGAAGAAAGCATTTCAATGACTTCGTGCTGCACTTTGTTCGCCATGTTTCGTTTCGGCAACTTAAGCCTTCTGATGAGTCACGTGTGAATTAGCCACGGACTTCGGGCTGTGTCCATTCAACCGTTTTCACTCGGCTTGGCACCCATGGTTTCGTGTCAAAGTTGAACCAATGTACCTTATATAAGGGTACCTCATGATTTGAGCAAGAGCAACAAAAGTGGAGCGTCTAGTAAAGTGCCCTTTTTGGCTTGCCAGACACAGTGACTGTGAGTTCTTGGTCTATCAAATGATTACATATGATGAAAAATGGCTCTTTTTTGACATTTCAAAACGTGGAATACACTGGCGCGCCCCGGGCCAGCCTCCCCAGAAAACGCTAACCAACCCAATGGCGCAAGATTTTGCTCTGTGTTTAGTGGGCATGGCATTGTCATGGCCACCAGCTTTTTTTTCCTGGTGGCCAAACGATAGTCACGGCTGTCTACTGTGATCAGCTTGACCGAGTTTTTGCCGCCCTCCAAAGAAAAAGACATTGTCTCGTCGAATAGAGCAGGCGTTATCTTCGACCAAGTCATCGCGACGTCTCATGTGAGTGCACCCAGCTACTCCCTGGGATGGCTAGCTTTGATTGGGACATTTTGCCGCATTCATCGTACTCACCACAGTCATCGCACCGACCGACTGACTACTATTTAGACACCTATTCAGATGTCCGCAGAACTATCAACAGCGAAAGAAAATCGCCTTCCCAGACGCAGTAGAAACAAGAAAACAACCTTCTTAAAACTTATCGTTTAATTCTAAGCAGTAGAAACACATATGGAGACGTTCCAGACGAGATGCAGAAACCAGAACTATTTGCCAACAATAGTGAATACCTTTTGATTGAATATAATCGGTTAAGTTGTTTATCTCTAGATTCATTTTAATATTGACAAGTTCTAGTTGCTTTCCGTTCTACCTCGTTCCACCGCCGTGTCCCACATCGGTTGTAGATTTCGTTAATTGAACAGAAGGGAAAGCAACTAGAAATTGTCAATATTAAAATGAATCTAAAGATAAACAAGTTAGCCGATTATATATATATATATATATATATATATATATATATAAGTTAGCCGATATTATATATATATATAAGTTCGCCGATATTATATATATATATATAAGTTAGCCGATATTATATATATATATATATATATATATATAACGTAAGTTCATAAAGTACTTGCAAATACACTTGAAAGCATACAGCATTTGTACTGAATATGTATGTAAACATGTCTGCCAACATATGTCTGCCTTCACAATGCCGACGTTGCCTCGAAAGCGTTCGACTGACGACGCTTCCGAGTGCGCAAAACCACCCCATAAAGCTTCATCTACAACAAGAAGCTGTTTCAGCCTTTGTTGCTGTTACGGCCTTTTTGTTGCGGTTATGGCCGTTTTTGCTATACTGGTTGTTGCCGTTCTAGCGGTTGTTGCTGTAACTGTTGTTGTTGTTGTTGCTGCCGCTTCTGTGGCCGTTGTTGTGTATCCACGTCACCTTGTCAAAGTCAAGTCTGTCAGTTTAGTCGAGTAGCGATGCCGCTGTCTGCGCCAACCAATCGATGGTGACGATTTGTTTAGCAACACCGGCAACAGATCCGACAACGACATACGACTGAGGTCAGAAGCAACGACAGCAACATTAACAGCAACAACAACAATAACAACAACAACAGCAACAAAAACAGCAACAGCAGCAACAACAACAAAAACAGCAATAACAACAACAACAGCAACAACAAAAACAGCAATAACAACAACAATAACAACAACAGCAATAACAACAACAGCAACAGCAACAAAAGCAACAACAACAACAACAACAACAGCAACAACAACAACAGCAACCACAACAACAAAAACAGCAAGAACAGCAACAACAACAACAGCAAAGTCAATAGATGTGGTCTCGCCACCAACGTCGGCCATGCTGAGAGTTAGGCTTGACGTCTGATCTCGTCCGACCTACCCTGCTTTTTGCTTGGTCACACGCTGCCACCCTCAACGAAATTGGTGCTGATCGGTGCTAATGGAGCTGCTGTTGCTGCAGCTCCCGCCGCCACCGCCGCCGCAAGAAAAGACCGCTTGCTCGAACGGCACGCCGCTTTAGTTAGTTCTATTAAGCTCATACGTATAAACCGTGCGATCGCACATCAAATCGATTCTGATCCCCCGTTTTCCCCTGCTGTCTTCGTTGTTGTTGTTGCTCTTGTTGCTATTGTTGCTGCTGTTGCTGTTGTTGTTGTCGTTGTTGTTGTTGTTTTTGTTGTTGTTGTTGCTATTGTTGTCGTTGTTGTTTTTGTTGTTGTTGTTGATATTGTTGTTGTTGCTATTGCTGTTGCTGTTGCTATTGTTGCTGCTATTGTCGTTCACATTCCTTCTGCTGCCTGCCCACCGCCGCCGCGGCTTAGACTTCAAAATTTCGATTTGCCAACCGAATCTAAGTCCGTTCTTGTTATGCATTGACTTGACTTGGAACTTGTCATGTGTGCGCTTCGACCGAATTGCCGGCGTTAGTCCCCCCGGTCCACGCTAGGTCCGGCTAACACGAGGGGGAGTAGTAGTTTTTTTCTGCGTATTCCTGCAATTTTTATTGCAGCCCCAGAGTAAGGATAAATAAGGCATTCAGATGTTTGTTTTCCGACGTTGCTCGCCGTTCTGACGACTTGTGGGGTGCAAGCCTTGTTGCCCTAGACATTATTCGTGGCTTTGAAACGTGGTTATCAATCGAATCGGCGCGGCAGAAATGCAAGATAGTGAACCCACTGATAGTGAGAATGAGAGTGCAGCAGAAGAAAGCAGATTAAGAAAAAGAGATGCGAAATACGAGGCGGAAACGCGTCATAGACAGCAACTTTTGAACTAGACGTTGTTTGTTGAGAACAATTACGACGGGCCAGTTTTTTGATAAGTTTCGTTTACCCCATATAGGGTTTCATAACGCCTATTAATAATCGTCCTTCGTTTGCTTAGTCGGAAGGTCAACATCGCTATATCGAGAGAAAGAGATTTCTGTAGAGAATGATTTCGTGGAACGCCGAAACAAGTTTTGCTGCCAACGGTGTTCCGCAATTATCACTTAACAAGTACAGCCATTTATTCGATACGTTGCATCGAAGCTAAAATAAAAATGATTGATGAGAAACATTACAACTAACGTTACAATGAACTGACTATTATTAACTGCGACGTTTTACATAAACCATCATCTGGAATGTGCTGCTCAGTAAGAAAGCAACCTTGTGCAACGAGCGTGTGGTTACCCTCTTCGCCTGTGGTGAGTTACTAACAAAAATGCGTTAAACTCGACCTTAAACCGCCTCCTATAGTTGTATTTGTTAGCAGAACGTTGTTGACAACCTCAATCAGTATTTACGTTCATCGTCGTAAAAGCTCTCAGCGCTACGCGCAACTGATTAAATGTCTTAACGGAATAGTTGTTTATTTCGTATATACACCTCTTATTCGCGCTTTTTCCTGCACCTGGCTTCGTGAAGATATGGTGAAACATTATTGATACAGCTAAATAAAGAAGCACCGGATTTAGTTGTAGCTTACAAGCTCAGATTTGCCTGAGTCAGCTTTCAGGCAGGCCAAGGACGAGTCGCATCCAGGCAGCATTTATTGCTTGATTTGTAAACATTGACAGTACTTATCGTATATTCCGTACATGATTTATTTACACACCAGATTGGGTAAAATATACAATAGTACGATCGATATCACTACAGTCTCGTAATGATATTCATATTAAAAATCGCTCAGCGCCGGCTTTGTTAGAGAGGGGATTGCAGTGCACTCACTGCTATGATATCTTACACATATGTATACCATAACAATATTTACAAACACATGTGTCACAGGGTTCATGGCAAACGTCTTTCTGACATGGAAAGGTGGTGAAAACCGTGCACAGCCAAGCGGGCGGTCATGTGCCTGTTTGTCCTGCTCGTGCCCTTCCATTCTGACCTAACCATTGCATCTGTCATATAAAAATGTGATCGGTCGATATTTGCCGTATATATATATATATATATATAAATATATATAGGTGCGGATACCTGCTGTTGGAATTATTTGGCTCTAGATTCTAGGTACTTGCTATTGTAGTGGTAATTTTATTGTATTATGACAGCAAGCTGAATACATGGCTCGTTCAATATTAATATATTAAGTTAGGCGAGACGTTTAGTGTAATCATGATATAAAGCTATTATGTCTATATATATATTATTTTGTGAGTAAATTAGGTTAGGGTGAAGCTAATATATATTTATATATATAATAGCTTCACCCTAACCTAATTTACTCACAAAATAATATATATATATATATATATATATATATATATATATATATATATATTATTTTGCTCCAGCATTACCTCGCCTAAATTGGAAACCATGCAAACCAATTTAAGAGGGGCCGGTCTGGGTCTCAAACCCAGTCCTCCCGAATGCAAGGCAAAGGCTTTGCCACTACGCCATCTTGCTCGATATATATATATATATATGCATATATATTTATATATATATATATATATATATATATATATATGCGGAGACACTGTTATATGATTGTATAAAACGTTTTAGTATCTATAGACAAAAAAATAGACGGCGTGTAAACGTTTCCAAACGAAAATACGTCGATTCTAATCATTAAACGAAACGACAACAACAATACGCCATTGCGAAATGTGGCTACCATTAGAACTGGATATGTGTCCGCCCAAACCACGGTCTTGACCTACTCACTTTCGGTGCAGGACCGTTCGCACGCACCGACGTGTGGGCCTGGCAATTTGTGATATTTGCACCCGGGAGTAACTATGACTCTCTAATATAGTGTGCGCGAGGCATATGGATATATTGTGATACCTAAACTTCCGTGCATATTTTCAATGTAGAGTCAAACACACAGACGCATGTAAGGCAGCACGGACACACCAATTCAAGTGACGAAAGCGAAAACCGAGTGGCTTCTGACTATCAGTGCGGCAGAAATATGTTAATTAGTAACTGGTAAATTAATTTAATTAAGTTAATTGGCATCGATTTGTCTGTGTACTGATTAGAGGCTGACACCTCGTAAAAGGCCATAGTGATATTATGATACGAATACTACATATAACCAAGCCTTATTAACCAAGCTATGCAGTCAACGACAAACCAGAAGTCTTTCTCCATTTGCATAGACTAGTGTTCGACGCACCTCGCATTTACTCAGCACCTCACCACTGAAAACAATACAAGCCGTAGGCTAAGAACAATACAGCCGTGGTTGTTAAAGTTCTTGTTTTTGTTGTCGTTGTTGTTGCTTTTAATAAAGTCGTCAGTTAGGGTCCTTGACACGGCTAGTATTTTTCACATGTTGCAGTCTTATGTGTGAAAAATTGTGCGCCGCTCTGCTTTCGGCGAGCGAATTTCCTCTGTGTCGTACAGAGGTGACTCTTTCGTTTGGTCAACAATCAGTATTGGCTGGAGGCTATAAGGCAATCTTGGGCAATAGTAAGGTAACATAACCGGCTAATGGACAAAGCCATGTACACAGCACTCCAGTTGATATACTCTACTCTTCTGGTGTGTATATGCATATACAGAGACAGATAAAAAAAAAGGAAACCAAGGCGCGGAGCTCTATCGATCCACCCAGGGGGGGAGGGGGGGGGGGGTTGAATAGTAATGCACCATTTCTTTTTATTAAAACATCTATGCTCCCCGTTTCTTTTTCGATTATGATCGATTTTTTATCCACTTTGGCATTCTCTTTGTTTAGATTGGAAACCATGAAAACCAATTTAGGAGTGGCCGGTCTGGGTCTCGAACCCAGGCCTCCCAGATGCAAGGCAAAGGCTTTTGCCACTAAGCCATCTTGCTCGGCATTTATGCATAAAACGAAGAGAAGTATTGCCACTGTGTAAAACTTGGCGTTAAGACATGCCTGCAACTTTTTGCATACCATGCTAGGCACGTCATTTTTCGTACAGTGACTCTAAAACGTCGGTATATATATATATATATATATATATATACACACGCGTAGGTACATTCGCATTCGCCTGCGCCTTGCGACCGGAGGAGACACATAGGTGCGCGTGTTAGAGCCCCACCGTTGTACATTCGTATTTATGGGGGTCCGTTTATGAAGCAATACAAAAAGCAGTCCCGTAGACGTTAAATGATGGCTTGGAGGATCAGCCCAAAAAGTTTAAACAGGTACATAAAATAGTAGATAGTGAAAGGGAGAGATAGGCAGATGGAAGGCTCGCAGAGAGAAGCAGAGGGCGGCATTCAAATTAGCTGTCTGAACATAGAGCCTGCTAGTATGGAATGAGCATTCAATTGACGCGCCCAACATACATACTGTTGGCAAGCTTAAAAAACAGCAGCAGCAGCAGAACATCAACATTGGCTAATTCCTGATGATGAAGTGTACAATTTTGCCGCAGTCAATGTCCGTGGCATCTCGGACATCTCGGCGGGGGTCCGGCCGTATTGATAGATCGATCCAGTAAAAGCAGGTGCTCCCTCATATCGCCTGGCCTCTGCGCGGTCCGGCTGACAAAGCCGGAGAACGTTGGTTCTCTTGTATATGCATACATATACACTCGTGTATATATATATATATATATATATATATATATAGATAGATTCCAACCCGTGTGTTTACGTTGTCGTACATGAGAATTGTTGTAGGTTGAGGTCATGCATGAGAGTTGTGCTTACCGTGTCGAGAAACGCGTCGTTTTCAATATTCGGCCTCGAGTCACAGACATGAACCGCCGACATGGCCACTAGGGTGACGGCAAACAGATACGATCCAATGTAATAGCAGTACGAGTGGTAGTGGCCGAAGCATGATCTGCCGCCGACAGCGTTTCTGCGCACTTGAGTGAACATCGCGGGCATCGAAACGACGCGATGCGAAACTCCGATGCGCTATAGCTTTTGGCGAAACGCGCTGAGATCTGTCGCGCTAAGAGCGAGCAGCAGCAGCAGCAAACACAATTCCCGACAGACGACGCTCAGTGATGAGCCATCACTGCACGCGCCGCTCTCACTGGCTTGGCGTCACGATGGAGATGCGTCTTGCACACGCAGACGCACCTCAGACTCGTGACGAGTAACAACTACTGACTACCGCTGTTTGACAACGTGCAACCTGGTCGATAGGCGACAACGTAAACGACGCCGGCACGGTAACACCGACCACCGACTGGGCAAGCTTTACGTCGGCGAAGTTCGGCTTACATCAATGAAGTCTTCTTCTCTTTCAATTCTTCTTACTGCTTCTGCTCGTTGTCTTCACCTTACTCCGAGGTTGTCCTATCAAAGTTGCTTTGGGAGCACGTTATACACTTACGCACACACACACACCCACATAGGCCCGAGAAGGCAGAACACATTTCTTTCTCAAAACGCCAACACGCACGCTTGTTTCATGCACATCGTTCGTGAGGTCGCCACGTTCTAGGCCAGGTCTGCTTAGTCACTTGCCCTCCGCTTCGTGTAGCCGTGAAGGCAAGAATCCTTTCTCTGTTGAAGGGGCCGACCAGCAGCACTTCTTTAGCAATCTCTAGCAATTCGCCACTAACGGTCACATCTTAAGGTACCCATCTACCGATGTGAGGTCACAGATTTTTGTGAGGCGTCCATCGGATATCAGTGGCATCCGTTGGATATCAGTGGCGTCCGTCGGATATCAGTGGCGCCCGTGGCTGACCTGTGTTTGTACGAAGACCTCGACTTCGGCTTGGGCTTCGACGACGACGACGACAACAATGATAAGGATGGCCACGACCACGATGTCATGCCATGTCTAGTCGAACGCTACGCTGCCCAATGCACAGTGATTTGAGAGATGGGGCGAACGACCATGTCCATCGGACGATGTCGACTACTAGACCGTGGCGTGTTGGAAGAACGCGCTATACCGCTATGCCCTGCCCCGCGCCCCGCGTTGTTTTGCCCTGTTCAGTTCTGCCCCGCCCGCTCGCTGGCCGACCCGTGCACTCGGCCGCCTGCGATAGGGGCGTCAGTGATAACAGCGACAGCAACAACAGCAGCAGCGGCAGCGGCAGAGGCAGCGGCCGCCGTTGTTGACGCCGCCGCCGCGATAACAGGAAAGCCGCCATATCCTGCTGCGGACGGCAGGGGCTGCCCGCCCGTTTGCCTCTCTGTCTATTTGTCTTCGTCGTCGTTGTCGTCGTCCGCCTGTCCGTACCTATGTCTGTCTATCTGGCAGTCTACCTGCCGGCCTATGTGTCTGTGTGCAGAGCCACCCCACCGCCGCCCCTCACGTCGGATACTTTCCCTCTCAGCGAGGACGAGCAAGAGCTTCAATGGAGTCATTTTTGACCACTTTCTCCGCTCAACAGCGGCTGCCGCAGAAGCAGAAACAGCAGCATCAACAACGGCACCGGCATCATACCCGCCAGCAGCAGCAGCAGTAACGGCTGTTCTGGTTGCTGTTGCTGGTTGCTTTTGTCGTAGTAATAACGGCCGTTATTGCAGAGAAGAGTAGTTGTCGTAATAGAACGATTGGTAGTAGTAGTAGTAGTAGAAGTCGGCTTCGTTAACGGTTGTAGTGGTAGTCGTGGTCGGCTTCGTTAACGGTTGTAGTAGTAGTCGTAGTCGGCTTCGTTAACGGTTGTAGTAGTAGTAGTAGTAGTAGTAGTAGTAGTGGTGATGGGCTTCGTGAACGGTTGTAGTGGTAGTAGCAGCGTTGTTAACGGTTGTTGTAGTAGTAGACGAAGCAGTGAAAGTGTTATGGGGGGATATTGTAGTAAGAGTTGTTGTTGTTGTTGTTGTTGATGATGGTAAACGGACATGCGAAATGTTTGTCTTTGTCGTTGCCGCCGCCGCCGCCGACTGCCTGAACGGCCCGTATCGAGGAGGCGGGCCGATCGTGCGGCGCGGCTAACGGTTGTTTCGCGCTTAACGTTCTTTCCGTTAGGGGAGGCGCTTCGTGTCGTTGCCGCTGTTAGCACCGGAGCATCTGTACCTCCTAGCGCGGCAGCTGCTGCTGTTGCTGCTACCGGCTCAATTAACACCGCCATTATCGCGCGCATTCGAACCGAACGCCTGGCAGCAAAAGACGAAAGGAAAAGGAAAATGCACGAAACGAGAAAGAGAAAGTGACGAGAGCCCCTTTCGTGTTGCGGCGGTTCACGAAGGCTGCTAGGCAGCGCACGCAATGCTTCGCGATATCATTTCAACTATAGTGAATCTATCGCTCTTCGAGCAGCCAAACAACCGACAGGCTTCAGAGTCACAGAACCGATGGACTTCAGAGCAGCAGTTGGCCTTGCCTTCTAGATCTGACACGCTGAACCACATCGTTGAGAGCACAACCATCGGATTGCCATTAATTGACGTTGTCGACACACACGTCGGCTACGATTATTGCTTGACTTTTTGTGAAACGCGTCCCGTTATGATTTTTCGTATTCATAAAAATAATACTACAATAATCTATGCGTGGAACTGACGAAGCGGCGCCGGTGCGTTGCTCACTGACTGCGTCAGCAGCAACAGTGAATTCCCCCGCCACTCCCTTGTGGCCGACCAAATCTTCTAGCATGCTCAATTTGCCCGTTGGACCAGGCCATGGAGAGCGCGTTTTGGCGCTGCGTCTTGTGCCAGTGTACGAGCTGGTACGAGGAGACTCGTGGTGAAGTCGCGTAAGCCCAATGAGAAGCCGGACGGACGAACGAACGAACGCGCTTCGTCTAGCAGGTTGTCGCTTTCCGTATAGATCGGGATCGGCACCGTCACGCGTCATTGGTGGACGCCGACGTATTTGGCCGTCTTTGCGGTCTTCACCGAAGTGTGGTAGGTATCTCGCCGGCATCTTGGCCCTCACCCCCGTGGGGCGAGGGTTGACGATGACGTCGACGACGACGACGCTATGGAGACGACGCCCCGCCGAAACCACCCCATCGCCGAAATCACGACGAGAGCAAAAGCTCAGCCAGATGGGCGGGCTAATGATGGCTAGATAGATAGATAGACCATCGATGGCTCGACGGCAGACTGGCGGACAGTATCAGTCATCAATCAGGAGGCGTCGCGGTCGTGGCTGGTGAAAGTAGTCGTAAAACCTCAGCCAGAAGCTGTTCGCTGTGGCTGCTGCGTAGTAGCTTCTGCCACTGCGCGGCAGAATCTGTGCGCGATCAATCTGCTGTTTCGTCGCATTTCTGGTGTTATCACTCGTATCGTGTTGCCATCGGGAGGGCGAAGCTAGCACTAACAACAACAAGCGGTATTATTATTATTCACTTGAGTTCTATCGCTGCAGCTCCTGCTGCTGCTGCCGTTACGACTAACCGCATGGCTTTGTTGTTTTTGCCACTTTGTTGCTTCGGAAATGTTGCGTTTTTTTATCGAAAATGTTGCGTTTATTTTGTGTGGGTTTATGTGGCCTACGTTTTCTTCGCCGCATGACAAATCTTGATGAGACTCTGGAATGCCGCCAGCCACGAAACCCAAGAAGTGCCCGCAAGTCAAAATGTCGTTCATTGTTTTCCTAATGCATAACGCATATACAGGTGCCGGCTTTAATCTAACCCCATACGTTTGCCACACGTTCGTTTTCGACGAGAGAAAACCCGTCGCTCAGCGAATGCTGTATGTGTTATCTGGCTGTAAAAAAAGTTGGCGATAGCAGGCTAATTTAGGCACACGCTTAAGATACCTGGCTGAGCAGAATTGATGGTAGGTAAAATAGAAAAGCTCGTCGTAGTAATAGTAGTAGTGTAAGTAATCGTAATAATTGCATTATTACAACTTTTCGTGTTTCGTGTCATTATTATTAGAGTTTACTATACAAGTCATAAGCGGTCAATGGGGAAATTGACAATTCATGATATCAAGTCTTGTATATATATATATAAGCTTGCTAATCTTCTGGAGAAGCTTCACGTGTGTTTCAAATACCAGCGAAAATGAACTCGTTGCAAACTGAGCTAGTTTGTTAGCCTTTAGTCGGTCAGCCTTGCGTGCCGCGGAGCCAGCGCCAAATGCATTGGCTTCGAGGTTAGAGGTGGCAATGGTCATTGGAAATCCATATATGCACAAATTTGTTTTTCAGAATTTTGTCATTGCATGCTTGTGTTCTACATATTTCCTGTGACTGACCTACTGTCCACCGCTGCTCTGCAAACTACTATTAGGTATAAAAACCGGTTGTTTGCCATTCGCGGCAAACCAAGTACACGTTTCGTATGTGTTGTGAAGAATTTTTTTGCCTCGCAAAGTTTGTATTCGAGGGTACCTTACCTCTGCGTGAATAGAGACAATAGCCGCCCGACACCTGGTCGTTCTCATATAGTGTAGCCATTTCCCATATAGTGTCCTAGACCCAAATACGGGAAGAAGTTGACAAACACCAACGGTTAATCACAACAGGGTATTACGTCTGCTGCGGCCAATCGACCTTATCGACGGCAAAACCTCATTTGTTTTCGTTTTCCACGAATTTCGAACGAAAGTCCCCGAAATTTCGACAAATGGCACCAGGCGACTGAAAACGTTTTTTTGAGAGTTCCCCACGTTAGCTGGAAAGTGCCCTCAGTCCTTTTGTTGAAATCCAAGCGGTCAGCAAAGAAGCTGAAAAGCACTCGTAGGAAAGAACCACCTACTTCGGCGAGTCGAAGTAAATCGACTAGTAAATGGAGGCGGGCTTTGTTGAAAGCCTTGACAAAATCAATAAAGACGACACACAATTTAGCCCCGGCTACAGCCCGCATGCGTTCAACTTTCGGCTAAAGTACATGGATCGCGTTCTGTATACCTCAACACTTTCTGAACCCGAATTGGTCTTGAGGCAGGGCCTTCTCCACAGTTGAAAACATCCTTAAGATAATCAACTTAGCGGAAATTTTCTTAAGTGTGCGTGCGCCGACACGATCATTTACGCTGTTGTCGTTTTTAGTCTTGAATAAGCAGTCGTCATATAGGTCGGAGCGCTCTGCGATCAGCAACTATCTGGCTATCGGGGTGTAGAGCTCGTGGGTGGCCCAGGAGTGCCCGACTTTTCCCGCGTTTTAGATAATATGCCTGTGTAGCGCCGCGCGTGCCATTTTCTTTACTTTTTTTTAACATTCGCCGCATTAGTAGTAGCCTCTAAAGCGTGATTGCTATGCTAGACATCAGAAGTTAATATTGGTAGTCTTGATTCGCTCGTTAATACACGTACATCTAGTTGTTTAGAAAAATAAGTTATCGCTAGCGACGCGGGGCGTGCCCCTGGCCAGGCACACATCAAAACGCCAGCACCCGCAGGTGGTTACGTGCTAAAGTATTAAGAATCTGGCATTCCTAAAATTCCGTCGGCTGTTGAAGGTTATCAAGTAGGAGGTCGATAGTGCTTTTTTCGCTTTGGCAAACGCATGTGAACTTAACATTTTCGTTTGCACAATGCAGTCTTCTGTTCTTTAGATGCTCAATAAGCCCATCAACCTTTCCATCAGAGACGCCATTATCAAGACGACCATTTAAGCTACATGCTAACCAAAGTGGGTAGCTAGAAATTTAGCTCTTCTTCTTTTAATCTTCCAGGACTCACCGCGACACTTACATTGCACTTAGGATAACCCTGCTCGTAAATAAATTGAAGTCCATCTACTGGTCTATCCCGCCCTCCATCTGGAACATTCGCTAGTAGATGAAAAAACCTCGCGTGCCATCGAAATGCAGTTCCTCTTGCATGAAGGTTTCCGCCAAGTGTATTACGTCCACATTTTCAAACAAGCCTTCTGGTGCTTACCTGTAAAGCCCCAGGTAAACCATCGCAATTACAAATGGAAATTTGTGGGTTTTTAAATAGAACGCACTTTGGTTTGCCAACCACGCAGCTGTTTAGCTGAAGCAGCTTTCAAGCAGAGAGCCTTCATGGGCAATATACGGTTTTTTAACGCAATAGGTCATCCATATACCAATACGCATATTTGTGTTGTAACTGGGGTTTGTTTATTGTAAATATTTCGGGTTGACGAATACATTGCTGAGTTCAAAGATGATCAAAAGCAAAGTGGGTTGACCCTCCGAGAAAGGAAATTTATTATTCAAGGTAGCTGCGTTTAAGCCATGAGCTCTCGATTTGAGAAGACAACTGGGTTAGATCAATTGAAAATAACACCCAAAGCCATTCATAGGAGCCCTTGAACACTATTTGGAGCGACTAAGCCCACCGTTGCAAGATAGTGCGTTAGTGCTACATTGGTTTAATTGAGTTTTAAACGAGCCATTTTCGACTATTTAGTCGAAAATGGCTCGTTTGAAAACATACTGAATATCCGTGAGTTTTGTTGCGTTAAATTACACCCATAATCGATTGTAATACCTAAAATCTACGGGTTTTCTAACGAACACTAGAATTCACTAAAACAACCTAGAGCAGGTTATACTAGTTTATTCACTTATGATGCTCATTACTTCTATAGCCTTGTTACTTTGTAGCACGTTTTGGTCAAACCTCCGTTTACGTTTATGAAAGTATTCACGTAATAGAATAGAAGGAATTCCTCGAAGTTGCAAGAACGGGACCAAGAAATTGCCTTAAGCCGTAGTCTGCAACGCGCGGTAGAAAAACATACATCGTGGATTTTTGTGATGGTCTAACCCGCGAAAACAATATGGCTTTAGTGTCCTGTTTACCGCTCGTGCCGTTCTTTAACATAAATTCTTCTTTATTATTGCATAAAGGAGTGTATTGTTCAAGAGCTTTGGTCTGGTATGGCGGCAGTTATGATAGGCAGTTAACAAAAAAAACTAACCAACGAAAGACAGTTAACTCAGTACGATAGGCTGTGTGGCCGGCACCCGGCAATCTGTTACTTTTTTTAAGGAGGTTGTATTTAATTCTAGACCGTCCTCCGTCCCATACTGGCTTGAAACCTTACCTGAGGTAGATCTTTAATGCACCGATGGCCGGACATGTTAAGATATCTAGGGTTTCCCGAATAGTCATTATGGCAGCATGGCTGCTGACTCTCAGCGGTATGGTTGTTTATCATCTATTCTCAATAAGCATCGCTAGAAGAAAATTCGATCAACAACAGGGATCGAACCGGCGACACCCCGGTAGATGACAACCATGACTAGCGCACCGGCAATCTGTTAACAAGCAATCTGTTGACAGAGCTTTCGAGTCAAAAATGAAAGAATCTGGGAACATCATCGAGCGGTATATCTTAGGACCGCGTCCGTCGCAGGCGCTTTGGGAATATTTTGCTTTTCTATATACGATTAGGTGGGGCTGCCAGATTAAGAAGCGTGTGCAGCTCGGGAATGGCCGAACTGCCTGAGTCTGCCCAATGGGTTCGACGCGTAAAGAGTTCGTCGTTGTAATGTCAGCTGCAGCCACGCGGTAGAAATGGACAAAGTTGTGATAGGCATTTACATATTGCTCACACATTGCCTCCTGCAATGAGGTTGGTATGCGCCTGAGCCTTAAGTGGTGGATGCAAGCAGCTCGTTTACGAGTAACTTTAACGCGTGCAACGTGCCGCTTGCTTGTTATTTTTAAACGCCTAGGCCGGCATTGAAAAAGAATTGCCATCTTGTATTGTGCCTGTGATTCACCTTTTGATCTGACGGCACTAAAATACATTCGTAGAATAGAAGTGTGAGTTTTCGAAATCTAAGGCCTTGTGCACAGCATACAAGTGTGATGGTTGCCAGTCAATTTTGCACAAGTGGTTCTGTTGAGCTCATATTTTCAATTTCAGTGTATTGTTCTTGCTATTTAATTGACATTGTCTTTGTAACACTTTTGGCTAGAGTGATTAGTGCTCGCCACGAACGATACAGGGGAGTTATTAGCGGCATTGTCGAAGGGTTGCCGTCATAGCTAGAATGTTTTTTGCTCGTTTACTGCGTGTTACCGCCTAACGGTGAAAATCACAGAATAGTACAGTCATGTGGCGCATGTGGCAGGTATCGTATGTGTAAGCGTGACAGATATTCATATGATTCATTTACACATCAGATTGGGTAAAATATACAATAGTACAATCGATATCACCACAGCCTCGTAATGATATTATTATAAAAAATCGCTCAATTCCAGCTTTGTGAGAGAGAATGTTATTGTTTTGCACTCACTGCCATGATATCTTACACGTATACCATAACAATATTTACAAACACATGTGTCACAGGGTTCATGGCAAGCGTCGTTCTGACATAAGAGGTGGTGAAAACCGTGCACAGCAAAGCTGGTGGTTCTGTGCCTGTTGGTCCTGCCCGTGCCCTTCCATTCGGACCTAACCATTGCATCTGTCATATAAAAATACGATCGGTCGATCTTTGCCACTTTCTCTTCATATCGCCGTATGAACTCGCTGTATGCAGGGGTGTCTAGTAAAGTTTTCGGGCTGACTCTCTGCCAAGATTTCACGTCCACGGAACTGTTTTTCACATTGCTTCATAGACGGACCCCCATAAATACAAATGTGCAACGGTGGGGCTCGAACCCGCGCACCTATGTGTCTCCTCTGGTTGCGAGTGTCGTAAACTTAAGCCACCACGCCACCGGGCTCGACAAAAACTATGGGTGTCTAGGGAAGCGCAAACTGTTTTTTGATCTGTTCCACGAATAGTGGAGCAACGCATAGCAAATACGTGAGAAGGTTGTATCTCAGCAGAGCGTATGTCTAACCTAGTACCCGTTTTGTATAAATAAGCTAGTTTCACAGTCGCTCGAGTGCACAGTAAGCGTGACAGATATGCGGACTCATTATTATTATTATGACCCGATCCTGCGTGCACAGTGACACTTAAAATAAAGTTTTCGGGATGACCCTCAGCCAAGATTTACCTGAGTCCACGGAACTGTTTTTCACATTGCTTCATAGACGGGCTCCCATAAATACACAAATGTTCAACGGTGGGGCTCGAACCCGCGCACCTGCTATGTGTCTCTTCCGGTCGCGAGGCGCAGACTTCCAGAAGCCACCACACCACCGGGCTCGACGCACAGTGACACTTGTTTGTGTCAATCGAGGCTCACTAGAGACAGCGTCCGTTCCGTCGTCGTATAGATGAATGCCGTTCGCTGCCGACAACGAAGTGTCTTCTTCTCTGCTGTAGCCGCCTACCGGCCTAATGGCTCCGCTGTGTCCTTATGCAAACGACGTAGACAGCCCGGCCTTTCTTTGTCCGGAGGCCGACGAGTTCTGGACGTATGAACAACTCCACAAAATGGAGTGGATGTTGGTAGTGGGGGCAGCCGGACTTGTTTCGATCGTCGGGGCGTACAAACAGAACTTGTTGGTGACTGTAGTAGGAACACTCTGTCTACTGGGTGGCTTCCTGGCTCATGAGCTCGTTTCGTCCAAACAGCGTCGTGCCTACGGTCCCTATCTAGGCCACTAAATTGGCTAGCCATGGCTTTTTTTCGGAGAAAATCTGTGCTGTAATGAAGGTAGGAATTTAGCAGCAGCAGCAGCAGCGGCGGCGGAGCAGCAGTAGCAGCAACAGCAGCAGCGGCAGCAAAATCAATCATTCTCACCGCCGGCAACGTGGTCAAAATTGAAAGAGGACTACAAGGCGGCGAATTCACTGTCTGTCGTGTGATCGTGTGTCAAAACGTGCAAGTGGCCGCCATTCTTCCGCACGTTCCCTAGTATGATACGCAGTTTCATGGTTAAAAAAGGTGGTGCTTGACGCTCTGTCAAGAAACGAAGCGGCACAACGCTCTGCCATTGGCACGCTGCATTGTTAGACCGTTAGCCAGTTACTACGACCACACACACACCCACACGTAAAGCTATGTGCCAATGCACGTTAGGGAAACCGTGCTACCAACCTAGTCAAGACGACCAACGGTGCGACACGCATAGGTGTGTTGTTCTGACCGCATTCTGTCCACTACTATCAAGTTTTTGAGCTGTACAAATTAATAAAGGTTTTGCTGTGTGTTCGTATGTCAGTCTGGTATATGTCTCTGTCGTTCCCTGATCTCCCTCCTCTTCCTCGCCATCTTTCTGTTTATTATCCCGATAGGGCTATAGTGTTGTAGCAATTTACTTATATATATATATATATATATATATATATATATATATATATATATATATATATATATAAAGAAAATTGCTAGAACACTTTGTTGATGTACGATCCAATAACCTAAGGAGTCAGCGATCCGTCACTCTAAAAGCCGTGGCTCGCGGTCAGTTCGTCAACGGATTGTTCGCGTGGTGACTTGCCTATTTGACGACTAGTTACGTTTTTCTTTCAGAACTATGTCAACTAAAAAACAATACATATATGAGCACGATAACTGTACCACACACTATGTGATAATAAAGCTGATTTTACGTTGTGCTATTGTACGATACGGCCTGTTTTACAGCACGGCAATAACACCTTTCTTACAATGATCGTCAGAGGAGGGTGGACCGTTTAAAGGCAGTTCTATAACAAACGCGTGCTAAGGCTACCCAAAAACGCATCTGCTATACGTTCGTGTTTAAACTATGCCGCAAGCAAACCCTTACTGCCGATTTCGCCCTAGACGGTCTACGGCTTAGTGGGGCTGTACCCACAGTATATAGAAAGTTTCAGCAGAGACGCAACATGAAATTTGTGTCCAATAACTCTACGGACGGACCAGATGATTTCGCTCGGACAGATGAAAGAGTTGGAGCCCAGAAGAACCGAGCACTAGTTTGCCGAGTGCCGATGTGTTTGAGTAGACAGTGTTTTGAGGTTGATAGTTGTGTATGCAGTTGTGTGTTGTGGAGTATGTGATATTGGTTAATACCATCTACTTAAATGCATCTCGGTTCAGAAGGCCTTCAGTGTCAATTACGCAAGGAAACGGTTAGTAAGCTCGTAATATCGTACTCAACAATCGCAGAATTACAATCAGGGTGCTCGCTGATGAAGTGAGGAGATATCTTAGTAGTTGTAACCACCTTGACCGGATATTTTGCTTGTCAGAAGGCTGGCTGTACGATTCGGTCCAGAAGGATTGAATTGCCAGCAAATTAACGTTCGGCTTTTCCATTGTCTTCTTGTTCTTCTCCTCTTTGTCTCGCTTCTCCTCTCTAGCGGCTTTGTTTTGTTTTCTACCTATCGCACTAAAGAAGGGTTGTTGGCCGCTTCTTTACACTCTCCTTGCGTACATTATCATAAACGATATATCTGTTATACACAATAGGAGTATAAGGGGACTACTTCGGGGGTGTTGTTATGGGTGGTACTCTCATGCCCACACTGGTGGGGACGACCTCTGTTGCTTGCGGGCTCACGTCGCGTAAGCTAAGCGCATTAAGCACCTCCGAGCGAGAGAGTGCAGCCTAAGACATTTAGACCTTCTCCTAATTCTTCTCAAATACAAGATCTGTATGACTGAATAAAAATATGGCTGTCGTCTTGTCGCCAAGAACGTAGATAACGCCTTTACAAATGATACACTCTACACCCAATCGATCATGATGTTCGCGTCTTAGGACGAATAGTACACGAAGCGAAAGACACTGGCTGAACGCTGATGTGGAGGAGACAGCGGCTGCGGCAACAGCGGTTGGGATGACGACATGATTCATCTTTGCAGTTCACAAAAGTTCAAAACACAAAAACAGTTCTCAAGATGTAGGTGTGTTAGATAATAGCATGCAGTAGAAAACAACACCCGAAACAGCAGTAAATTGGCAACATTTCTATCAGTTACACGAGACAAACTAAATACGTCTACAGACTTCGAGAGTAAACAGCTGACAGTGCGAGGCGAGCCTTCGTCCACTCTTCTGTAAGCCATCTCTCTCAGGAGTGAGTCTATGACATTTAAAAGCCGCTAGGCGTTTCGTCATTAGACATTTCATCACTTCCGGGGGGTATGCTCTTGGATGCTTGGGCCGTGTTCTCTGACATCCCTTCAGCCGCTCGCTGGATCTTCGCGAATGTTGCATATAAGATATACTCCTTATATACTGCAATCTATAACGTTCCCGTCTCCGTTGAAATGGGTAAGCCACGATGGCCACGATATTAGATTGGGGGGGATCGTCGGTACACTCGCGTGTTCAGAGCAGAGATCATCCGCTTCTGCTGGCTATTCCACCGCTGGCCAATTTTGTTCCCGAGTTTCGGCTTTCTCGCAGAGATATCTGTGCCGGGCTCCATAACAGTCTCTTCATGCAGTAGCCACTGCGGGGAACTACCAGTACTTTGTAGAGGCGTCTTTTTACCGCGGGCATACTGAAGCTAGTTTAGCCTTCTCGCATGCTTTACGAAGAACCTTGTTAACGGTTTTCTCAATAAGAATAAACCCTAATTCATAACAGCGCTGAATTACCTCCTTCTTAACTATCTTCTTCTTCATCCTGCAAGGGTCTGTGACCCCCAGTGTCAAGCACCATGCTTTTGAGTCTTCATTCGGTGTTTACCGTGGATGTAATACACGGTGGTTACTAAGGTTCTCAGTCCACTACTATCTAGGATATGCCCGCGGCGCTGATCGTCATAACGTCGAAAGAAGCCCCCTGATTTTCGCTCAAATGTCGTTGCCTTTAGGTTGCTCATTCCCGTTCTGCTATGCATTTTATGTCCCTTATAGTTGGCGTGCCTACTTCCCTGAGGCGCAGATGCCACGCGCGAAGTCCATTGTTTGTAGATCAAAATTAGGTGCCGCATTATGCAGGCTTACCACTGACAACCTTAAGGTGAGAGGAAGGTTCATATTGAGCCGGTTCTTTTACAAATGTCAAGTACAGGATTCGGACGATGTATACAACTTCTGTCACCGAGCCTCGTTAGCCGACGATAAACTGATTGATATTTTTAGTGACATTTCTTAGTGATATATGATTACTATTCTTAGTGATATTCTCAGTAATGACTCTTTTTCTTATCATTACTAATGTTATCAAATTAAGAAAAAACGGTGTTAAAGAACGACAAACTGCTACAATTAGGCAGACTATATTTACGCTAGAACGGATATAGCGCGCTGTATCCGCACTCCAACTTTCAACATAGCATAAATAATTGTTACCAGGTAAATATTTAAGATTTTTTTAAAGTAGAAAACTGCCGGACAAAGTCCGTGCCTCGTAGAGTCCGATCCTAGAAGATACCGAGACAGACTGACTGATCTCTGAATTAACATAATGCTGGCTACAGTAAGGATGAATTAAATCTGCGCGGATACAAAGTAACGCAAAATACTGTAAAATCCAACAAATGATCTATAAGCAGATGCAGACGATCTATTGACATAACTGCATTTATTTATAAAACATATTGGCTACAGCAAGAGAGTTCATTTATGGTATCGATTTCTATTTCTATTTCGATATGCAATTTTCATTAACACACTGGCTGGTTAACCAGATATTTATAACAACGAATTACGCCTTTGTTTTTAACTTCGCTTTTGAACGAACTACGGGTCATTCTGCGTATGCATAAGTACGAATCGCACTTCGCTTGATATCTTATACACACATCCATCGCAGGACTTGCTGAAAAGCATCGATCTAACATGGAGCGTGCTGGAAACCGTGCGCCGCAAACAACGTTACCAAATACCCATTCTTTTCCACCAATATCTTCACTAAGTAACATCTGACATAGCCCTAGGTTTGTAAATACTGGAATTTATTTCTATTAGCTATTTATCCGACTGTCTGATATATGTTTTAAACGCCTACGCTTTGGCTTAGGCACCAACCGCGAAACTGTGCTTCCTAGAGGAGTAAACTTGTTTACAAATGCAGTCATAATTCTCTGTTATGCCAGTGTATAGGAGGAAAAGTGTGTATAGTCAACCCCAATTTCAATCTGCAAATCGAAAGAAACATCGCTTCTTTCCATCGGCGTTTGTCACCCTTTCACTAAATTCCTCTATTAGTATTAGAGTTGCTAACTTTATTTTCCTTTATTTGTTTGATCTCTCAGATGATGAAATAAGACTTTCTCTATCCTATTATAGATTTAGGTACTTTACACATATGGTGTGAAATACATAAAATTATAGATCTATTGAAATCCCGAATTTTGCAAATTTATTTAGGAATTTAATATATACATGTGAATGTTTAAATCCACCGCACCGATAGCTCAATCAAAAGAAGCTCAAAAAGACTATTGAAATGAATTACTAACTAATACCAAAACTACCAACCTGTAACCGTTCAGCATTTCTCCAGCATCTCTGTTAGTAAGAAAGCTAGAATATAATAGAAAAAACATTTTTTTTAAGGAGGTTGTTTTTAATTCTAGGCCATCTGCCGTCCGCTACGGGCTTGGAACCTAGGGCTGAGGCCTATATCTTCAATGCACCGACGGCCGGGCATGTTAAGATATATAGGGCTTCCCCAACAGTCCTTGTGGCAGCATGACCGCTGACTCTCAGCGGTATGGCTGTTTATCATCTTATCGCAATAAGCATCGCTCAAAGAAAATTCGATCAACAACAGGACTCGAACCGGCGATACCCCGGTAGCCATGACAACCATAACTAGCGCCCCACTAGTCTCCCAGTAGACCACGCCGCCACATTCGTAGGAATGCTGTCTAACGTAGGCCGTGCTTTACAATTTGTCTGCTTGGCGCAAAACTTCCTCATGAACATTGTCAACTGGAAGTGCGTCGTGCATCATATAATACGGTTAGAGTTGTGTTGACAAAAGTTGTCAGTGAATAGTCTTGTTTAGCGTATATACGAATTGCTATATAACTTTACTATGATACATTGCTTAGCCTGTTGCACCGACGACTTGACGGAGGTAGCTTCCTTTCGGGGCTGACTCTCAGCCAAGCCTTTAACGTCCATGGGACTGCTTTTCGCATTGCTTCATAGACGAACTACCCCCATAGAATACAAATGTGCACCGGTGGGGCTCGAACCCGCTCAAACCTATGTGTCTCCTCCGGTTGCGAGGTGCAGACGCATGCCACTTCGCCACCGGGCTCGACGACGGAGGTAGCTGTGTGTGTGGAGGGAATTGACTGCCGACTGCCGATTGTTTGCCTACCGGCATTGACGACTGGTTCGTTCAATTAACTGCTACCTAACGGAAACGAAGTTACCGACGAGACAGATTGATATAAGCCGTTGTTGCGTTCGGGCGTCCTAGCCATCAGGCGACGTCAGCAAACGCCGAAGCTTCTTCCGGGGCATTCCATTGGCACGTGCCGCGCCCTCGTAGTATACGATGTCGCGCTGGCCTCCCGCTGCAGATAACTTGGACGGCTGTCACAGTGACGAGGCTTCACTGCTGCTGCACGAAGAAGACAGTTACTTTTTTCTACCGCCATCCTGGTTCCGCTTCGAGCGCGCTTTGGGAGCCATAGCTGGAGGCTTCATCGCAGCGATCGGTTTAGCAAAAAAAGACGAACTCATTGTGGGCATTGCGGCGTTGACGCTAGTGACACTTATAGGTGTTGCCACCCACGAGCTGGCCCTATACCGCAGCTTGTCGCAGTACAGCCCGACAGCAACCTGCCGTAACGGGGGCTTTCTGTCCTAGGAGGAGACACGAAATAACCCACTCAGAGCAGCGGCCACTGTGTTTGGAGTGTGTGAACGGCGCGCCACGCTTTTTCGTACCATGAATGGCGGTGCTCGTGTTAGCGGAATTAGCCGGGGACGCAAACTCCAAAATTCGTTCGTTTCCGATTGGGCTCCGCGAGAGGCACTGAAAAGTAGTGTGTTGGGAGGCACACATATCCCAACAAGGTTATTACTTTCTATCTATCTGTGAAAGTCCCGCTGAAAAGTGTTTGAAAAACCCCAGAGCGAGCGTTTCGGTCTTGGCGAGGCTCGCAGACATCTACACGAGTGCTGCCAGAATTTCATATCTCACCCATCAATGCATATCATCTGTATCATCGTAAATGCCAAATGGATAATGTGTACAAAACTTCTACACATCGTAAAGCTCTATACATGTTCTGCAACAGCCTTGCCGTCGAAAAGGCCTTACCGTCTGCAGTTCGTGTCCAAGGTCTGTCCTATTTTCAGCGGGTACTCTATGATAGCATAATGACTGCAGAAAGTGTCTTCAGATGTTCTCATAGACAACGGGGTTCTCAGCAATCATTGGTAGAGAGCGCATTTTAAACTTACGCCACTGTTTCAATGCACGGAAGCACAGACGCGAAAGTTTATATATGGTTGCCAAGATAATGCAATGATAATATACGCAACTTTGCAGTTGGTCTTGTAATAGTCGCCGCATTTGTTTTAATAGTAATTGGTGCCTCCGATATTAATATTAAACCGCCCGTATATATATATATATATAGGGTGGGCCATAATTACAGTTACAAAAATGTTCGAATAAACAACCGTATGAGCAGAATAATGCTTACCTAACCTAAATAAATTGCAGGAATCGAAATTCTCAATATGTTTGTCTGGCATATTTCGAGAGAATCGCTCAATAAAACAGCTTCAAAGATTGCCTGCATTTCAGTCTCTTTCCACTCGTTATTTGGTAAATAAAGGCGTTTTTAATTGTATGCTATTCTATGAGAGCTCACTATAAAGTAACGACCACAAACACTGACATAGAAAAGTTAAATTTACTAGACACATAACTTAGTTATTAAAAAAATATATCTATCATTCACTTAGGCCTGCAGCCTCCTTAAAACGACTAAATGCTGTCGACTATTGGGTTTATCGATTATTTGCTGTAAGTAGGAAAAACCATGGCTGGCTTACTGCTCGCGAAGAGCTTGCTTGAACATGTCCAAAATCTGGAATCGAGTAGTCCTAAGACCGGCTTTCAAAATCTCCCACACAGAAACATCTACGACGCTCGACTTGTCGTCCAAACAGCACGAAAGATGCTTCTTGCGCCACCGCTCCGATTTGGGTAGGCAGATATCCCTTCCTATTGGAAGACCCACAGTGTGTTTTTGAAGTGGGTTGACGTCCAGGGCATTGCAGTGGTTTCCAATTCCTCAGCTGATAAAATTCGGCTGTTACGTTTGGAGATGAGTCAATGAAAATCAACGAAGTTTTGGCGGTTGCCGATATGTTGGTTCATACCACCGTTCTGGCCCCTCCATGTGATGGGGGAAACCTTCCTGCTAAGTTTCTTAGCTTCCTGGGCGCTTCTATCTAGTATTCAGTAGTTTTGGCGGTTCAAGTATAGCTCCACAACAACCTTGCACTCATCTGTTCACAACGTGTCAGTATGACGGCCGTGCAAAAAGCGTTGTAGCAAAATATTGCACGAAGTTACCTTTGCGCTTTAGCAGTGTGGCCAGCTTATTGCACAAGACTATATGAAATTATACGAGATCTTAGTTTCCAACCTCTCTAAGGCCTGCACGTGAGATTGACGAGTTTTTGGGATTTGTAAACATGCATGTTAACAATTTGTAAACTTCTTACAATGTGCGATCTGCCGGTCGGATGGCGATCACTGAGGGCCCCCAACTCACGAAGTCTATTGCCGTTTTGTTTTACAATGATCTGATTATGTTTTATCTGGTCGGTATCAAAAATAATAGTGCATATACGTAACAGTGCCGTCGCAGCTAGCGTGACTAGTGTGGGAGTCACAAACCCACTAAAACTGAATTCTTCCCCACCTAGCCCCCAGACTCGGTATTGCTCTGGCATTACTTCCATTGCACTGCAATGGAGTGTCCATGCCGGTCGCCATAAACTTTGTCTCTCCTTCCATCCGCCGTAAGCACCTCGTCTCGACCATTGTATCGGTTGAACCTTCTGTCATTTTCCAGAGTCCCTCTTAGGATCAAAATAGCGTCGAACCAGGTCGTTGCCTCTTTGCACGACTCCGCCGACATCATCATGTGGTCGACAACCTTCCTTATTGGGAGGCCCCTCACGGCGGTGGAACCTGCGTCCCGTGCTGCCCTGAGAGCATCGCAGCGCAGAACGGTGTGTTCCACGTCGTCC
Source organism: Dermanyssus gallinae (assembly GCA_003439945.1). Classification (NCBI taxonomy): domain Eukaryota; kingdom Metazoa; phylum Arthropoda; class Arachnida; order Mesostigmata; family Dermanyssidae; genus Dermanyssus; species Dermanyssus gallinae. The sequence goes on from QVRM01005993.1 coordinate 275,096, forward strand.
GGCTCACCAGAGCCACAAGTCACACAAATGTCACTGTTCGCTTTTTCAATTCTCATCATGAAGCTTTGGAACTGACCGTGTCCGGTTAGCACTTGCGTCCTACAGTAGGATAACTCGCCATGTTGGTAGTCGTACTACACTCCGAGGTCTGCTGTTAGATTCTTGGTCCAGCTCCCCTTGGTCACCCCACGGTCTTACCTCCACCGATTTCTTATGTAAGATCTTGATAGTAAGACTCCTGGCCATGATCAGATTCAACTCTCCGTCGAGGAAGCGCTTGCTTCTTTCCCCCGCGAGCAGGTCCCATGGTATCATCTTGGCTAAAACCAGGAGGGCTTCGGTCGAAACTGTCCGATATGCGCGGCTTACCATAATCGCCAGCTTCCGTTGGGCTGGCTTTAGTGCTCCCGTATTTTTTGCCGTCCGCCTTGACGTGTATAGGCTGCGTACAGTGCCATTGATTCGGTCACTGTCGCTAATAATCTTCTTTTGGCTTCTGACACTCCACCGACCTTGACAGAACCCTCGGCACACGCTCAGTCTCAAGACCCTCTTGACTTTACCGAGTCACATATTTGACATGCGCCGATACCGCGGGCACTTTATCAAGAATGACTTCTAAGTTATTTGCCTTCTTTCTGATTTCCATCTGATGGCCCGCCATCACAAGTTCTACTTCTTTATTCACTTTAAGCCAGTTTTTTTGCGGGTGCGAGCTCCATACACTCGTTTACACGAGTCAAGGCTTCATTGGCTGCGCTCTTAAGGACTGAATTGGTCATAATCATAACCAGAGTGCAAGATCGTGCGCGTACGCTAATGTTTCCACCCCATTCGTGAGATTATCTATCTCGAGCATCCCACCGTAAGATAGATTGCAGAGCACGGGCCCCAAAAAACCCTGTGGAACTCCAGCTGAAACCTCGTACTCCTGCCACCCTGCAACCAGATCTTGATCACCCAGGTAGGATAAAAATATCCGACGAAGATGAGCGGAGATTCCGCTCATCTTTTTCACCGCCACAATTGCTTCCCAGTTCGTTGTGTTAAAGGCATTTCTGACATCTGAATGAGGAACACAAAACCCCTCATTTTGAAAGTCTTCACGGTTTCCTTGGCTGCCCATTCCATGGCGTCAATTTCCTGCCTTAGAATCTTCCCTCTCTCACAAGGAACGCCGTCTGGGTTGGGAGCCTTGCCGGAGGCTTGTTGACACTTTTATGCACGTCCGAAAGTTTGGGCGGAGGTCTCCGATGCCTCGACATAACAATCTGGTAGGGCTAGCCCACACATTCTTCTCGACCACCTTTATGAGCTCCATTAACTATTGGGCCTTGTTCTTGGCGATGAGTCTTTGGAGTCCCGTTCGGGAGGCCCTGTACTCAGCAAGTTGGGATTCGGCTCGAGCATTAGCTTCTATCATCATCCCCTTGTTTTCCCCCTTTTTTTCACTCCGAGATAAGCAGGGCAGGGAACTGGTGCTTAGCTACACCCTCTTCACCCAAAGTGCATTGAACCTTGTGGATTTTGGCGCAAAGCGTTTTTTCCTGTCCAGCCTTTTTACCTCCATCCTTGCCCAACCGGGGGCAAGATGACAGAGTATATGTGATCACACACGATTCCTCCCCATCCGCCACCCCGATACTAGATGAAAAGTCGCTTCGTCAATCACAGTGAGGTCGACAAAAGTCGTCTGATTTCTCTAGCAGAGGGTGGGTACCATTTCATCATTTAGGATCGTCAGATTATTTTCGGCCATCTACTCTTGCAGCGCTCGGGTTTTCTCGGTTGTCGTTCGGCTACTTCAAAGTGTCCCGGCAGTGTGAAAAATCTCCCGTGATGACCACCCTTTTTCCTTGTGTGCACTAACGTTCTGGGCAAGCGGCTCAAGGAAGTTCTCAAACTATTGCTGCTCCTTGCTAGGGGAAAAGTAACAGCTGTAAATAATTGCGACCCCCTGAATTTTTACCTAAGAAATACCCTTCTGCCCTGCGGATCCTTACAGCAAGGTTCCTCTCAGAGCCCGTCCACCGCGTCCACCGCCGCATCTGATACCCAGTAAGTCTCCCCCAGTAGTTGCGACATTTAGCTCTGACAGCAGACACAGGCTCATACTTGACAGCATTTATTTAATCACTTTATTAGAAAGGATACTGACCGTCGTGGGCCTTGCTTTACAAAAAGTCTGTGCGGCGCATCACTTTTTTTTTTGTGAAATTCGCCATTTAGATCAGCATTTATGCTGCCTTCAAATGTTTGCAGGTGTCTCGAGCTTTTGTATCCTTCTATGCCTCCATTATCATTTTTGTCATCCGGTCGGGCCGAGGGTTCGTTGGCAGTGAAGTAAAATCCCGTCGAACGTAGCCATTGGTGACAAGTATTTTAGTAAGGTTTCAAACATCGCCTTCACGCCGATAGGCGTGAGTTTTGGCGCTGGCTAGAGGCTCCGCTGGCCCAGACTGGCGGACAGAGTTTACTGGCAGACGTGGTTTAGCAGGTAGACAGCAATGACACTATCTGCCAAGACAGCTGCCTGCTGTTCACAGCTGCACATTATTGCATTTTATTTGCGAAGTTTTATATAGGACTTTACAGATAGCACCAGAACGCTTGTTTCTTTCCAGTTTAGAAAAGATGAACATTGTACCTATGAGGAAAACTTGCATGCAAAAGGAACTGCATTTCGATGAGATGCAAGGCTTTCATTTACTAGCAGACGTCTTCCAGACGAAGAGCGGGGTAAACCAATCGGTTAACTTTCCATCTGTTTACAGGCACGGTCACCCTGGATGCAAGGTGTGTGTAGAGGTGAGTGTTGCATGACACTCAACTCAGGTAGCTTGAATTTTGCATTGTTCTATCTGCCACCTCACTACATAGTTTGTGAGGTTGCCGATGCAGTCAGTGCAGGTCTAGCATGACTAAACATTTGGCTACCCACTCTGGTCGGCGCGACTCTAACTGTCGCAATAAGAGTGGCACTACCGACAGGAACGACGATGAACTCCTTGAGCTTCTGGAGAACAGAGATCAACATTGCGCAAATGAGCGTGATTAACTCACGTACGTTTGCAAAAGCGAAACTAGCACCATTGACCTCCTGTTTAACAACTTTCAGTATCCGACAGAAATGTATGAATGCAAGGCATAGAGCAACCTACAAGACGCTGCCTATAGAGGATCAACGCTATGATAAGGGGTAAGTTTGTATGCTTAGGAGTGCAGAGCGCAAATCCCATATTGTTCGCTAGCAGAATAAAAGCATGCACAGCATAACAGAGAGCAGCTTCGGCAGCAGGCTTGGTGCAAATGCCCTAGACCCAGTTTTTTCTGGTCAACCGAGCAACCGCTCACTCTGGAGCAACACCACATGAATTTGCTGTTTACAGTAGAAGAGGAGGCGCAGATCTTGCCCCGGGCTACTCAATAATGAGAGTAATGCTACTGACGGCATCGAATACACAAACACTGGTTTGAGTCGTCTGATGTTTTAGCAGGGAAGCTGTGTTATCTGTTTAACCAGTTGCTCAACGGGCGTACTATGATCAATAGCTTAGCCATTCTCGCAATAAATTTAGATTTTTCTAGTAGGCTGGTATTTCCACAAGGATGTTGCTAACAACATGTCATCAATACCAAACTCCACACTTTATTTGTAAAGTCTATTTTCCAAAGCTCAACAAACACACGTTTGCTCTTCAACCGGAAGCACGTCGAGTCTCTCGTTTAGTGTTGCTGCTATATATATATATATATATATATATATATATATATATATATTAAACATAAATATATATGTATATATATTTATATATATAGTAGTCTGCTACTGGCTTTCGCCAGGAACGCATCGAGTGCGGTGAGCTCTGTCTGAGTTTGGTGATTTTGTGTTACTTGTGTCTTGCTTCGTGCCGTGTTGTGCATGGGGCGAGCCTTCAGTCGTGCCTGCCCACATCAGGCCCGATGCTGAGGCCCGGAGCATAGTGTATGCTTCTTTTTTGACGTTTTTGATCGTGATAATGGACAGCGCGCTGAACGTTTTGGTGCTATTTTGACTCGGGGCGGTTGTTTTACTTCACTGTCAAACAGTTGCTCTGCGCGCTCTGTCGTATCTAGTCATCACTAGTCATCAGTAGTCAGCTACCTGCATACAATCGTTTAGAGTCACTGGCTGCATATAGTGGCCGACTACTTCGGGGGTCTGCAGGAAAGCATTGTTTTCCACGTTAACAATGGTTAACGGGAAGATAGTGGTTGAGAAGAGGGGAAGGGCCGGTTTGAGTTGTACACTCAAGACTACGGCCGAATCGAAAGACAGAAAAGCGAAGTTAGCTGCGTTAGCTAACAAGAAGGTGACGGCATCGAAAGCGGCGCCAGCTGGTGAAAATCAAACGGAGTCTGTGCCGATAGTCGTGGAAGACATTTCAGAGAATGTACCGCCTGCAGAAGTTAATGTTTCTACGAACGGCAACGATTAAACTGACTGCGCTGACAAGACTGAGGATGCAACCGATGCGAATGATGATTGGAAGGTAGTAGTCTCAAAAAGCACTACCAAGCGTCTCTAAAAGCTGAAAGAACAAATTGGCGCCATCCGGTCCAAATCGTCCAGTCAGCCAAAGGGTCTGTTTCGTGTAGTTATTGCGCGAAGACGCGACAAAACAATCAATGGGACGACTGCTTCTATAAGTGAGCCGTTCAATGATAGTCTACTCTTATTGTGCAGTGAATTGCATAGACTCTACCCGCTTGCTAAACTGGAGTCGAAAGCGGGCATCATTTACGTCTGGTTTAATACCATTGACGAAGCAAATGCCGCGGTGCAATCATCGACTCTCCTCGACATTCCGGTGATAGCTAAATGCAACGATCTAGGTGCATATCGCGCCAGAATAAACGGAGTGGACAAAGGTTTTACTGATGAAGACATTCAGTCTGCCCTTAAGGAGGTTGGTGTCGTCTCGGCGAGAAGAGAAAACATCATCAAGAGAATAGGATCCACCGCAACATCGATCCCTACAGACAGGGTCATACTCCAATTTAATAGAGTTCCGCCGACTGACGTGTTTCTTGCTTTTAGGTCACATAAAGTCATTATGTATGCGGGAACTCCTGTATCATGCTACAAGTGTTTGAGGCTAGGTCATATTGCGAAATATTGCCGTAATGAAGTTTCTTGTAAAAAATGTGGTCAAACTGGTCACCTCGCGCTAAACTATAAGCAACAGGCAAAATGCGTAAACTGCAGGGGTCCCCATGCGTCGTCTTCGATGTCCTGCCCTATCCGACTATGCGAAATTGAGAAGCGCAAGGCACTGATGGAGTGTCGCTTGTAGCAACAGGTCGGATCAGAGCATCCTGAGGCAACACAAGTCAAGGTAGTCAACGCGTCACAGCAGACTGTTGCATCCGACTCCTCAGACCCTCCAAATTCCTCGACTGAAGTATTCACATCATCTCGACCTACCTATGCTGCTGTTGTGAGATCACTAGTAGTAGAAACCTCGTCTGGCCCCGAAATTCGTGTAAATCTACTGCGATCAACATCACTCCCTAAGAAGCAGATCCGCACCGTGGAAAAATTGGCTACAAATACTCTTCGCAAGCCCCGTCCATGGAAGTCATCGCGCACCTCTGCCACTAGTAAACTAAAGGGACGTACCTCCAACATAATCTTATCCTTGAGGCACATCACGAAGGTTTTAAGTATTGTATACCCGAAAGCTGCAATACGTCTAAAAATCTGATTGAGGTTCTCTCACCGTTGTTGTCAACTCTCTCGATGCTATCCTAAGATTTTTATTACTGATTTTAGTCATCTTGATGTTCTCACAACCATCTATTTTTACTAATGAATTGTATAAATTATATTAATCAAAACATTACGCCAAATGTAAAGGCATGCCAACTTTTGGATGACGTTAGACTTGGACCCAGTAGCTTAGCTTTAATCCACCTAAACGCGGGGACTGGAGGGATAAAAAAATCCGGTCATCTGGAGTTATTACAAAAAAATTTAGAGGAAGAGGGAGCCATATTTGATGCGGCAGTGGTTAATGAAACATGGCTAAAGGATTGCGATCTGGCGTCTCACTCTATAAGTGGTTTTAAATTAGTTGCGTCGGGTAGAGGCTCAGAGAGATTAGGTGGTGGTGTCGGCATCTATGTGCGCTCTACCTGCAATATCTTATCATCGCGCTGTGTTTGTAGTCCTGACGGCAATGTTCAGGCGGTACGTCTGCATTTAAAGAAACAGGACGGTCCTGAATGTTTTATTGCGGGGTTTTATTCTAACCATGTATCTTGTAAAGACACGCTTCTGAATGCCCTAGACGATATGTTGCCAACTTGTACCTCTACCCCTGTCATTGTCATGGGCGATGCTAATGTTAACCTCCTTTCGGTCCCGCAGCCTAGCGATTATACTTCATTCTTTTCCCGCTAGAGACTTCTCCCTGGTAGTGGGGCGCAAAACCAGACCTGCATCGTACCTGGTACGTGCATAGACCATATTGCTATTTCCAATTGCTCAAGATTTACTACTGTCCAGCCGGCGGTTCTCGGTACTCTGCTTTTCTCTGATCACTTCCCGGTTTTAATATCTTTGTCCGACAACTCGGTGGCTGCCAAACCGTTGACCGAGCTAGCCCCAACCCTAAGCCGAAGTCACAACATGGCTAAGATTGATACGTTCCTCTTTCGGTTGCAAGATGTCTCGTGGTTAGCAGTTTATGATGCAGTAGACGTAAATTCGGCATTTAACGCTTTCAGTAGAATCCTGCTTCATGTATACGAAAAAACCTTTGATCTAGTAGACGTTTCTGCTCCAAATAGTTCGTCCAAGGTGGGTCAATTTTCCTTTTCTCCAGGTTTACGGCGGCTGCGCCGTAGAGTTAGTACCGCAGACATCGCAAGATAAATTCGGTAGATTCAAAAGCTTCCTATCTAAACAGTCGTCGCCGCTACCTCAATGCAATTCGCGCTGCGAGGACAGCATTTTACCGAAATCGCTTTGCTTTCTTGCGTGATGATTCCTCTAAACTCTGGAAATTCATCAATGGACTCTGTGGTAGGCGACATGATCCAGTGGAATTACCGTCTGCGTTACTAGTTGCCGAGGATGAGACATTAGATGATCCAGTAAAAATTACAGACGAGCTAAACCGTCATTGTCGCTCACCTCGAAAAGAACAGAGATATGGCCACCCTGCTTGACGAGGTATGGGAAAAAAATGACAATGTATTCTCACTTTCTGCTGTCTCTATTCCTGAGGTTCATGGTACCCTTCTCCGTCTTAGAGCAAGCTGGAGTCGAGGTGACATCGGTGTACCTGCAAAATTATTGAAGTTAGCAGCTTCATCGATCGCAGGTCCGCTGACTGTCATTATAAATCGTTCGTTTGAGTCTGGCAGCTTTCCATCACGTTTGAAAGATACGGTTTCTTCTATGTTTCCTCTATTTAAGAAAAAGGGTGAGCGAAACCGCGCAGCCAACTATAGGCCGATCTCGGTCGTGGATTATATCTCAAAGGTCATTGAGAAACTGGTGCTGGTTAGGCTAAATGGATATTTAGAGACGATAAATTTCCTTTCCTCAAATCAGTTCGGCTTTCGCAGGTAGGTCGACTGACCTCGCGTTGGCCCACTTATGGCAGCGAGTGTCCGACTCGGTTGAGCTACATAAGTTTTGTCTCGCAGTCTTTCTCGACGTGTCAGCGGCTTTCAATTGCCTTGATCATTCCCTTCTACTCCAAATGCTCGCTCAGCTGGGTTGCTCTGCGCCGGCGGTTGCCTAGTTCAGGTCCTATCTCTCAGGACGGAGACAGGTGGTACTAGCTGGTCAAATAGAGTCCTCATGGCAGCAGGTCGATATCGGTACCTCTCAAGGCTCGGTTCTCGGACCTTTTATGTTTCTTATTCTACTGAATTTTATTCTATTAAGGATTCAGAGGCAAAACTTTGGCTCAGCTATAGCTTTTGCTGATGACACTACGCTATTGTTCGGAGTGAATCATCGGAACTTTGATATGGACTTGCAGCAGTCGCTTTTGAATGTTGATAATATAATTAGCACTTTTAACATTTTTGGACTAGTCGTCAATGCTAACAAAACCAATTTCATGGTTTTTCGTGCATCGCCGAGGCTTCTAGAATTATCTGATAACCAGATCTTTAAGACACGGAACATTAAGCTCTCGCAGACCGCTAGGTGCCTGGGGCTCGTTCTCCAGGAAAACATGAGGTGGCATCCCCATCTGGAGTACATTGCACCAAAGTGCTATGCTGTAACATCTACGCTGTGTAAAATGAAATTGATTGGGGTACCTACAGAGGGCTTACTTCTGGTGTACAAGGCCGTGTTTTTACCAGTTCTATGCTATGGAATCCTTCTCTGGGGAGGTGGCTACGACGGAATTCTCCGAAGAGCACAAGTGATACAGAATGATGCAATTAGAGCCATTTTTGCTATAAGGCGAAGGGATTCGGTCCGTGACTTGCTCATTCGTTTTAACCTACTTACGATAGAAAGCATTTACTCCCTGCGGGTTTCAATGTTAGCGTACAAAATTTCGCGTGGTATTGTGCCTATGGAGATTGCATTTGCACTAGTTCCTACCATGAGTCGAACATCAGGTAGGCGCACAACAACTTTTGCAGTGCCCTCTGTATTCTTGAAGTCTAGTCAACACGCACTTGCGTACCGCCTTCCTGAAACCTGGACGCGCATTCCTAAACGCATAAGATGCCTCACCACGAAACACCTCTTCTCTCGCGAGTTAAAGCAGTGGCTGTTAATTTCATAGTCGGAACTAGGCGTGTGATCTAGGTATCGTTGGTATTACAAATGTTGTGCTTCGTATATGAGGAAACACTTAGTTTTGATTGTATTTATCCACATGTTTTTAGACATAGTTGTTGTAAGTTGTGTTGATTCTGTACTAGTGGACTACTTCGTTTGTGTGTTATATTTGCAAGTTTGTTGCCTCATGTGGAGTTCGGCGTTCTAACAAACGCACCAATTGCTGCTTTGAAGTTCTTATGTAAATCATTAACCACTGTAATACCTTTGTGTGTAAAGTGCTTATACAAAGCACTCCTTGGATTTTGTCGAGAGTAATTATCTGCTTTGTTGTTTGATTCGTTTTTTCAACCCATTTTATTTACCGAGAACTTAAACGTTGTGAAATGCAGTTCCGTGAATAAACCACGTTTGAAATTGAAATTAAAATATATAGATATATAACATATACACCTATATACATATATGCCTGTACCATTTTGATTAGGCACTGATTGTAAGGAACGCAGAGGACTGACTAGAATTTAAAACAACCTCCCTAAACAATGTTTTCAAATTCTCCTCCGATGCCGACCGACGCAATTTGCCTTTCGACGCCGACTGGTTCTGACTTCGGCTGGATGAGTTTGTTCAATTAGCCGCTGCGCGAAGGAAACGAAGTTACCAACGTATGAATATAGACTGAAGCCGTTGTTTTGCCTAGGCGACCTTGCCGTGAGACTTAGCAAACGCCCAAGTTAATCGAGCGATCCCGCCGACACCGATACCGCCCTATTCGAGGATGTCGCGCTGGCCGCCCGCAGTAGCAGCAACAGCAGCAGATTACGTGGATGGCCACGGTGTAGATGAGGCTTTACTGCTGCTACACGAGGAAGCCGACTCGTTCTTCAACCCGCCACCCTGGTTCCATGTCGAGCGCTCGATGGGCGCTCTGGCTGGATGTGCAATCACAGTGATCGGTTTGCTACAAAAAAACCATTACGTTTTGGCCGGCGGTACCGTCGCGCTATTGGTACTTCTAGGTATTGCAGCCCACGAGCTGGCCTCGCACTGCAGTCGTTCTCAGTACGGCCCCTCCCACAGTTGGCTGCCGTAACGTGGGCGCTCCTTTCCTAGACGGTGGGTCGCGAACAACGCGAACGAGACAACGAGATGACAACGGCCTGCGGGTGTGAACGACTCCACCCACGCTGGCCTTTTTTTGTGGTGGTAGCAACAGCATTCTTCGTGGAATTAGCGGGACGAAACAAAGTCAAAATTGGTTCTCCGCGATCGGGGCTCTGCGAGAGAGAGAGAGAGGAGACACTGAGAAGTAGTAGTAGTAGTAGTAGTGGTAGTTCGGAGGCAGGCACACATCTCCTGACTAAAACTAAGCGGCTGTTATTGTTTTGGGAGGAGAGAGAGAGAGAGGCCCGATGGGCAGGAGTGCTTAAAGAACCCGACCAGAGCGAGCTTTTTGCTTCGAGCTTTGCGACGCTGGTAGGCGCCATTTCATGCCGCCAGCGTTCAGACTTATATATCTCATCCATCATTGCATCCCACCATACGGATGTGGTTGCTGTGTCGTAAACACGACGACGGATGAATCATGTATACAATTCCTACACATCGTAAGGCCCCACACGTGAGCATACAACAGCCTGGCCGTCTACAAAGTTTTACCGTCTGCTTCAGTTCGTGTCCAAGGTCTGTCCCATTTTCCGCGGGTGCTCCAAGGTACAACATTCTTTTCGATTGGCAGAGTATAATGGCTGCTGTAAGTGTCTTCGGATGTTTTCATAGACAACAGGAATCTCAGCAATCATCGCTTGGTCGAGAGAGAGCGCATTTTAGGCATACGCCACTGTTCGATCGTACAGGAGCACAGACACGCATCTATATATATATATATGGTTGTTGCAATGATAATATACTCAACCACCTTGCAGTTGGTCTTGTAAGAATCGCCGTATTTGTTTTAATAGTAATCATAATAAAGGGTGTACGATAACAATAATGTTGATCCATCCGTGTTGAGCTAATGTATATATATATATATATATATATATATATATGTATATATATATGTACATATATATATATATATATATATATATATACAAGGTAGGGCATAGTTACATTTACAAACAATGTGCAACTGAACAATCGTATAAGCTATATAAAATAATGCTTGTACTTAAGTGTATCGCAGGAAGTGAAATTCTTAATGTTTACGTTGCTTATAGCCAGAGAATCGCTTAACAATGCGGCTTCTCGCCTTATTGAGCAACTTTTCCATCTTCACGGCTTATATAAATACGAGTAGAAAAATATATATTTAAAATCTATAAGCATGTGCAAAAACACGGTTCGTGTATTTTTTAAAGATTTCCCGTAAGGTTAATGCCTGTGTACGGTTTTTTCATGACATGGCTAATTTTTATTCCACTCCACCTTGTCTACATTGAAAACTATGCAAACTAATTTAAGAGTGGCCGGTCTGGGTCTCGAGTCCTCCCGAATGCAAGGCAAATGCTTTGCCACTAAGCCATCTTGCTCGATATATATATATAAATATACCAAAGACTCATATTTTGAAAATAATTTTTCATTCCCCGCCTCCTATATAAACTGGTTTACGGTTACAGGCTATCTTACGCACTCTTTAGCGACCTAGATAAAGAGATCAGAAAGCTTGTTAAGTCAAAATGGCTTACGCTCAAAAACTCGGTGCCGAATGCGGACTCAAAGTCGAAATCAAGGAAAGCAAGTCTCGCTCTTAGAAGACCAGTACGGGTTCCTCCAATCCATCAGCAGGATACTTGACACTGCCAAAGACGAGAGACAGTAAAGCCCTGAAGTTCGTAATCTTTACGTCCTGATATTACTAGATGTAAAGAAAGCGCTTAACAGCGCAAACTGGGAGGTGATCCTGAATGAGGTGGAGAAAAAGGGAGTACTGGCGTACATTCGGCGTCTGATAGCCTCGTGTCTGTCCAAACGAAGTGCGAGTTACAACTGCAGTGAGTACGCGATGACTGCAGACGTCCCACAAGGTCCGTACGAAAAACCTACGTTGTGGAACCTAACGTCGTGCTAGAGATGAGCAAACCACGTGGGGTTGAATTCGTCGCTTATGCCGACGACCTCAATCTTAGTCGCCGCAAGAGACGCAGAGCTGCTAAAACGGATAGAAGGGAATATACTCTTACACCGTTGTTTCCGGTGTAAGAGTATATTCACTTAGAAACACTTAGATATGACATATAAACATTTAGAAAGGACGATGCAAGAAAATAGCCTGGTGAGCGAGGAGGCTGAGTAAACTGGAGTGAAACGAAAGACACTAGGGTCGTGGTTGAGGTCGATAATCCCAGATCTCACAAAATGGTACCAGTGCAAGTGCGCGGGAACTACGTACTACATAACCCAAGCTTTCACCGGTCGTGGCGAAGAAGCGACTGAGGTAGATATGTGTTTTGTGCGACGCCGGCAAGACCGATGACGTACATCACACGGTTTTCGCGTGAATGGCTCTAATAATCACAACGGACAGACGGCCGGAACCCGACTAGACGTGTAGAACAGTACGACATGAGGTCTACTTTCAGGGATGCTCACCTCGAAAAAGCTGGGGCGCGGGCTCTTGATTTTTGCGCAGACCACTAGATCTTTAGAGAGGTTAAGAGTCTCACAGTACGCAGACCTAAGAGTGTGCATTGTGCAATTGCGTTCCGGGCTTCCTACAAAATAAACCAAAATGTATTACTTCTCAAAATTATACCACCACGGACAACCTCGGCAGTGCTTGCCTTAATAAAAATGGTGGTAAAAAGATGTCACGTGAGGTTAAGGATCAGCTGTCCGTGTCCTTACTTGATGGTAGTCCCCGCTCTTATGGGCTCGGTGCGAGCGGTATATCCTCAAGGGCTCGGTGCGAGCGGTATATCCCCGCTCTTAGGAACTCGACGTCATATTTGGTGATCTTGTCCTGCCGCGCTTTTGCGAGGTCCCTGCTCGGGCCGCAAACCTCGGCATCTAAAACGTAGACCTCGGTAGGTGTTGTTATTACGAGGTCGGGCTTTAGACCCGGTGCGCCCGGTCGACGGAATACTCGCTCACGAACCACCTCAAAACCCCTCTCGCGGAGAAGACGCGCCACACGATCACAGACGTTGTTATGTCTCTTTATAGTTTGTTTGTGTGTTGTATCGCACATCTGAGCGAAATAAGCCAACGTCTCAGGTGCATGACGCCCGTGCCTGCAACGTTTTTTGTAGCCCGGGCGTCCCCTGGCCAATCTTGCACGCGTTGGTAGTGCGTTAATCCTGAGCTTTAGTAGGTTTAAATTAACATTACCAGATAGGTAGGGCATACTCTTAATCCAGTAATGTACAAAGGGCGGTTTGTATGCTTTTTTAAAATGTGCCCCATCGACCGGGTTGTGTAGTTGTTGAGACCAGTAATTGGTCTCTTGTGTAGCGGTCTCAATGGAGGTTCCCAAGCGCTCGCAAATAAGTCTTGATTTTGCAAGGTCTTTTTTGAAGTGCTCGGAAGTTAGCATCCATTGGACCCCAGGGTGCGTGGAGTTCTATAGTGCTGTAAGACGGGAGAGGCGGAGTCTGGGGATAAATGTTTGAAGGCAGGGGATGTCCAGACCGCCGCGTGCTGTGTGCGTATACAGGTAGGCGTTCGGCACCGAGTTTTCGAGCTTAAGCCATTTCGACTTAACAATCTGATCTCTTTATTCAGGTCGCTAAGGAGTGCGTAAGATGATCTATGACCAGAGACCAGTTTATATAGAGGCGAAGAATGACAAAGTTTTTCAAAAATATGAGTTATTGGTGGGGCTTAAGGGGGGCTATCGAAAGTCTGTTAAGGAGTATATCCTTGGTGAAATCAACTCTGCCATTGCTGACAAAGTCGACTCCCAGATATCTCCATCGATCGCTTATACCATTAGCTGGCAATTGCCGCTCTCCAACGTTAAATTCTGGTACGGGATTAATAAAACCTTTACCTTCCTTCCTATCAAATAGGTGGGATATAGTAAAACCTTTATTAGTATTAATTTCAAGGCCTTTGGATTTCAAGAGGAGATCCGCAATAGTAAGGAGCCGTTGAAGAGTATATTTCGTGGAGGCTAGGAGCATGAGATCATCCGCAAAGGCTAAGCCCATAAGGCGGAAGTCATCAGTAAATTGGTACCCGAAATTAGTTTTGTCTAATTTTGAAAAAATGTCGTCGACAGAAGATCTCCCTGCCCAACAACCCTAGTTGGCCGATATGTGCGACATTTTTGTCCAAATTCTATGAGAGGTTTAGATGAGAGGTACAGGCGTTCGATATAATTAATGAATACCTCCGGAGGGACCACAAGACGGAGTCATGACTCACCATGTCGAACGCCTTACGGAGGTCGATTGAGGCGAGTCTGAGCTCACGTCTTGCAGAGTTGGCATCGTTAAGGATGCCATCCAGAACCTCAGGATTCTCGAAGGTACCATTATAGGGGAGAAACGCTCGCTGGATTGGGAGAAGCTTAATAGAGTACTGGAGGCGTCTAGAGAGAATTTTGTTAAACGTTCGTTGTAAGTATGAGCTAATAGATAGGGGTCGCAGATCGTTTGGGGATGTGGCATTGTTAATTTTAGGGATGAACGCTAAGTTTCATGGGCTGCGGCAATATCGCTAATTAACAGTATGTTAAGAAGACAACAGACTACTTCTAGCGGAAGTTTGCGGAGGGACGAAAGACAAATCCCGTCCAAGCCTAGTGCTTTAGAAGATCCGCGGATAGCTACATGGGTTTCCTTTAGGGAGATAGGGAGGGAGATTAGAGTTGGGAATGTATACGGGGCAAGGGAGTGGTTCAGGGGGTGGTTGTGTCATTGGGTTGGCCATTGTGGTTGTGTGCTACAACTTCGGTGGCCTGCATGTTGTGTATGGTGTTTTGCCGTCCAGCACCTCATGAGCGAATTTGGATCGGTTTTGGCTAAAAAGTTTTTGAGTGGTTGCGTAGTCTTGACGCCGCTGATGCCTTTTAGATACTCGCACTTCAGTGGAAGGTGTTTCTTTAAAGGCACGACGTCGGACAGTGTGTGTAAAATGTTTGTTCAGAAAGTCGTTTAAAGCGATAGTGTGGTTCTCACCTAAGCAAATTATATTTGACAGATGAGTAATGTCTGTTGAAATTATGTTGCGTTTGGGCAATGTGTTTGTAAGGGCTTGTATTTTGGATATAATAATATCTTTTTGGGAGGGATTATAGGGACCATCTGATTCAGAGTATCGAGGCCAACTAAGCCCAGGAGGCTCAGATCCGTCAGGATTGGAATCCAGGTGAGACCTCTTTTTACGGAGGTCCTCCACCAGATCCTTATGCGTCTGAGAATTACGTTGGATTCTAATCGCTTCAGGTGTGCGTGTGTAAAATTTAGAAGCTAAAAGGTGGTCAATTTCTCTAGGCGTTTCGTTATTATTATCTAATATAAAATCTGCTTCTAATGTTGCTAAAAGTTCACGGTCTTGTGGGTTCCAATGGCCTTCTTAGAGGAGGGGGGGGGGGGGGGGGGTAAAATGTTCTCATTACAATCGTCCGGATGGGCATGACAACGGTGTAAAAAAAGACCTGATTTAGAATTAAAAGCCTTTAAGCAAGTACCAGATGGACATCTATAATTTGGCTGAAAGACGCGTGAAGTACTAGGGGGGTTAGAACTATTATTAGAAGCAGCATTGTTATTTTTTGTGGAACTTATAATCAAATCATTAGTCTGTGATCAGTTAGGAGTTGGGGAGGTAGCACGAACTTCTCGTTGATATATATATAAATATATATATATATATATTGTTCGGTGCAATACTATGTATGTACACTGTGTGGTACAATATATATATATATATATATATATATATATATATATATATATATATAATGCGCTATATCTTATACATTATATTCAAATATTGCTCTCTTTCTATATATACAGACGGTGTGGTACAATAATGTACTATCTTCTGTGTCCCACGCCAGATACTTCATATTGTGCAGTGTTATACTGCCCTTACCCGCCTTTAGTTGAGCAACTGTTAGAATTCAGATCTAAATGCGCAACGGGCCATACGGAGCACTCTGACCGCTGCACGGGCGGTTTCTTCAAACTTCACTCTGTTGAAAAGAAGTTGTTTTAACTTTACAGCAGCCTGGCTTCTTACTCATCCGTCGCACTTCCACGCTCAATACACCAAATTGGTCACTGAGCTTCACGCATTGCTATGGCGTGTCTCTGGGTTTGCCTTCCTGCATTCACGCACGGACGCGCTTAATCCCTCGGCACTCAATGGAAACACGCATCTTTACTCCTTGGCGCCAAACCAGCAGCTAAATTTTAGACCACTCTGTGTTTTTCCTCTACTATACCTTCCGTATCCGGCTCCAAGATTGGCCTGAGATCAATCTATAACTGTGAAAACATCACTGTGTGTTTCTGTGTCCACATTCCATTGTGACTTTCTAATTTAATTCTTAGTAGGGGGAAGAAACGTTTGCCACCTAAGCACGTTTTTGGAATGTTTAACCTAAGCTAAGTAAGCCAGCCGCTTATTCCGTCAGACTTTTTGCCTGATTGATGATTTGCGTGTCCTGTAAGTGTTCAAGAAGGCGGCGTAACAAAACGAAATGTTTATTTAACTGCGGCAATACTAAAGAAGGGAAGATATTTATTACATAGACAATTTTTTTGTTGCTAAATACACCTTGTCATTGGTGTCCATAATGACTATAATTGAGATAAACTTTATTAAGAACATGATAGCGTAAAACTTTATTTTGTGCAACGTGGGTTTGATGTATATACAGCATAGTTTAAAGAAGAATTTCCCGAGTTCCACCACAAAACAAAAGCACACGTCGTTGAGTCGAGGCGAGCAGAATCGGAACTAAGCAGCACCGATCGGATTGAGGTTGCCAAGCTGCGATCAGGCTAGGCTTGCTTCCCTTAGTCATTCATAACTTGAAGCCAAGATGTATCGCGGCGATGCCATTGAAAAGATTTTCATACGACACACACTTGAACTCCGGTCCCACCGGCGATATCGATTAATTGCAGGCCAGGCAGTGGCCGAATACGCTCGATGAGGTGGTCCTTCCAGCAGCGGTGGATACCGAGCGACGAGATGTCGTTCATGAGGTCGTACCGAGGTAAACAGGTCCTTCACCCGTTCTTGCTTGTGTTCTGGAGATACTTTTTCAAAGCCAAAGTTAGTGTTGTGCTCGTGAACAGCCTTTTGCACACGCGATTTAGCGGCGTCATCGTTATTCGAAACTGTTCCCGCACCGGCACAATATCTTCTGGCCGGTATCGAACCCAAACCTCTCAAACACAGGGCCCTGCATGACCGCGACCCAATCATTTTTGGAGCTTTCAGAACGATGCGCCTATTCACAGACGACACTTTCGTTTCTCAATTCGTGCTGTGCGGTATCAGAGTCGTACTGTTGCTGTAGAACAAACAACAAAAACGACTAAACTCTTCTCTATGGAACTCTCTATTGCCAATCGATCGGATAGTTCGGCTCAAACGGGGGGGTCAAAGATTGTGCCGACAGTTGATCAGCTGGACTCAGACCCCGAACAAATTTTACTATACTACTTTGGTGGCAAAGCAAACGAGGAGTCAAAAGTTCAGAAATTCAAATCAACTGTCTAGCCAGTGACCAGCACGAAATCTGCAACTAGGGGAAGGCGTTTGTAATTGCGAAAACAGCGACAAAGATTTTGCCAACGTTCTGCTAGCTTTCTCGAGGTGCAACGAAGAAGCGGTACGACGGAACTAGAATATTATGACAGTAGGCTATGACACAAAGTACTAAGCTTTGACAAGCATGCGCTTCGGTCGCAGATTTTTTCAAATGATAACAGGATCCAACATATTAGTTGACCCACTTATGTCGCGGCATCGACATATAGTGTTTTGCTATCTACTAATCCTTTGTTGGCAATCTGCACATAATTTGACAATTAGTGCCGTCCAACCGGTGATAACGTCGTTATTTTTAAAACTAAACGTTTCCGATATTTTACTGACACTGCAAAAAAAACCTTCGGGGATGACTCTCAGCCAAGATTTAACGTCCGTGGGACTGCTTTGCGCATTGCTTTACAGACACACCCCCATAAATACAAATATGCAACGGTGGGGCTCGAACCCGCGCACCTGTTATGTGTCTTCTCCGGTCGCGAGGCGCAGACGCATGCCACCGCGCCACCGGGCTCGACCTGATACTGCAAAGAAGAGCTGAAACTGGCGTCGATAACATAGCCTCTTATATTCGCGCGGCCGATGCTTTGATGCTTTTCAAAAACTGCCAAGGTTCCGTCATCCATACTACACTTTTCGGCTGATACAATTTTTTATTTACATTTAGCCACTGGTTTTAACTTAAACTAGTTTTCTCTCTGTCGTTGTGCGATAAAACGAGGAGCTCACATTTACTGTCGTTGAGCTTAAGCCCGAGACCGTCTCGAAGTCCTGGACCTTCTTAATGTCGGAAAGGACAGCAGGCAATTCGCCTGCAAATCGTCTAAGTACTACGGTTGCAATTCTGACTGTAATCGTGCCTCAAACTCATATAATCCTATGCAGAAGAGGGCAGGCCCACACGGGTCGCCCTGCTGCACCCCACACTTTAGCAGTATAGCCTTTCCTTGCCAATAGAGGTTGGACGGGAAACGATACATCTGGTAGATAGCGGCGTACAGCCCAGGGGTTTGCTGTTTAATCGAATTTAAATGTGGTCTCTTCGCATCATGTTAAAGGCATTTTGAAAATCCAATTTTACTAAGATTTTATGGTTTGCGGCTCGGTGTGATTCAATGTATGCAGCGGTGGCATGTACAGCAGCTTCGGTACCCCCCCCCCCCTTAATACCACAGCCAAGTTGCAACGGGGCAACTAACTCAACAATATCCTTGATTGATTTCTTGACGAGGACTTTGCCAACAAGTCTTCGTAGAGTGAGCCCCACTGCAATAGGTCCTATTCCGCCGTCCTTCTTCCAGAGAGCGATCAGAGAAGCTCCGTAAAATATTGGTAATATAAATTCTGGTAGTTGTCCGTTAATGGCCAGAGTAACAAAGCGGCACAGAGAAAGCCGCAAAGGATTACTATCACGGTAATCGTATTTGAAGTTAAACGTCTTTCCAATCAGCCAGCAGATTTTCTTCTTTTCAATTTGCCGTCCTGTTGAATAGACGTGCAACGTACGCGTGCACGTACTTTCCTACACATCATCGCAGTGAACCAGAAATGAAGGCTTATGGTTCCGTTCCTATGCCTGCATGCATGCATGTATGTGCCGAGACGGTCAGGCCATTGCAATACGATTACTACGATGTCGTTACAATGACGACACCAAACGCTAACACGAGCTAGCTAAGCGTTCAGTTACGTAAGCGCCCAGTTCGTTTACCAACAGACGACTGAATAGGCAGCGCCCCGGAACGGCACTATTGTGGCTACCAAAATTAAAGTAATCCAAAACATACGAGATATTCGTACGTTCACGAAACCTACTACAACCTATCAGCAACAGTACGTTTGCAGAAAGCGTGAGAGAAAAGAGTAATCGCCGGCCAGTCAGTCAGCTGTCGACTACTAAGGCTATGAACTATCTAGTCGCAAACGAGTAGGCTTTGTCCTGGAAAGCAAAGTTCGGACGGTTTGTGATAGTCCGCCAAACGCCAAACAATGCAAGCTGTTTAGAACGGCCTAGTCTAAACGCTGGGGCTGCAGAAGCATAAGTTAAAATGGCCAATCATTGGAAACGCTAATCCAGGCCAGGTAAAAGTATGGCCGCTGTCGTGCCCAGAGATCTGAAGGTGGCAGCGCCTTATCAAGTTCGGCAATGTTGGTCGCTTTAAAACTGTCTACGGTCCGAGCCGGTACGCGAATCTTTACCGTCCATCATATGGCGGGCTCTTACTGACCAGCAACAGATGGGACGGGGGGTTGTGGATGGTAATGCACCATCTATTTTAGTAGTGGAGACATCTATGCTCCCTGTTTTTTTTTCGATCATTGTCGATTTTTAATCCACTCCGGCATTTACCTTGTTTAAATGGGAACCATGAAAACCAACTTAGGAGTGGCCGGTCTGGGACTCGAACCTACCCAGACCTGCCGAATGCAAGGCAAAGGCTTTTGCCACTAAGCCATCTTGCTCGGCGGCTCGAGTTCTTGTCTATAGATGGTTGCCTGTATTGTATGTATTGCTTCGTATTGGCATCGTCGTACCGGGCGAAGAACTGTTCGTACGTGTACGGGCCATTTTGAAAGATCTATGATGACATGACTGTGGTGCGACAACATTGTTAATGGCTAGTTGAATGAATGATGGGCCACCCTTATATTATATATATATATATATAGTCCAAAAAAGTCCTAAATCATGGACAGGGTAGGGCATAACGGCTCAAAGCTTGGCTTTATTACAAATGGTAGGGGCTCTATTGAGCAGGGTTGCTAATCGCTTTTCTGGCAAGGGGACGACTGCCCAACGGCCCTGTTTAGCCCTATTGTCGGGAGCGGAGCCAAATAAAGACGACGACGATCTGGCGGTCAGCCTTTGAAGTTCAACGTTATAAGCTTCCTACCGCCATCGTTATTATACAACGAAGCCCTAACACTGTCGGCGGTCTAGGTCAATAACGACACGATTACGGGCCGCGACATCATAACCACATCAGGCACGCTTGGGCCGCCTTTGGCCACATCTTGAGGGACCATTAGCGTTACGCATTAAACGCTTGCCACAGCGGCGGTCAGCTTAAGATTTTGAATTTCGTCCTCCGAAAGTGTCTAAGCTAAGCTACCATGAACTGGTCAAAGTTTGCGCGCGGAGACAATTGCGCACTTCCAAGTCCTAACATAATACCAAAGTTTTACGAAGAAACCCCCTTTAACCATCTCTAATTAGATATACATAAACGACGATCAGGTAACAATATCGACCGTATAAGGCACTTTCTGTAGTCCGATTTCGGGAAAGTTGTGTCGACATACATGTCAGAGCTACGGTCGTCGGCGCCGTCGAGACACAGCCTACCTACAGCGCCAACCAACAACCCCCATCATATATCTATCTATCTATCTATCTATCTATTAGTGTCTATAGGTGTCTATTGGCGTACAACGACGAAGTACACGATGCCGCATTATACGACGGCGCATCTGCCCGGCAGCGATGACGACGACTATTTTCCGCTGCTTTACGACGAGCCCGACGAACTTTTCCTGCTTCCGCGAGCCTTCTTCAAGTATGAATCGATACTCGCCGGTGCTTCGATACTCGCGCTCGTTGCGTTCTACGCCGGCGGCGAAATGGCGAAACAGTTCCGATCTGCGGGTTATTTTGGTACGCTTCTACTTCTGCTATTGTGCGGCGTGTGCTCGACAGAGGTGCACGATTCGGAACGCTACGTGCGTCGCCAGCGGCGTAGCCACTACTATCCGCGTCTATAATCATCGACCGGTCATGCTCTGCACCAGGCGAGGCCGCGATCACTTCTCCCATGGCACAGTACCAGCTGGATCATGTCCGCAGCGAGCAGTGAGCAACAACGAGCAGCCGCCGACGCCGTGGACGTCAAGCAGACAGCAGAGAGTTCAAGCCGTCGGTTGAACATCACCATCATCATCATCATCAGAGTGTAATGCTATCGTATCGAGTCTACTTGGACTAGGAAGGACGTCGAGAGGTCCAATGGAAAACGAAGCTGGCAGCGTATGACACTGCCGCCTGACCGTTCAATGCAACGTTGCTAGTTGCCGATCGATGATGTAACGAGAAAACATATGACAACGATAACGAAACGAAACAAAACAAAACGAAAAGAGATACGCGGAGAGCGAACTAGTAACGTACGTGCTAATTAAGACTAACTACAACTGTTACTGTGAGTAACTTGCCGCCGCCGCCGCCGCCGGGCAATCGAAAAGTAGAAAGTGGGCCAGTTGCCATTGTTCATCATTTCAACAAGTGTATGTATACCAGCCATTTGGCTGTTTTCCCCGACGAATGAGTAGTGTGATACGTTGGGCGTTATCTTTACAGCGGAGTTCGCGCGACGAAAGGAATTGAGAAAGCGAATAAGGGAGAGAGAGAGAGAGAGAGAGTGATAATGGTACTGGAGCCAGCAACCTCTCCAGGAGGAGATGTATATGAGACAAACTTTGCAGAGTGCTCTAGGTGAGGATCAAGAAGGGAAGTTTTGATACAGCGAGTGTACCTGTGATCGACGGAGACGGAGTCTGTTTATTTTTAGGAGCCGTCAAAATCTGTTACTGGTTACGTGGCCGCGGGGGCTGGGCGCTGGGGGGGGGGTGGGTGGGGTGCTAGTTGCTACGAGTGGGCGCGACGCGGACAGCTTTCAACAATTTCTTCTAGGAGCAGGAACAATAGACCAGTATTTGCAAAATAAACTAACTATCTTGTTCAGAATGCTTAAAGAATACATGTATCTATATATATTTATATATATGATTGTTACTTGGACATACATATCAGCAATTTCGTTCGTAGGGCAAAAGTAAGGTCGTCCACCATACCGTAGCATGATGACGCCACACTTTTGAGACCTGGCTGGTTAGAACATTCGACAGGTTCTTAGTCGATTTTTATCAGATTTGATAATGTTAATATGCCATGAGTGGGACCTAACGAGGTAGGTTAATTAGGCTCATGGCGTGTACAGGGAAACTTCCAGTTACTGACTGCAAGCAAATCTTACGTAAAATCTACAGCACTTAATTTGCAATAACAGTAAGTCTTTTGTGGCAGTACAAGGTGGCTGCAGTTTTTGCAGGTATTAATCAATGGCGATCAAGACGATGTACCAATGCGGATACGCAAAAACGCAAATCATTGGTTTTGGCTCAAAAGAGTTGCCATAGCGACTTGTTTGTCGTAGCTTTCAGAACCCATAAGTAATACCGTGTTTTGTTCAGCTCAGCACTGTCGATAGCGACACAGCCTCCCGCGGAACGTACATATATTTGTTATACGTCCAACAAACTCACCTTTGAACGGGTTTCAGGAGGGCTTTGTCTCGCTGGTTGCAGGGTGCACAATATGTCAATTTTAAGAGTAATTGGTGCACTCCATAATTGTATGTATGTAGTAGTTACGGTATTTGGGAATAAAAGTTCGCACAATCATATTGCTGAGAGTTGATGGTAAACGAAACGCATTCAACAACAAGCTCTCGGAACTTACGGTTCCCTTCAATGGTCACACGGAGATCCCTGTAAATCGATGTCGCGTATAGAAGCTCTATTGACGGTTTACACCGTATCGTCTAATACCGTTTTGAGTAATGCGCACCGTGGAATGGTTTCCTCTGTCTTAACTCGGTATGTATTTTGCTGACAAACAGTGCTCGATCGCTCTGTTGTCTATTGCGTGCATAGTTTAGAAACGGAATTAATTCCTGCGTGTTTACCTCACGAACTGATACGCTAGTGACTTTCTCAGGCTTGCTCGCAGCTTTGAAGAAAAACACATTGGAAAACTAGCCTCATTCCAACAAAACCCATGGGATATACACCTTATAGGTGTATATCCCATCGGTCCCATTTTATTCATACTCATATATCAATATTTATTCATTTTATATAGGACTTTATTTATTCGTCTATATAGGAAATTGATGATGCAACAAAAATAGACGGATTAAGCCTAAGAGTTGAGCGACACTCGCGAGTATCGTCAAATAGCTCGATTACCTACGATTTTAAAGGGGCTTAGCAATGAGATCAACCTTTTACCGGGCACTATCCATGCAATTGATGCTTTTCGCACTCATCCATATATGAGTGTGCATCTGCATTTAAAGCCACTATTTACGTTTAGCGCAAAGCCTTAACTTGGCTCGAAACTGATGATGATGCT
The DNA here is from genome assembly GCA_003439945.1 of Dermanyssus gallinae. Taxonomy (NCBI): domain Eukaryota; kingdom Metazoa; phylum Arthropoda; class Arachnida; order Mesostigmata; family Dermanyssidae; genus Dermanyssus; species Dermanyssus gallinae. Next base: position 298,828 of record QVRM01005993.1, read on the forward strand.
GTTTAGGTTGGTGTGTATGAGCCTTACGCGTTTATGAGTTCGTGGTCAGCCCTCAAATTGACTGTCCACCGCTCTTGGTGCTAACAACGCACTAATAATTGATTGTACGCGTACTCTAGATCTACGCCAATGGTTTAATGATGACGTTCCTAACTTTGCAGCAACTATGCGTATATAATTCGATCAACACACAGAGATATCCCCTTACAGATGTCCAACAGCATTTCAACCGCGAACCAACGAAATCTTGTGGTGCTTGACTGAACTATAGTCACTCCAGAAGTAAATTCATTTTCATCTATTTTACTCTACTGAGCAAATATGCCTACACTATTTTACATTGCGTTGCTCACCGCTCTAGCAAGAAAGATACTACTGAGCGCTTTATTAATTAGTAGCGACAATTAACCGCTCGATATGCAACGCATTGCAGACGCACGCACTATAGTTCTGAAAGAACTTGGCATTCAAGCAGACCCAGTGAAGGTAGTCGTATACGATAAACCCCTTGTGTACACCTGGCGGTAATCGCAAGCGACCCCGCCCTAAAGCTGATGTGACTTAAAGATCAATAGATTCCCTGACATACATTCTCAAGTTGGGCCAACTCGCGCCTTCTATAGTCGAGTTTGTACAAAAAGTAAAGTCAAGTTCCGGGGGACACCTGAAGAGAAGTGATAGGCTCAACTTGGGCGGTGTCTCTGTAGAATTTGTCTCGGAGTTTACTTACCTGGGTGTTAAACTAACGCCAAGCGGCACAAAGGAAGTACCAGAAGCGTTCTACAAAACACCGGCAATGTTGGACAATACATGGATGGAACCTCTCTTCGAGCAACGACACGTTCTCATCCGCTACTCTGTCCATGGGTTCCACCACAAACTGTGCCACCGCACTGGGTTCCATAACCCTTCCGATGAGTGTTGCTGCAAATTTTGCGGCCTTGTCTGCACTAAATATCATCATGAAACATTTCGGTCGGCGCCAGCTATCTGGGCGTTAGGTCCCTGACATCTTCCGGAGATGCATAAACAAAAAGCAAAGTAAACAGCGGGTACGCATATGTAAAGATTTCACGTGTTCGCGCCTAATTAAACAACACAAAACCCATCTGAAGTGAATGATTTATTTATTTTTCGCAAATGAGCGTACAATAGACGCAAGAATGAATTTAGACGCAGATTGATATAAAAAGCTCCGTCAATCTTAGTTTGTCAATAAGCTTTATTGAGGAATGTAGGGGTATGACATTTGTATTAAACAGCATCCGTTTTGCCCACTGCAAAATGGATGCTGTTTAATATAAGAATAATTAAAATTGGGAGACGAGGGATATTCAATTAAGGTGTTTTCTTTTTTCTTTTACATTTTGCCAAATAGGATTACAAACAACAGAGATTCCCAAACTGCTTCATGGCACGCGTATGCATGTAGTAGTCGATGTTATTGCCCACTAGAAAAAGGGCAGTACAGCATGCAATTCTACCACCTTAAAACAAACCAAAGCCCTCATCTCGCATTTCCCTAAGTGTGATTATGTCAAATTAGAGTAGAAAATGATTAAATCGTATTCTATTATTCGCATTTTTCTAGGCAAAAAAGACGCATTTGTATTGCATTAAACCAGTAGTGCGACCTATTGCCAGGATGATCGTCCGGCGAGATAATGTTTGTCTTCAATGACGTCTCAAGCCGCTGAGCAAGCAAGAAAAATGTTAGGTGTATCCATCAGTCCGTTCGGATTTTTTACCCATATTTGAAGACATATGTCGTTGCAACGAAAAGCGTTTAAGCTGAATGCTGTATTGCCCATTTAGTTTACCTGCTTTAGTCCAACGTTCAGGCAAGCTCATGATTCCATCTCTCCAGAAGGCGGCGTCCTGATTTCCAAAATAGACTAATGGTCTATGTAGGTTTAAACGCTATCCAAGGAATCAATTTATTTGCCAATAAGGGAATTTAAAAAATACCGAAACAGATGGTATTTTCTGGAAAAAAGTCGGGATTAAACGCAAGGTTAGGCAAAACATCCTGTCCAAAATCCATAAACTTCTTGGTGGTGAGTAAAGGTGTGTGCGGTCGTGCGCTGTCGTGGTGAAAAGTCACTCCTCGTCTGTTCGCAAGATCCGGCTACTTCTTGTCAATTACCCTCTTCAAATTGTCTAGTTATTGGCAGTATTTTTATCGTATTGACCGTTTCGTTTGGTTGTAACAGTTCATAAAATATTACCCCGTCGCATCCCAGCAAACACTTATTAACATCACGTTCCCTGTATGGGATCCCGGCTTGGCAGTTACTTAGGGCTCGTTCCCTTTTTAAGCCCTTAACGCCCTTCTGCGGACAGCATTCTCATATAGCATTCACGAGAACGTATGGTTCTGATATTCAATTAGTCAAACCGGTCGTAACGGAAAGGCTTAGCTGCATCGTGCCATTTTAGCGGCGGTTTAGGAGGCTTTTAAACGAAAATTACATTGCTTTATGCATATGCGTGACCATTATCGTTAAATTTGTGCGCCCAGCTCCGAAAAACACATTGCGTGCATGTTTTCTGTCAGCACAACATCCATGATGCAACATTCACAGAAAATGTCCGTAATCACGCGAGCAACCACCAACACGAATTAGTTATGCATGCAGTTTGATATACAAAAGCATGCCCATTGCCTACCAAAGGCGAGCTTTATTAAAGCTTTTCTGGAACACTGGTGTCGCGAGCCCGTGCTACCTACAACTACGCTTCACAAACGCGCTTAGTCATGGAAAACCTTGGGATACTCAGATGGAAGCGTCACTACTTTTTAAAATGATAAATTGCCTTATATTAAATAAACCTATAAATATTTATCGTCTAGATTGGATAAATAACACATATAAGGGCGCAACAGCGCTGTGCTTATTACGACGTATAGCTTAGCAAAGACTTTTAGTCACGGCGTGCCGCTTAATTTTGCCATCCCCTCAAAGCAATCTACCATTGACCAACGGCTACTTGCAAGCAACGAGCGTTGAAACAATATCCTTGTGACTATGTCTATTGCCTCTGTTTGTTCACATATATATGCTTTTTAACGTAGATCTTCTGTAGAAACTGCTTTGCCTGGTTTCCTGGATTTCAGGCGATCCGCACCTTACCTTAAAGCACGTCTACACTTCAAGTGGGATTCATCATTTTGTGCGCTCCGATCACTTATGTAGCCTCGGCTTCCTTGTAAATTTATCTTGAGTCTGAATGAAACTTATAAATCTGATTTAAATTCAGTCGATTTGCCTATCAACCTGTTGTGATAAAACAATGTATAACCTTTGAACACCTCCAGTGTTGCTAAGAATTCCTCTTTCGCAAATTAGCCTTGATTGGTGAATTGATCACACGAAGGTTTACTTGCTTCATAGTCCGGCCGGTAGGTCAGGTTTGCAGATATCAGATGCGAGCTTCTCCCAGGCCTCCTGCGAATACTCTGCCATCTCGTTGATGTCTATGTCGTACTCCTCTACCTTTAGTCGTGCCTGCACGCGCACGCCCCCGGATGTCCTCCACTTGTTGTTTTTACACTCCAGTACGCCTTTCTCCGTAGCCGCGTTTTCTCTCTATACGCCGGACGCGTCGTTGTAGGAGAGCGAGATATCGCTGAGAGTCGGTGGCTAAGAGTCACAAGGACTCTTGGGGAAACTTCAGATACCTTTTGATGTCCGGCCCTCGGTGCATTATATATATGCCTTACGACGAATCCGGGTCCGTGGAATCAAAGAACTGTCTAGAAAATAAAACAGTCTCCGTTAAACGTTTTACAAGATGGCTTATATCGGGCATAACCATTTTGTGGTACGCACAAAAGGTGGCTTTCGTTCCGAGATTGACATCAAACGTGTAGCTCGGTAGCATCCCAAGCTATCTTGTCAGTGAGGCTCTGTCTGCCCGGCGATTAAGCTCTGTAGTGTGTTAAGGTTAGAACGATACATATAAAGGGTAAAGCGTCTACCCCGCCGTGGAAGATATGTTGCTTTAGTCATAGCCCATCACTTTTGCGCTCTAGAAGCAAGCTGTAATCAGCTGACGTTTCTCAGGAGGTCTTTATTGTTCCTTTTTCTTAGTTTTTAGGACTCAGATTATTTTCATAAAAGTACACCTCGCCTCCGGTTAGCAGAGGCTAACAAGTGCAGAAAATACTCTGGCGGTGGTTGTCCGAACCAATTTTGTCTGTTGGCTTTTGAAACAATGGGAGGGGAGGACCAGGACCTCTTACGCTCAAGCTTATTTAGCGCGTGGGCAGAATACTTAACCTTTCGACGGGAGACTCGAGAGCATCGGAATTTTTGCGTCAGAGCTAATCCTGGGTTAGATAACTTGTTACCACACGTTCACGGGGAGACAATTTTTCACTCTAAGATGTTAACATAACAAAAATATATAACTAAAACTTAGATTTATTTCACTTAATACACCATGATTAGCCTTTAATTTATTGTATGTTCCTGTGATCTACTGTAGTATTCTACACTAAGTTTAGTGGTCATATCAATCATTAATTTAATTTCCTACGTGCTCGTTTACAAACAACAGTAGCTTTTGACAGGCCTTTGTCTTCTTTTTTGGAGCGTTTTAACATGGCAAATATACAGGCGCCTGACATACCTCCAATATGGTTCATGTGCAGCTTAGTGCAGCAACGTAACGTATTCTACATTGAGCCTCTTGTCCAGAAAGCGCAATTGTGCACTCCTTGACGGACTCGTCTGCAGCGATGCAACGGGCATCGAATTCAAGGTGTGAAGTGATTGATCTGCCTCAAATGATTTGTAGTGAATCGTCTCGTAGAAAGTTGTTCTCCTTCGCCTGCATCAGTACCTTGTACGCTACAAAATTTCTCTCAAACAATCACTGACATGACGCAACAAAGCTAACAAAGCCGTCCAACACCGTATTTCTACGCCTCCTTCGTGCCGTCTCTGTGCCGCAGTGCTAAAAATATATAGAACGCGTCTGACCAATACTAGGTAGTGGCTGGTTGGCTCTGGGCAGGAATAACCCGGCAGTAGCGGCCGTCTGGGGACCATTTCGATTGTCATTGACTATCGCCATAAGCCGAGTGAGGAACCGCTAAATACCCTACGGCTCAGATTGGCCACACGCATAACGCTGTTATTTGTCGCCGCTACCGGTCAGGTCATTGTGCGACTCATGGTCACTATCCTGTGCCACTCATGGTCACTATCCTGTGCCACTCATGGTCACTATCCTGTGCCACTCATGGTCACTATCCTGTGCCACTCGCAACGGGCAATCGGTCAAAGGGGGCGTGGGTTTAGTGACCGGAGTTTAGTTTTTAGGGATAGTTTACTAAACGCGTTCAGATTGCCGCGGTGGCACATTCTAAAAAAATCTTTCGGGGCTGACTCTCAGCCAAGATTTAATGCTTTTCGCATTGCTTCATAGACAGACCCCCATAAATACAAATGTGCAACGGTAGGGCTCGAACCCGCACACCTATGTGTCTCCCCTGGTCGCGAGGCGCAGACGCATGCCACCACGCCACCGGGTTGACCGGCGGCACACCCAAGACGGCCTCTCTCTGACCTCCTGGCGTGCCAAAATCTCAGAGGTGCTGGGACGATTTGATATGCTGCTACCGCCGCACAACCGAAGCAACTAACCAACCAAAAACAATAACAGCAAGAACAACATGGAGGAGTTTTTGCAACACACAAGCCTCGGCAAAGGTCCGCATCGCGTTAACAACACCGACGAGCATGGACGACTTCCAAAAACACCTGCCAGAATAAATTCCATTTAAGGCAAACATGTCGCGTCGACGATCCCGACGACGACGACGACGACGAATCCAGCAGAGTAAGCAGTCGGCTCAGACAGTCAAGAAATTATAGACGCCAGGGCCACGGCACGGTCTACGACATGAGACTCAAGCCGCCCACCATTAGCGGTGACGAGCAGCACTTTCAAACAAAGGCAAAGTGCTGTATGGTGCATCTTCTTGCGTACACGCTCCAACTACGCATCACCAAGGTGCGCTTCTGGCGAATTCGGCTGACGCCTACTGTTAGAGCTGGAGGACTGCCAGAGGGCGCCGCCGTCGCCGCCGCCACTCTCGTTCCGTCAGACGCGACGCTGGGCACAGACCGTCCGTCGGCGACAAACTCAGTACTCGCTGGAACACCACTGGGCGTCGCCGAGTGCGCCGAATAGCTCACGGCCCTATTATCAAATTCTTACATCGTATGCTATGCAGAGAGGCACAGGTGTCCGAAGTAAACAGCGCTACACGCTGTTTACTTCGGACAGACACGCTATCTGAAACACTGTAGGCTTAAGCCGACTGGTTGACGGCCATACTATCAAACTGGTCGAGAGAAAACAAAAGAGGTGTGTACACGAGACCGTAATCGAAGAAACAGAAACTAATGAAGCGTGTATTGAAGTTGTACACGACGGTGCGTTTCACATGCAGATCCGCAGATAGTACAATGCAGCGAGCGGCCTACAATGCCCGTAGAAGATAGAGTTGTAGAGTACCTACAGGCGCTCCGAAACATAGACCTGCCTATGTGTTTCGGAGCGCCTGTAGGTAGCCCCCCGTATACCGAGGCCAGACTTGCTACGTGAATGTGCCTGCGAATAGTAGCAGGTCAGTTCGCTAGATCACCACGGCTTCTCGTGCACGCAGAAACTCAAGGCCCGAGCGACGCCGATCCAGGCACGCGTTGCTAGTTTGGGTCGGCAGCAAAAGTCATCGGTGCTTGTGGCCTCGGGGACAGCTGTGGCTATTTTTGCGCGACGGCCTGTTTCTGCTCTACGTGCGCGCGACAACGAAGCAAATGCTGCCTCGGTATTCGGGGACGCTCGCTAGCAGACACGGTGACGACGATTACTTCCCTTTGCTTCACGGTGAGCCCGATGAGTTTCGTACGCAGCCAACAGTCGCTGCCAACTGGGAGATATTCGTAGCGGCCATGTCCGCCTCTCTCCTGGTTTACTATGGACACGAAGATTTGTCGACGTGGTCGTTCGTGAGCTATGCTGGGTTGGCCGCACTTTTAACTACTCTAGCCATATCATGTATCCGAAGCTAGTGACGAGGCTACTCGCTACCTACTACGTACGCGGTCGACGTCGTCGTCAGCGCCGTCAGCGTCAGCGTGTCCGTCTCTCTCTCTCGAGGGAGTTTTACTGGCCGTGCTACGAGCGGCTCGACGCGCGTCAAGCTTGACGTCGTGCCAACAACGAGCGACACGAAGCTACTGTGGTGCTATGAATGTGGTAATGAATGGTCAACGTGGACGACAACGTGGTGACTGCATTCACGTTCAGGTTACCCAAAGTTTGTCAAAGAATTTTGCGCTTAGTCTCTCCGCTAGTCTCTACCTACGACGGAACGTGCGGCTGCGCTGGTTAATGAACACAACGTTCGAGTACAGCTAACGGAGACTGCATGCGTCGCTAATTGCAGGTGGCCAATTTCCAGGCGCCAATCACACTTGCTCGACACTCACCTTTGATGAGAAACACAACGAGCCAACACGAAGGTGGACTTACTTTGACAACCTGTCTCGAGCCATATTTTTCATATCGGTTTTAACGTGACACGAGGAGGATTGCTCGCCTTTTTACCTCTCGGGTGCGCCGTTGGTCAAACCAAACGACATCTATTTGCAAAATAAACTAAGGAATAATTAAAGGAGTTTTTAATAGTCAAATATGCTAGGTGAATAACGGTTTACTGTCATGTACGGGATATATATATATATATATATACACATATAGCATTTTAGCTAACTCAAAAGGCGTGAGCGTCATCGCATTTGGACAGTTTCCGTCCTTCACGCGGAGGCCGGGTTATTCTATGATGCAAGGCCGATTGCATGACCTAAGGTTTCAATGCAGAAGGTTTCAATACTAACGGCATACCTGGGACACCGTCCTGCACTCATGATATTCCATCGGCCGTGATGTCTCATTTGCTCGAAGAGGTGGCTGCAGTAACACCGATGAAGGACGACTCGGAGGTAGATGATGTCAACTTACTAAGCATTTGCAAGTTGCCGGGGTTAATTGGTTAGGTTAGGCTCTCGGTAAAAGTGGATGAGCGTTGAGGATGAGAAAAAAGGACCTCAGTGAGAAGAGTCCTAATTGCGCTTGACAGGTGGGGTAACCCGTGAGTGACCCCGGCCAATTGATCCAATAGGGCACTCGCCACTTCTCCTGATGGCCCATAGCACCGTTCTATGGAGATCTGGACCATCAGAGAGTGAAGTTTAAGGGGGGAGGTGCGTTTAGTGGGTATAGGTCTCAGCGGCGTAACATCCATCCGCTGGGGTCGAGTCCCACACAGCTCAAGATGGAAAGCAATATTTCCTACTCGTAGCGGTAGTGCGTAACTGCATTTAACCCACTTCCGAAAAAAAAGACCGTCATTAGTTGATCATGTCTTGACAGCTTTAGGACCAGCTTAAGGAATCTGGTACACAAATTATTCCGTGTTGGCCGGAGACCTAGTAAGTGAATAGCTTAAGACGTTCGCGGTGATGTTCGGTTTGCCACTGAGAGCGGCCTACATTTACGCCAATCTGTATAATGTTTGTATGCGCCTCTAATTTTCAACGTAGAAAACTTGCCAATAATTAACGTGAAGCCAACACCCTAACATCTGGACCCTTAGTTATGTTGGTTATGGGACCTGCTGCCCACATCAAACTCCGCACCGTCATTGGAGAACCATCCCTGCACACTGAGTACAGTCTACCTCCGTACCGCGTCTATCAAGTTTCTCATTTAAAAAACCCACACCGACGGGCCGTTACAGCAAAAGGAATAGATGTCTGGGCACGTCAAACGGTCGACGACACGGTCGTGTTTGAGAGTACGTTTGGAAGTTCGTCCCTGTTTATTCGAGACGATAGGTTCCGGCCTCGACCTCCTGAACGATTAACCATAGACAGATAACAAGTGATCTGGACAGTTTTTCAGGGAAAACCATTTCCGGCAGCGCTGCTGGGGACCTCGCTGTTCAGTAGCGGGCCTTGAAGATTCCTTTACCTTACCCCGTAGTGCGTCATACGTATATTAGATAGAGTTTTCGTAAAAACCTTTTGCTATCTCGAGGTAATTTTCTCGTCTCGAGGTACAACATGTAACTGAGCGTTGTAGAAAAGCGCGTATCGCGGTAGCTCGTATCAGAAACCCAACACCGTTCGGACGGCTATGACACAATTTACGCTTAAAGTGGCATCCGTAGATGCCAAGTGACATGAAAACATCTTAGCACTTCGCATTTAGGGCAGTAGGATAGGGTGAACCTAGCTAAAAAAATATCTCTAATTTCCAGAGAATTTAATCTATCACCAGCTATGATTAACCAGGCCTGGAAGTAGTCTCTCCGCCCACGTTGTCACCTCACTACTCGCAACAGTGTTCACGGATTTCATCATCTACTATGCCGGTCTGCTGGGTTTCATGAACCCAAAGAGGACTGCAAATGATGTCGTTACGAAGGTCCATGTCCCCTGTATCACCTACCCGATTGTACCGAATTCGTGTTGCGTTCTCAGCTCCTGCGAAAACGCCTACTCATAAAAGAACTCCTACTCATAAAGGATTTTTGCCATGTTTGTCATACATATTATGTTCGTATTTACATACCCAAACTGGGTGCATTTTAAATAAATAAATCAATTAGATAGAGTTTTGAGGACATCAGATGGTTTTGCAGAGGCCCTCTAAATACTCTATGAATCGTTGCTCGATAGCCACCTAGACGACATCTCATCTCCGACACGGAGAGCGGTATTTATAGTCGTCCGTGGCACCTATATCCTAGGAACTTCCTAGGAACAGGTTCTTTACCGCAGCTTCCTAGGAACAGGTTCTTTACCGCAGCCGAGGACCATGCTAGGTAAGCTCTCCTATATGTGAGTCATACGAGTGGAGGTCGTGTGGAAAAACAGTGCATAAGGACCGACTGCATCTCTGGAGCTGCAATAAGAGTCCCGGTAAGAGTCCCAGACACGCGCGGATCAATCATTTCGTACACGCCGCCATGGAAACAATGGCCCGATCAGCAAGAGCACAACAAGTCATTTCCCCAAAGCCTAGATAACAGAATGAGTGCTAACGCGGGTGACGAACGCGAGAATGATTGTCTGTGACTGCAACTCTTGCCGCCGATATAATGTAAATTATTGCATTGGTTATATACTATTCAAGTCAGATGTTTCGCCAGGGAAGACAGAGTAATTCACGGAAGAGTAATGTATTTAATCATCAAATAGGCAGATATCTAGTTTTAATGAATAATATGTTTTTATTCTAAAATCGGCATTAAGGTAAATAAATAATAACTCTAAATAAATATCTAGAGAGCCATGTTTCCGAACAAGTCTTTTCAGAACAGTCGGCATATTAATGATTAGCGGAGACGATTTCAACAACGATTTGGCACGATGATGCAGCGATTAGCATTAGCCCGTTTTTAATGCACTCTACGTATAACAAGTTTTTAGCACCAATACTAATTTCTCACTCATAGTAAGAACGGTTACATTCTAGGCATGTAAACAGATGATCTTATCTTCTGCCTATGTAGTAGGGATTCCACAGAGTAAAACTGAAGGGCTGCTTATAATGTCAGGTTTACTAAATAAGCAATAAGGAAACTTCATTATCGGCCCTCTGAGGCCAACTCCTGAGTGCACATTGGACAAAGTGCGCTAAACGGCACTAACCGTTGCATTTGTCTATCTTTAAGGCCGGCCTACTCCCCTTTGTTCTTAAATTCTTCCCTTAACCTTAACGGCTCTGCCATCTGCTCTAGCCTTGTCGAGAAACAACAAAGTAGAGATACAAAGGAAGGGGGGAGCAAAAGGGAGCATTAGCAACGACTTTGTTGATATTTAATATATATATATATATATTTTTTTTTTATGGGACCGTCTCCGGACGGGAAATTGATTTAAGTTCAATAATTCTTCATTGAGCTTGAAATTTCCATTATTACATAAATTCAAACAGTTATAACTATTCAGGTAATTTTGCAAAAAAGGCTATCGCCCGTAGTTAAACTATATATATATATTGTATATATATACACACACATATATATATATATATATATATATATATATATCACATTTTTTTTCACGCCCATTTGGCCATCTGTCGTTTACGAACTCACCGCGGGCCATTGGTTTTGGAGAATTTGATCGCTGGCTCCTCTGGTTATTGGAGCGTACATCAAAAAGGTGTCTTAGCAAGTCACGTTTGCGTAGTTGACGTAGAGCAGAAATGTTGTCTAGCATGAAAAGTAAGTTATTGCTATAAAAACTGCACCTAACACGCTTTAAGGGCACATGATCCGCAGGCGTATTAAGAACGTGTCTTGGATGCCTTCAACTAACTTTCTGTATTTAGGTAGAAAAAGCATATAGATAGGAGAGCAATATGTACATTTGGACAGAACACGATATTTATAAAGGCGAATGTACATGTGAGGCCTCATTAAATCCAAACAGTGGAAGATGGTATTTATATTGCGTAAGGTTGTTAGTGGGAATATGGGTGAGAATATGTATATATATATATATATATATATATATATATATATATATATATATATATAACGTATTGTGATGATTTATTAATCAATTACAATACGTTTACACACTCGGCAGTGCTTGCCTTAATCAAAATAGTGGTAAAAAGTGTCACGTGAAGTTAAGAATCAGCTCTCCGTGCCCTTGCTTGATGGTAGCCCCCGCTCTTATAGACTCGGTGCGAGCGGTATATCCTCAAAGTCCCTTGCAACGTGAAGACGGTAAGATCCATCAGGTTCCTCTTGGTGACGTTTTAGTAGGTCTAAATACACCTTACCAGATAGGTAGGGCATACCCTTAATCCAGTAATGTACATGGGCGTTTCGTGTGCTTTTTCAAAATGTACCCTACAGAACGTGTTGTGTAGTTGTTGAGACCAGTAATCGGTCTCTTGTGTAGCGATCTCAATGGAGGTTTCCAAGCGCTCGCAAAGAATTTTTTGAAGTGCTCGGTGGTTAGCATCCATTTGACCCCAGGGTGCGTGGAGTGTTGTTGTGCTGTCAGATGACAGAGGCGTAGTCTAGGAATATTTGTTTGGAGGCAGGGACTGTCCAGACCGCCGTGTGCTGTGTGCGTGTTTAATATTTATATATATATATATATATATATTCCCATTACAGTCGTTGTGTATGGCCATCAAATGACAAGCAGAACACAAGTTCCAGGCCGAAAAGCCGAAGGCTCAGCTCATAAAGCGGTATATAAAACAGCTTAGTAAAGCCACACAAAGCGACAAATAGGAGGAATTTAAGAACAAAATACGTTGTTTCTCAATTACGGCGAGAAGCTCTTCGTGTACGTATTGTCGGACTGTGCGCTGTTGGTGGAGATGCTTCGGCTAAGACTGCGTATGTCTTTTATCTTTTTTATTTGGAAGGTTTCGGAAATGCTAATGCACATGCGCCACGAGCAGCTTTGGAATTACTTCGAAAAGATTGCGTATGTCCGTGACAAAGCCACTTAACCAGTTGTTGGGAGAATGGCGACGCAAAGTCACGGAGGTAAGAGTGCTCAACAACTTTAAGTCTCCTTAATTGTGGACCGGGGTGGCCTGTGATGACATGTGGGCACGTCTATACCAGGTACATCGTGCACGGATTCCATCGCCTCGCATGCTCCCGTAACGAGTTTCATAAAGACTATAGTACTCAGTGTAGCGTTGGTTCTGCTCGCAGCAATGCGCTAAGTACCACTCGGCTGATTGCCCGACACTGCAACAAAGATCTTTGCACTTCTTGTCTCAGTGAAAGCGCAGGTCAACAAATATTGATGCTTAATAATAACTTGAACTATCTTGTTCATATAGTACTGAAACATGGTGCACTTGACCTTGACTATAAAAATAACGACTACATTTTACTGACGCCATTTTATACACGGAACCTACGCACATACATTGCGCCGGATCTTAATTTTAGCCTTCACATTACCAAGGTTGTGGAGGCGGCGTTGCGCATTATAAATACCATATTCGACTGTTTCATTTTAACGACTCCTCATTTGCCTTTATAAATATTATGCTTTTTCCAAATTTACACATTGCTCATATATATATATATATATATATATATATATATATATATATATATATATATTTCCAAAAGCCACTTCAAAAAAGATCTTGCGAAAACAAGACTTCTTTGCGAGCGCTAGGGGACCTCCATTGAGACCGCTACACAAGTGACCGATTACTGGTCTCAACAACTACACAACACGTTCGATGGGACACATTTTAAAAAAGCACACGAAACGCCTTTTGTACGTTACTGGATTAAGGGTGTGCCCTACCTATCTGGTAAAGAGTATTTATATATATGGTTTATTTCGCAATAACATTGCATTTCAAGATGGTACATAATTTCAATACAATTCATTCCTTTTATACAATTTAAACACTTCAGCGACCGTCCCACCCGGCGAAAAAGTGCAAAGACCGCCGATGCTTCTGGCAGCTCGCTGCGTGGTATTTAGCGCATATCTGCGAGCAGAACCGGCAACGACATTGATCGTCAACTTGGTGAAATCCCTGAGTCGAACATACCAAGTGTTGATAGCCATGCACAATGTATCTTGTGTACACGTGCCGGCTAGTGCATGCCATTCCATCCCAGGAGGTAAGGAGTATTTAAATCTGCTAAAGCTCAGGATCAACGCACTACCAACGCGTGCCAGATTGGCCAGGGGACGCCCGGGCTACAACAAACGTTGTAGGCACGGGTGTCATGCGCCTGAGACGTTGGCTCATGTCGCTCAGATGTGCGATACGACACACAAACAAACAATAAAGAGACATGACAACGTCTGTAATCGCGTGGCGCGTCTTCTCCGCGAGAGGGGTCATGAGGTGGTTCGTGAGCGAGTATTCCGTCGACCGGGCGTCGACGGAATACTCGCTCTCTCGAAATATGACGTCGAGTTCCTAAGAGCGGCGCTCCCCGACCCGTAAACACCTCGCAGATTCGAATCCATCACTATCTCTATGAGTGGTGTATGGGAGTCCGAATCTGGGAGTACGCTCTTGGGGCTCAGCGTCACGAAGAGGAATCTTATGGATCTTACCGTCTTAACGTTCCAAGGGACCTTAAAGATATGCAGCTCGCACCGAATCCATAAGAGCGGGGGCTACGACCAAGCAAGGACACGGACAGCAGATTCTAAACCTCACGTGACACCTTTTTACCACCATTTTTGTTAGGGCGAGCAGTGCCGAGTGTGCAAACGTACTGTAAATGATTAATAAATCATCACAATATTATATATATATATATATATATATATATATGACAGAGTATGGAAACACCTCACTCGGGCAAACTTTGGTTTGCTTGAAAGGTGTTTTACAATGTACATGAAGCGAGTACTTTGCCTGTCAATGCGGGCAAGTAGCCGCTTTGTGTACGTAATGTCAGGCTGTGCACCAGTTGTTGAGATAATTCGATTGAGGTTGAAGACGCCGCCGCGTACAGTACCATTCGAGAGCTTTATCTCGGAATGGGAAAATAAAGTTGAACAAGTCCGACGAGAGGTCGGAGACCTGGATGTTTTCAGGGCCTCTCACCTCTGGGCTGGTCTTGAGTGTGACAATCGCCACGTCTATACCAGATACATAGTTCATGGCTATCATCACCGGGTTTGTTCGAATACGAGCTTCCACGAAGAGTACATCGAGTGCATATGTCGACTGTGCTCTCAGGCGTGTACGAAGTTTCATGCATCTACCTGCCTGGCCCTTGCGAAGAGATCACTGCACTGCCTCTCTCGAATAACATGCCGCGAGCAGCTGAGTGTATAATTGTATAATATGTATAATTGTTTATGTTATATGCATACTTAATATGAGTGAAATAAATACGATGATATATATATATATATATAAAACGTGACTAAATAATTTAATATATTAATAATAAATAGCAATTCATATAATAAATGGTTCATGCATTATTATATTTATTAACACCCTACTTAGGTAAGTTGTGACCATATACATCAGACATAATAAGTGTTCCTTTCAAATCACTATATCTTCTGTCGTCCCTCTAGTTTGACCATTGACTGAACTGTTAGTGTTGCGGCGTGGTGCTTATCGCACTGGCCTATGCATTTGCAATTACTACGTGCAACTACTACGCTTCTGGAGATTGTGGAATCCTTCCATGCGGTATAACACGTGATAAATCTCGTATGGTTTATTAATATAGAGAGTATTAGAATCTTTAAGCCGTGGGTCCATATAGTACAAATTCCATTTATTCACACATTTAGTGTCGATAATACCTAAGTACAAGGATTAGGTTCGGCGTCAGGAGCTCACAAATGCAGTTACAAGAATTTTTAAAAATATTTAATATAAACATATACAATATACAAAGTTATGGTGACATTATACGGGCCAACTGATTTAGAGGCCCAATGTTACTACAAACAAGATCGTGATTCTAGAGCATTCGGTATGACAATATTTACATCTGCAGTCAACATCGGGATCGTGAAAGCCTTCTGCACTGCAGAGGCGGTGGTGGTAGCCGTGTACCGAAAAACGCACTATCACATGGCGATTCGGTCGGTCGGGCTCTTTTCACGCGTCGTCAGTCATTGCAGGTGTTATGAAGATATCAGGATCTATGTCGGCCAGTTTGTCCTCCTATAGCTGAATGAACGCCTTGTATGCCTCTGTCTCCTGCAGCCCATACATCTTCCGTATATCTTCTACGAATAGCGAGGTCCCTGTCAGTACATAAACCAGGCGGTTGCGAGCGGAGGAGTGCAGGCCCAGAACTCGCTTTAAGAACGCGGGCTTAACTCTCTCCAGCGTTGCGAGGTTTTGAGGTGTCGCCATATCAGCTGCACTCCGTATGTAGTCGATGGCGCGACTTTGAGATGGAGTAGGCGCAGGGCGGTATCGATGAATAGCTTCTGGGGCGCTTCGATTGTTGTTGGCGCAATCAGAGCCTTTCTCACTCGTTGTTTAACGTGCAGGCGGAACGCAGTCCCTGTTAAGGTAAGAGTTATGCCGAGGTATGTAATGGAATTTACATACCTGACTGGCGCCTCCGTTTTACTGTTGTTGATGGTAAGACCAACCTCGCTGACGTACCTCGTCATTGTGACTATTGCTTGTTCTAACCGCGAATAGTAGCGGGCTGATGTTATCCCCTTGTGCGAACCCCGTCGTCTGCTCGAGACTATTGCGTATCACTACCCCGTTGTCGATTGAGATCATATAACTTCTGTAAAATCTAGGAGTTCTAGTATTCTGGGTGGCACAGCAGCGAGGAGTTCTAGTATTCTGGGTGGCACAGCAGATTTCGCGAGCTTCTCTAGCACTATCGAGCGTGATCCTGAATCGAATGCTGCTTTGAAATCCACAAAGATGGAATAAAGAGGCTGCCTGCGCCTTGCTAGCGTCGATTGCACTTCTTCCGTCAGTTTTTGGAACTCCGAGATTGTCGATCTGCCCGTCCTAAATTCATGTTGTTTGTCGGGAAGGACTCCTCTGCACTCAAGAAAAGGTGTAAAGCGGCGGATTAGTAGTGTCGATAGGAGCTTGTAAATACAACTTTTCTTCGATATACCTCTCCAGGACAAGAGATCCGACGGACCTTTCCCCTTCGGAATGACAATCTTCACACAGTCTCTCCAGTTATCCGGAACCCTTTCCTGAGCCAGACAGGCATTGACGAGGAATGTCCACTGCGGAGTAAGTACAAGGGCTGACTTCAGGTGTTCGTTATAAATGCCGTCGAGCCCGCAAGTCTTCCGTGTAGGGAGATGAGCGATGGCTTCATAAACTTCTGCAATTGAGAAGTCTTTCTCTAATTGATCTCGCAAGAGTTCGTCCACCTTGGACCATACACTGGTATATTGAGGGGTTAAAGTTGTGTAAAAGTTCGGTAGATGTATAGGGGCGGTGGGCCATGTTTCTGTCAGGATGACAGCATCTACAGAGGCAAACGCTGATGGGGGCATTAGGTGTACGGAGCTTGAGGGGTCTTCACAGTTCCAAAGAACTAATTGTAAAACTTTCCTCTCCGGGTTTTCGCTTTGAACCCTCGACCCTTCTGTAATGTTGTTTCGACGAAGTCGCTCAGCATGGGTTTGTCTGGTCTGGGAGAGGATTAACGCCCGCTTGCTCGCAACGATTGCTGCTTCGTACGTTCGTTCGTACACACAGGACTCACAGATCCACTGCGGTCGTGCCGTTGGTTGCACAGAAGGGAGATCAGACGGTTCAGTATCGCCGGGTTCTGGTAGCTCGGGGTAGGTACTGGAATCTTCTCCTTTTGCTTCGTCGCGCGCGCACTCCCTTTCGAGATGTTCGTCGACGAGCCGCCCATATTTGATTCGGTCGGGATCTTGTTCAACGGGATTATGCGGGTACCTAAAAAAGTAGCGGCCCGGCGGGCTATGGCTTTGGCACAGGCGTCCCGCGCCTCCGTGAGACCACTATACGAATAAATTCCTTTGTGTACAATGACCCGACGCGTCCGAATCATATTCATCACGTCGAAGTCTCCCGTCGAGGCTCCTTGGAGTAAGCAGTCGTTAGGATCCTTGCACTCCTTCTGGAATTGAGGAACCATCGTCACCGACTTGGAGCAATTCGGTCGCTGCGACTTCAAGGCTCCGGCGAATTCAGACACCTTGCCGAGGAAAACGTCCTTGTTGAATTCCATGCATTCGTTGTATCCACGGATGGCAATGACGTGAGTTGGTTGTGGGTTTTTCTCCAAGAAACCTGTGCTTGTGTCAATGCCGTAGCTGCATCTGACTTTGAACACACACGGATTACTCACGGGGTCTTCTTCGGAAATTGTTAGAGTATTTTACCCTTCAGCTGACGAACGGTTTTATCTCTAACAATCAACACCTATTTTGGGGATACCTTGGGGCTACGCTGGCTTCTCTGCTTACCAATCTCAGTTGGTTGAGTAACACTATCAGACGCATCCTGCGATGCGTTCGTAGGTCTGTCGCTAAGTTAGCCACACGTTCTTCAAGAGCCCTCAACCGTAGCGCTAAATGGGTAGCAAAGTTCGCAAAATCACTTGTGAGGGGTTCTTTGTCGAGCACTGCGAAAAACTCCTTGGTGGTAATTTTCGCAGCCGGTAATGAGCAAAGACGACAAAGCCACAATGCACCGCGTTCTCCGCTGGCTCCATTTCGTCACCGAACTTGCATGCTATGTGAAATTCACGTTTACATCCTCCGCATCTAAGTAGAACACCACTCAAGCAGTCGCCACATCTACTACAACTCATTTCCAACACTTGGCCCAACGACCTTACAATCAATTTTTTTGACACCAAATGAGTTCATAAAAGCTTCTAAAATTAACTGAAATTGCCGAAAATCGGCGAAAGCAGTCGGCACCGATGCACATCGGCTGGAACCAAAACCGTGGGTCCACTCAGCAGGTAAACTTCAAAAGTTTGAAAGCCTAATCTAAAAGTTGCAGATTTCGACAACACCTAGATGTACTGTGCTGTCTAGATGTACAACATCTAGACATCGACTACAATTATCTAGATGTACTGTGCTGTAATTTGCCCTCTCTCCCGACAAAAGCTGGCACTACCAAAAACAAATGCTTAGTAGAAAGTTGCATTTTTTCTGAGCTTTGGCAGTTATAGTGAATGCCAAATGAATACCATTAATATGTTGGCGCCAGAAACCCGAATCCCACTGTAAAACTTGTTTTTTTGTTACAATATTGCTAAAACTTGTTTTCTGGTTATGACTATGTAGGTGGCAAACTCATTTAGCATATTGTTTCATGAATTTTTTTACTAACTGCACAGTGCGGACTGCCGTTACTTGTCGTTGATAGAATTAAATGAATTATTCTCAACAGCAATTATTTCTGTTGCCGTAAGACTGCAGTTTGGTTTGTAAGACTCCTTGCTGAGAAGT
Organism: Dermanyssus gallinae; assembly: GCA_003439945.1. Classification (NCBI taxonomy): domain Eukaryota; kingdom Metazoa; phylum Arthropoda; class Arachnida; order Mesostigmata; family Dermanyssidae; genus Dermanyssus; species Dermanyssus gallinae. The sequence continues at coordinate 317,844 of QVRM01005993.1, forward strand.
CCAATCGCTCTCGATTACCCGCTTACCCATCATCTGGAGCTAATTTTCCGTTGGAATTAAATAATCCTAAGTTAAGCTAGAATGTTCACTCAAAAGAAGGAAAAAGGGCGGTATTAATAATAATAATAATAATAAACATAATTTTGCCCACTCTTAACCTGGGGCACAACTTCAACATTGCGTTCGGAAGCAGGCATTCAACAGGGTGACCCGCTAGGTCCTGCTCTATTTAGTCTCGGGATATCAGATCTAGTATCACAACTACAGAGCCCTTTCAACGTGTGGTATCTAGATGACGCCACGCTTGCGGGCCCCGCGAGTATCATCGCGACAGATTTGAGAAGAGTGCTGCAGTTTGAAGAAGACGGGGGACTGGCACTGAATGCTTCAAAATGTGAGATTACCGCTGTCGGGCTCACTTCAGGAGAGAGAGGAAGCAATTCAGGAGATCACAGAAATACTTCCTGACATCACGCGAGTAGAGGTAAACAACTTAGAAGTTTTGGGGGCCCCCGTAAAGCAAGATGGAATTTCAGATGCACTCTCTAGGAAAAAAGAAGCCCTTACCAAAATTCGTCCACGACTGACACGCTTGCATCCTTAGGCTGCGCTGTGCATTTGGAAATATAGTCTGGGGTCTTCAAAATTTAACTACACGTTGCGTACATGCCCTGCTATAGTGTGCTCTGAAGAATTAAATGCGTATGATGACGTCAGCAGAGATATACTTAGTGAAGTCCTAAATGTCAATTTGGAAGACAATACCTGGCAGAGAGCAAGTCTCCCAATACGTGAAGGTGGTCTGGAAATACGAAGTGCTATTGACCTAGCTCCTGTCTGTTACGCTGCTTCACTGATCCGATTTGGTCCGGTCACAGCCTCGTTAGTGGAGGAGGCAGTTCGACCACAAATAAAGCATGAAACCAGTAAACCGCGAGACACCATTAGAACCAGCTGGACCTGGGGCCTTTGAAAGAATATCCCAGCCAATATAACCTCGATGAGCTCAAACGCAAAAAAAAGAGCAGGGAGATTTTTAGAGGCGCTTATTTCCCAGAGAGACCGCGCCGTATTCTTAGCGGCACAAGATAACTTCAGTGGGAATTGGCTTGATGTCAGCACTTAGAATCGGCGCTCCCGTCTGCGAGCCGTTTCAGTGCAAACTGTGTGGAGAGATGGTAGATTCCAGTGGCCTACACCCACTGAGTTGCCCGAAGAGCGCCGGTAGATCATCCAGACATGCTGAACTAAACAGTGTGATTATAAGGTCTCTTAGAAAAGCCGGTATACCATCTACACTTGAACCGAGAGGTTTAGTGTCCGCTGGCGAAGAAAGATCTGATGGGGTGACCATTGCATTATGGTCTCATGGGAGGTCCCTTGCTTGGGATGCAACGGTTTCGTGCACCACCGCGGCTTCCTATTTACACCACAGCTCAGTTGAGCCGGGGTGGGTGGCAAAGCACGCGGACGCCAGAAAACGCGTTAAATACGCTGGACTGGAAACAAGATATACTTTTGTGCTTATTGCCATGGAGACGCTAGGACTAATCAGCAAGGGAACCGAAGCATTTCTCAAAGATTTGAGTAAACAAATTCAGGAGGTCACAAGCGACCGAAGAGAGGGTCAATTCTTGAGGCAAGCGTTGTCTTTGACCGTTTGCAGAGGAAACGCGGCATCTATTTTAGGCGCCATAGAGTGAAATAATTATTTAAAGAATTGGCAATAATACGTTCAGACCTCACAATTGTAACATTGTTTAACATGTAATAAATAATGATAATAATAATAATAATCTCTATATGTATGTTCCGGATGCTCTCAACAAGAGGCTGTCGAGAAATATGTATTCAGGTTAAACTATATATTCAATAACATCTTCATTTATTTACGATAACTTAGGCATTGTTAAGTTGCAGTTTCGAATCTACCATAACACTCTTATGTGAATATTGTATTCATCAGCGCGATAGCGTTGGCAGTCAATAAGCAAGGACAGTTTTTCGCCCCTATAACACACATGCGAACGGGGCAAGCATTCTACCACTTCTTACTAACTAAACGAACCATTACGTCAAACCTTTCGCCCAACCGCTTTATTGAGTGACAAGTCTGATCACTGTCTGATTGCCGTATCCCCGTCTGCAGCACCATCGCACGCTTTTCTTGCACGCCGTGCACTTTGAGGACGAGCTCGTGCCGATGGAAACGAGCATAGTAAGCAACAAGAAAAAAAGAACGTTCGCCAAACGCAGGCTGTCTTCGAGCGTGGCGGCGGCGACTCCTCATATATGTCGGCGATTTTAGTCAGTCCCAATACCAAGTACTTTCTGGGCTGACTGTTAGCCAAGATTTAACTTAGTCTATGGTTAGACTGCTTGCTTCGCATTGCTTCATAGACGGACCCCCACAAATACAAATCGGTGCAACGGTGGGGACTCAAACCCGCGCACTCCTGTGTGTCTCCTCCGGTCGCAAGTCGCAGACGAATGCACCCAGCACGCCACCGGGCTAGACCAAATACCGGCCCTAAACTATCTAGCGAGCGGTGGTTGTTTTAATATCAACATCAGCAGCCGCCGAGTCAATCAAGACAGACAACGAAGCCTGTCTTGTGCCGCGCGTAACGTACAACGAACGCGTTCTGCTGGTATTAATTACCCTTTACCGGTGCCATACCTGCCTTTATTAATTCGACTGTTGTTGCTACTACCGACTGTTCGCTGGTAAGCTGATAGTGCTGCGCGCCCGTTGCCGTTCGTCTCGTGATCGTTTGTCGACGCTTTGACGCAGCCGTCTCGAGCCTACCCTATGACCAAATGATGCCGTTTGGGTACGATGAAAACGACGATTGTGAAGGCGCGTTGCTTCGGCCGGATTTTGAGTCATTCTTGATACGATGGACCATTTTTGAGATTGAAAAGATGGTCATAGGCCTTATGGCCTGCACGATGATGTCCTTTGGTATCGTCATGAAATCCACTCCATGGGCCAGCCTGGGCACCCTTGCACTGTTCACCAACGCGCTGCTCTCGGCCCATGGCGGCGGCGGCCATGGACATGGTAGGCGTCTTGGCGCCGCGCGACGCTCAGCCTACGGCCCTGGCCCATTTCGCTACTAGGTAGGCGGGTGGAGATGATTGCTACCATATGCTGTGTAGCTAGTGTGTTAATGCCCCGTCGTCGTCGTCGTCGTCGTTGTAGTATCGCCCCTTACCAATCTCCAGCCTCATCGATTCATCGTCGATTTCGTCTCCCGGCCCGGCAATGGCTCGCCCGTTGCCTTACACGTCCTAATTCGTTCAGCGTCGTCGCAATACGCTGATCGTTCAGCGTCACAGTACGTTGTAATCGTTCAGCATTATCGTGCAGCTCTAGCCGTGCAACTCTCTTATTCGCCATAACTGTGCCGCCGTGCCCCTCATGCGTCTCAGCGTTATGCGCGTCTTAGAACAACGTTGCCTATTGAAGTCGCTTCGAGTATGCCTGCGTTTGTGTGTTTGTGTATGTGCGTCTATGTATCTGTGTGTGTGAGGCAGGCGCGCGACTCTTTGCCTCAGCTTGCTTGAAGTCGCGTACACCGAAGTCGCTACAGCAAAATTTCAAGGCACGTATACTCCTGATACTACTGATACGTTTTGTCCCACCAGCGCACACGGGTGGGTGGGTGGTTGGGTGGGTGGTTGTGTCTCATCCCTCAGATTTGGTGCAAAATCACTTCACAACAACAACAACAACAACAACAACAACTGATAACAACTGGTCTGCAATGCAACGAGTCTAATTGACGATTCAACCGGAAGACGTGAAGCATCACACCTCACTCAACCGTGTTTGGAGCTCTAACACCGCTTGTTATGCGAAGCCTTTCAAGTATTCGCCACAGCAGAAGGCCGAGCTCCTCATGGACGATCACTATTTTACGTCCAGCTAAACTTATAACCTCTATATCTACTACATTTGCGTATACAGCTGAAGAACGATCGACCAGTGTTAGGCTCTCAACGGCCATAACACTAAAGCCAAGATTACGTATGTATGTACATCATCGGCCCAATCTTGCATCATTCGCTTGATGATCTCTCAGTCTACAACCAATACTTGCTGAGATAGCAATGTGTGAGCAGTATAAACAAGCGCGATAATCAAAAAACGTTTAGCTGTCTTTCTTGTCTGAAGTCATAGTACTTTGTGCCAACGTATATAACACATTTGATATATATACATCCGGAATTCGCCTAACAAACTTTAAGGTCTAGTACAACTCGGCAAAAAATCCAATAGAAAAAAATGTCTTTTAGTGGGGCAAAAGCGAAACGATAAAAAATGTATTGGGCTTTTGATCCTGACATATCTTTACTAAGTCTTCGATTGGAGAGTCTTAAATGAAAAAAAGTATTTTGACGTCGAGTTGTACTAGACTTTAAAGTTTGTTGGGCGAACTCTGGGAGATTCTCCCCTATATATATATATATATATATATATATATATATATATAAACGAACAAGCCTGCTCAGATGATAAGCCTTGAACTCAGATGGATAGCCCAATCCAGTTAACCGGTCAACTTCTATCGTTTCAATGTTCGAATGTAAAAAAAGACACAGAAGAAACGGCAAACCACATCTCTAGCTAGAACAAAATCATACGTAATTGATAGATACCTAACAAAGGTTATTATTCTAGTATATATCCCTAGCTTGTGTGAAACACTCAATAGACCCTCATTCAAACACCAATTGGGCGTTAATGTGTCTCTCAAACGTCTGCATTTAAATCCGTGTGTTGAAAACTCAGTGTATAGACAATTCTTTAGTTTAGTATACAGCTCATTTAGCGAGCCCTAAAGTTCTATAGAGCACTAAAAGATAAAAATGCCGTAACATTAATTGAAGCAATACTGCATTGTGTAAATAGCAATTGACACAACCAGCTAGGTTTGCATACGTCTTTGCCATGGTAAACTGAGTAACAGCTGATATGGATTCAGCTTCGCTTTATTCGGCCAGTACGTGCGGTATTTGCTGCGATGTTGAACGCCGGTAGTACTCTGTGTGTAACCCTTGCAAATGAGTGATTGTTTAATTTAGGATATGTTAACTTGTCGAGCCCGGTGGACGTTCACAGTGCGAAAATGACGGCTGTTGACTCTGCGCACAGCATCTTAGCTTGATGGTTGGATGCATGAGGACCAGCAAGAAGTTGTACGGGCAAATGTCCTTAGCAGCTGTGACATCAACCAAAGCAATGGTGTATGCGGAGCCTAATCTGTGAAAGACTAGAATAGAATCGTTCAACGTAGTTATGAGACGCAAAATAAGAATCTTTTTTTGAGTGCTTTCGACACAGCATCTGTCTCTATCCCCGGTGAGGTCCTAAAACAGTACCCGCAGTGTGAGCCCAAGATCAGACCCGGATTTAATCACTATATCCCGGTGACAACGATCTACGAGGACGTGGCCATCTAATAGGCTAGAATTGTAGATGTTGACAGAGGATTCACGGACTTGATGATACTATCCACGCTGTACATGATGTTAAAAATATCTCAGTAAAAAGAGGGGTTTTGAAAAGAGGCACATTGGTACGTGGTTCATCAGGTTGTTACCAACGGATCTTTCTGGGTTCTGTTTTTGGCTGGCATTCGTGGCGGAAGTGTAGTTGCATGTACGCCGGCGCTTTAGTAATTTGTTTCAAGTGCCAAAAGTTTAGCCCTGCTGCCGCTAATTACAGAAGTTCGAATATAGTCTGAAAAAGTTATTGATTTGTGCATACACTTGTAAACTTATATTGTGGTATTTAAACTTACATTTGTTGGTTTATCATGTACACAATTTTGACTCGTATATTGTGTATATATTGAATGAAAGCTGACAGATTGCCAACTTGTTGGGCACGTCAACAAACCTGATTGATAGATTGAATAAAAATATCACCTAGTCTACTATGCACCTAACGCTACTATGTAGGAGTCTACTGAGGTTTTAGTGATTTCGTACGCGCCTGTTGAGATATCAGTTGTTTTTAATACTTTGTTGGAACCGGAGACTCGTGCTAGTCTACCGAAACCAACTACTATCGCCGTGAAAACTCATCAGCCAATGAGTATTCTTGCGTGAGATCTAGAAAAAGTTAACTGAGTGAGTCGCACGTACAGAAGTCATCGTGGAACGCTTCGAAGCTTGAGTCAATTCTATCTTTCCTAAGCTCTATCCTGCAAATCTTAAGTTCCGTGTGGGGAAGCGGATTTGTGTGTCTTTAAGACTTGTATTTGTTTTCGTCTCATTTTGTTTTTTTTTCGCGGTTTTGGGAGTGCATGATGCACATGCGCCACTAGCAGCCTGCGTGACTAGTGTGAGACTCACAAACCCACTAAACCCAGATTCCTCACCACCCCACCCCAGGCTCGGTATTACGGTGGCATTACTTCGAAGCCGTGCGAAAGGCGTCTCTGCCGTTCTCCTTCAATCAGCTCTATCCCTGACTATCATCCCGCATGTCTACCTACCCTATTTTATCTGTTCTGTTTAATAATAGCTGAGATACGAAGCGGTTGCAATTCATCCCATAATTAAAACGTTTAATTTTCAGGCCCCCCTTAGTGCTCGAACATTAGGAACTGTGACGTATAGCATAAAACTCAGCAATATCGTTCCCGTTTGATCAGTATGCGTCTTAATGAGGGAACAAAGGATCTCAAAAAGTCTATTTAACAAAAGTCACTTGAAATATTCTTAGAGTAAAGGCGTCAGTGACGACGTGGTCTGGATGTCTAGGCTTAGATACATTTCTTTTCTAGCATCTGGTCTGCTCGATCGCATCTTCGATTTCGGTTGTGAAAATCAGTTTTTTGTTTTCGAATTGTCAGAGTGTATACATAAGACACTAGAAAATGTTTGCGCAGTTTTAAATTCTGTCTTTGGTCATTCCACGCTGTCATATAGATCTGTTGTCAAAAAAGCCCCCTTTAAAGTACAACATTTACGAGCAAATCCAGGATAGTTCCACAAGAGAGGTTCTGGGGACTCAAGGTAGGCAGCACAAGCAGAAAGAGCCTTACGCGACTCGCCTAAAATACGGCCAAAAAAATATGAGACTCATGAAAGTTAAACGGCATTGTAACGAATCGCCGTTGACTTGCTGACTGCAAAACCCAAACGGCCGCATTGCTATAGATACTGAAACGAGAACTGTCCCACTTCAAATTGACATACTTCAAGCAGTTGCTATAGAGCAGTTTTAGCGGACTTAGACGCGCGATATTAGCATCTCTGCTCTGAAGCCGCTGATTGGAGAAATGCTTAACTAGTACCAATGCTTATTCAGTGCTCAACGTTAAAAGCACTTAGGAGATCCCAACATATTTGACGAATTAAAAGGCAAAGTTGTCGAAGATAAAGAGCATCCAGTAAAGTTTATATAAGCACTTGCCGACCTATGACGATATCCGCGGTAATGTACAGGTTACACAGCTACCAAAGGTTTTCTCGACCATTCTAATAACCCGGGATGGATGGAAGTAGTCAGGCTGTTCTACAGTAGGAACACATTATGCTAGTTATTGTCCAACAGCCTTTTCCTGTGTGTTACAGATTAACAATCTAAAAGTGAAACTTTTCAAATGTAAATGTACGGTTGTCACACTGTGCTGGAATGCACCCTACCCTATACAAAAGTGAACTGCCGGCGCTTTCTTCCGAGCACAAACCAAGACACCTAATTCGTTGAATGGTTTTGTACTTCCTTTTTAGGGCGTATTTACTCATTACTACTTATCATGGCGGTACAGTTGCATATGTGTTTCAGCGGCTCCTGGTATGCTAACGTATGAGGACAGCGATTTCCAAAGCCAACTTCCGAAAGGTCACATACATGCCACACAGCCACGAAAATCATCTGTGACGCTTCGAGGCAATTCCGGCTAAAGGTGCGCGGTGCCGATGGTCAGAACTTGATCGCCTATTTCTGTGGATACATTGTCCTTATACTTCAGAAGATGCCATTCAACTTTAAATATGTAGGAGCAGCAGTCATGAGAGTGGTTAAGGAGATAACTCTAGGTTCAGATCAGGTTAGAAAAGCCGTTAAATTGTGCCCAACGCTCGACGTTCTCGTCGCATAAAGTTTACCAAAGCAAATTCGTACCGGACGCTTGGAGAGAAGTTCTTTCAGGTACTATGACTTACCGAGTAAAGGTGAACCGCTTCAACGTTCATTGTGGTCAGAACAAGCTAAACAAATGTAATGCATAATATATACCTCAACTCTAACTGCACGGCTTGCGGATTTTCCAGAAACTGTGGGCCACATACCTAGCGCTACTTAACTTGACCTGAAATTGTTTCATCGATCTTGTTTATTTGGCGATAGATACGCTAGTCTTTGTTGAGCATCTGCAGCGGATTTTCCTGCTGCTACAAATGGTGGCGTATAGAATGCCGATTGCTTAGATACTAATACATGGTCATATAACATTCGCTTATTCTGGATTTGTTCTTAATAATAAAGCTCGCTTTGTTAAGCTTTTTTTTTAGAAAGTGCAGCAATAAACATGAAAAAGCCCTTTTGTGGTCCTTGCAAGACGACTTTTTAATAATAAGATCGTTTTGTTTGGATTGTTAAAAAACAGATCTTGCTGAAGAAGTTAGTTAATCTCTCGCCCATCTACTAGCATTAGTGCGCAGCTAAACAAGAACGCGTTCAGCTGCGGGCCCGGCTCATAGCAAAGCGCCACCGATCGGCACGAAATTTGCGGGGTAGACTCTGGCCCGGGCTCCCAAATTCCAAGATTCGACGACGACAGAAACCTGCGTCCAGAAACCGGTCGACGAGAACGTCCGCGAAGATTAAACCCACTAACGCTTGTCAGACTATCGCCGCCACTTTTGGCAAGGAATGAGCGTGTGCAGCGAGCGTTTGTGTTAAACATAGCTTTAGATGTACTCTATACGTTAGACATATCTCTAAATATAAAGCTAACGTCCAGAAAAGCTTTAATGCTGGAGAAAGATGTTGTAGCTTGGATATTCTGTTCTGTTCATTTATTAAAATCACCTTTGTTTGGTACATAGTTAATGGTCAAATGGTATAATAAAACAACAATATCACTGCGAGAGGCTCCTTAGAGAGATGACACGTGGGTAGACTGCAGTGATACTTTGTGCAAAAGGCCCCGCACCGAGTACATATACATGATGGATGGGGGTCGTGGAAGCCGTGTGTCCCGCACAGGACGTGGTGAAACCCGTGTACCGCGAAACGAGTCATTATGTGACGGTTTGTACGGCCTAGGCCCTTCCAGGTGCTGTCTCGCATGACACCCGTGTCAAAAATGTCTGGATCGATGTTCGCCATCTTGTCCTCCCACATGCGGATGAATTCCTTGTAGGCGGGAGTCTCTTCAGATCCTCGATAAACAGTGGAGTGTCCGCCAGCAGATACACAAGGCAGTTCTTGCTTGAGGAGTGCATGCCCATTACGCGCTTAAGGTAAGCCGGTTTGACGCGGTCCAACATTTCAAGTTACTGCCGCAAGAGCTGTCTCCAGATGACCTGGATACCATAAGAAGCGACGGAGGCGAGTTTGAGGTCGAAGAGGCCGAGATCAGTCTTCAGGGAGAGCAGCTGCTGCTTCTGTATACCAACAGATGCCACAAGCGCGTTTCTCACCCGGTCCGTGATGTGCTCTGTAAATGAATGGTCGTTGGAAGGAATGACGATGCCGAGATACTTGAATCTCTTGACATACTTGAGCTTCGTCAAGGCAAGCAGAGTGTCGTTGCCAGCTACCCGAACTTCCTTACGGAACTTTAGAGTGTCGTTGCCAGCTACCCGACCTTCCTTACGGAACTTCAAAGCGTCGGTCTTGGACAGGTTGATCTCGAGACCGATGCCCTGCACGTAGGTCACGAGCCTTGCTAGGGACTGTTGCAGTTGGAACCTTGACGCGCTGTAGAGCACTACGTCGTCAGCGTACATCAGGACCTGCACCATATTGCGGGTCCCCTCCACCTGGCGAGGGAGGGGGGTCGGCCAGCAGCACTGAGAACAACAGAGGGCTCAGGTTGCCGCCCTGTGTGAAGCCCGTCGTCTGCAGGAAGAGGTCGAATTCGGCCACGCCGTCGTCGATGGCGATGGGGTTCTCCTGAAGGATGGCGGTTAGCAGATGCAGGATGTTAGAGGATGTAGCTTGAATGCGTTACATCAAAATCGACGACTACTGAATAAACTTCGCCAAGGAACCTGAAACCGGCGACACAACAGACACTGAGGTGCCCCAGACGTTAAATCGCCTACACAAGATTCTGTAGATAACTGGGTTATCTTCCTTCAACAAGCACAGAAATTCTGTTCTATTCAACAATAGAAAAGCGAAAAAGGATACCGATAACAAAACACACGTAATCTTTCACAGCCAAACAAAACGGTCAATACGATAAAAAAAACTGTCGACAACTGGACAATTTAAAGCAAGGGCAATTGACATTTGAAGCAAGGGTCAAGGACAATTGACCAGAAGTGGCCGAAATTGGCAATCAGACGAGGGGTGACTTTTTACCACGACAACGTAAAGCCTCAAAATGTTTGCTCACCATCAAGAAATGTATGGAGCTAAGATGAAATGTTTTGCCACACCCTGCGTATAGTCCCGATCTTGCTTCGTCAGATTATCATCTCTTTTGGTCTTATGAATTGGGTCCGTAATGGCAAAGAATTCGGTTATTTGGATAGTGTTAAAACGTATATAGACTGTTACTTTGGAAGCCAGGACGCCACCTTCTGGACGGATGAAATCATGCGCTTGCACGAACCGTGGGCTAAGGTAATTGAACAAAATGGGCAACACAGTATTCAATAGAAGCTTTCCGTTGTAACGACATGTGTATTCAAAAATGGGTGGAAAATCCAAACGGACTAATGAGCCAACCTAATATATATATATATATATATATATTAAAGCAAACACTGCCGAGTGTGCAAACATATTGTAAATGATTAATAAATCATCACAATATTTTCTATATATGGCCTCAAGGCAGCAAAATAATGATTGTGCGCCATGGTTGTATACTTACCGGTACAGCCTCCTTTCCCTTGACAAAATGTTATTTAAAAAAAATTACGCTTTATATGTGGTTGATCTAACTAAATTCCCTGCAAAATTGGGGCGACTGTTTTACTCCCTGCTAATAATGTAGTAAAGGGTATTTGTAAACGATGGCGCTTTCCAAGTAAGGATGAAAAACACTCAGTGCCGCTCTCCTAGCGACGTCAGAGGTCTCTTAGGAAGATGCTGTTGAATGCCCTCTTGCAAGGTTAATAATGTAATCAAATGGAAATTCTTCAAATAAATAAGCGACCTAAATCTATTCTGTCTGCTTACTATCCGTACTGTTATTTTCTTCTAAGAGTATTCTAGTCCAAAAAGATAATAAATGGCTTCTGTGTTTTACACCTCTGACTTAGTGACGCCCTCAACAAAATCTGTCAACACGATAACCGCTGCTTTGCGGTCAAGATCTCAAAGTATGCGTTCCGATTGTACAGGTCTTTAGTGCTTCTCACATTTATGCATCGCTCCACGAAGGTAGGACTCCTCCAAACTGTCGCTAAACACAGAAAGCTGTTCGAGAGCCTACAAAACGACTGAGATAGAGGATTAGATAAAAGGTGCTGCTAATTTGCCACCACTATCGGCTCTCCCTTGCAACAATGTAATAAACCGACGTTAAGTCAGCGTGGCTATGCTAGGCTGTTAAAGCACGTTTTTTTTTTAATATTACGCGTAGCATTTATCGATGTCATTGCTCTAGTTATGCTAAGGTTTTTGCTTAGCACTTTGAACTTATCAACGAGATGTTTCTATTGCGTATGGCCAAATAGGAACATGCTAACAAACATCACTCTAACCTGCTTGGTTAACCTGTCTGCAAGTCAAATTCTTCTTAAACTGACGTTCGATTGCGCCTTCTTCCTCTACTAAATTACGAAGAAAAGGCGTGACTTATTTTATGCTATAATGCTATGGCATACCGGCCGTAACGTGACTTCACCGTGACCCGCAGTAACAGCGGCGCAGTGTTCGTGTTTGTGTTGGTATAAGCAGCCAGTGAGCTTTGCTGCTGTACTGCTCAAGCTAGCCCTCTCTTATACGCAACAACGATGTCTATCCATCCATCCAGCTAGATAGCGTAGATCCACTATCCGGACGCTAAATGCTCTTTTGTTGGTATGATGAAGTGGAGACGATTTAGCTGCCCCCAGATCGCCGCCCCGTTCTGTGTTCAATTGCTACTACTACTACTACTACTACAAGTCGACAACACCGGGCACCACCTCTTTGAATCGCTTGACGGCCAACCGGATAAGCAACGAGGAGCATAGATAGAAGTCAATGCCACGCTGTCGAAGAAGGTCGAGGTCGGACCTGGGCAAGTGGTGCGGCGAGTTGGCTTTGCTTGACCCGCAACCCGGCGAACTGCACATCCATTTTTCACAGCAAGACTGGGAGACTGCCCTAGGCAGAGTTGTTTGCTCGCTTGTGCTGTTTGCGGCGGGCGTCGTGACCGGGTCGTATCTAGCCGTGACTATTTGGAGCGGCCTCATTCTGGCGAATATGGCTCTGGCCGTTCACGGGGACTGCTACGGACGCCACAATGTGGTCTCGTACGACCCTCAACTCTGCACCGATTATTGAGAGCGTGCTAATTAATGCTGGCGGACACAGTAGTGAGTTTTACCCGCAATTGCAGCGGGACAGCTCGAACCTGATGATCCAGTTGTCGTGCAGAGTTTGCATTTGCGCTCCGGATGCAAAAACGCGTACTTTTCTCTCACAACTGCTGCGAATAGTGGTACCAGCAGTAGTTGGTGTAGTAGTACAAAGAATACCGAGGCCCGTGCTGTAACCGGCCAAGATTCCAGTTCAAATTATTAGCATTTAAATTCCGTAAACCAATTTTAATGAAAATTACGGACGGGGAGACGAACTTAATAAATACGGCAACCGTCAATACTATTCAGTACCACAAAAGTAACTTTGAGTAATATCCAATAAATACTGTAACAGTAAAATCGAGTTTATGTACGCACAACAATTTCAATAGTATATTGGCAACACATATGCAATACGTTTATTCACACCTAAACGAATCTATAGCTTATTCATTTTGTTTGCGGTGACTTCACCCTTTACAAGTTTAGTAACCGCATACGATTTTAAAGCATAATGCTGCAAGTATATATAGCCCACTCTATGGTCGGACAAGCAGATGTGCCCTCTGGGCGATCTCTGGGTTGTCAAACGATGCAACAACTAATGCGCCACGTGTGTCTGTTTTTAGGTGCAAAAAGTGCAAGTTTTATATTTTCTTTTGTTTCTTCAACACTCTTAAATTGTTCTGGCAGTATTTCTCACTATTTATCGTGAGTGTATCAAATATCGCAGTGATGTGTATCAAGGTGAACACATTCCATTCTAGCTGAGCCTATTCAGAATTCGTTCGACCACATATGCTGAGTACTTCAAACTCTATTGCATCGTAAATTTCGCCTCTTGACGACCTCTACCGACTCTCTCAGTCTGCTGCTTGCCTCTCTGCCGCTCGATGTTTCCCGCGTGCTGGTCCGACCTGTATCTCGTATCGTACAGGTCGTCTCCTTACTACGTATACGCAACTCAGGTAAGCTATTGTTGTAAGCTAAGCTGTCGTGGGGTGTACTTGGCTCTATATAAATCTATAAAATCCGGCCGTTTTTTTCAGCCGTTTACCTGATGTACCGGTTTTCTACCAATCTTATCTGGCAGGCAGAAACCATACAATAATGTTGTGACGTGCAGCAGGAAGATCTTTGCGGTCCAGCGCTTTTCTGCATCGGCATATTCGATCTCCAAGCCAGACTAGTGACGGAAATGCGGACGTGCTATCTCGACGACGCTACTTTAGCCGGCGACAGCTTGACGGTCATTGAGGATGCCAAAAGGGTCGGAGCATTCGAGGCTGAATCAGGCTTACGCCTAAACGACGGAAGCGGCGGTAGAGAGTGCGCTCAGGAAAAAGCTCGCAGACCCCAACCGATGGTGCCGCCGAATCAAAGCCTTAGTATTGTACTCGTACTTACTGAGACACAGTCTCTCAACGCCCTGCTTAATGTACCAACTCTGATATTCGCCAGCGTTCAGAAGGCGCGACCTACTACATCATTTTGATGAGATACTCTGGGAGACCTTACAATCCCTGCTAAACGTTCATTTAAAATATCTGTCTCATACTCAAACTGCGCTTTCCGTTAGTGCTGGGAGCTTAGGTGTACCGAGATCGGTCGATAATGCCCTATCCTGCTACCTGGGCTTGCTGTCCGAAGTTAAGACGCTTGTCGTCGCCATCGGGGCCCCTTCGACTGAGAGTTGGATCGCCGACTCAACGCAGGCAGCACTCGCTAACTTTCGCGATCAGCGAGATTCAGTGCCGGAGTACATAACACAAGAATCTCTGGATAGGGGAACGTCGCATCTCGACTCCAACGCGGCCTAGAAAATTAGGTTCCCGACAGCTTAGGGAGGACACGTTTAAAAGCGTGCTTTGAACAAATTACGTGGAAAGTGGCTTTAGGCCCTCCCCTCGCTGGGAAAGATGCTGGACAACAACCAGCAAGCGCCACGGGTGAGCACGCCATGTCGTATTGCTATAGCGCTGGGTGCCCCTTACGTCACTTTGCAATCAACGACTTTATCTTTCGCGCTCTTCACTCGGCCCACATTCCGGCAGTGAAAGAGCCTGTCGGTCTAAGTCGGAATAGCCAGCTGAGGCCAGACGGAAAAACTCTCACCCCCCGGGGCTCGTGGTCGTCTCTTTGTTTGGGGTGTTACAGTACCATGTACGCTGGCCAGAAGCTACGTTCAAAACACGAGCCGTGAGGTGGGCGACCGACTCGCAGAGAACCGAATATAGACAAAATACCAGGACTTGGGGTCGCAATTAATAGGCCAGCCGATCGCCGTAGGTACCTTTGGCCCGATCGGACCGGACTCTATAAAATGTATTAAGGAATTGCGCCGTAAGGTCATCGCTGCAACTCAGGACCTAGCGCTCTGCCTGTTGCAGCGCATATCGATCGAGGCTCAGCGCGGCAACGCTGCGGCTGTAGAAGGGTCTCTCCCGTCCGCCGCAGGGCTTCCGGAGATCCCGTAGAAACTGTTTTTATTTCCTATAATAGTTTGCTAATGACCATAAATACACTGTTGAGAAAGCTAAAAAAGAATGGACTTATCAGATGTGTGCAAATGCTGCTAGGTTGTTATCGCACATAATTCGAAGATCAAGTGCTTCCACAATACCCCGAATTACCTCTAAACGCTCACGGAACATTCGGTTAAGTCGGGCTGTGGCGCGGGCTTGCAGGTAATCGGCCATAGTGCACTTACTAATTGACGTCATTTTCAGACTCGGAAGTTTTAGTATTGTCATTGGTTGTATTTTCGTGGCTTCTGCTTATGCGCAGCGGCGTGTTCAACGTCCCTCGCGTCAGCCGTGCTACCAGCGTTCTTAACATCCGCGTTAAGCTAAGGAAACTGGATCACCCGTTTGCAGTAGTTAGTGGTCAAAGGCTGCTATCACTGACTGCGCCCGACTTCACCCTTTATCCGAGCTCGAGCGTTCCCCCGGTCGTCTGTTACCGCCCCCTAGCTTTCCTCGCACCTCCAGCCACACTAAACTTCAGCGCTTCTCATGGCGCTCCGAGTGCCCGGCAACGAGCCGAGCTTTGGCAGTGTCGAGTTGCAGTTGAAGTCATGTGGGCCATTCCTAATCGATTTGCCAAAAACAACGCGGCTATTAAAATGCTTGATACTGTGATTGTGATTTACGTTGACGCTCTTCTAATTACTAATATAAATTACTAATATGAAAACAAGACCGGGAAAATTGTAGTTATTGCTATTCATATGCGTCCACAGAAATCAGACATACATGAGACAACTTGCCGGCGTATCTGCGCATAAGTTCTATTGGTGTTGGGAAGGTTCACCAACCGTCGTTCTACACTAGAAACTGTACCGATAATATTTACCGCTGAATACGAACTATCGCAGCTAAAAGGGGTAGCTCATGTTCAAAAGGCAAACAGTATACATGCTTACTCGATTTTAGTTGAAAGTTTAGCCAGGACTCGACTTATTTGTATGACATATTAGTGAACAATCACTTCCAAGAAAGCAGCTCAACCCGAAACCTGGTAAGAGTAGCGCACTCACTAATAGTTCCGCTTTACAAAATGATTGACACAAACTAAGGTACTGTTCAGCGGAATTACTACAGCTATCTTCGAAACCAATAAAATAACCTTAAAAAGTAGATCCTAAACTCTTCATAATCCGACTTTGTTCTCAAAGGTTTTTTAAAAGCCATGGGAAACGCTTCGCCTGCCATTCTCCTTGATTATCCAAAAATTTCGGCACATTTACATGCGGCTATATTGAGGTTTGTGCTAAGGCATACAAAGGTCTTGAGGGATGCGTCCTCAAGACTTTGCGGGCCTGGCTGCACTTGCCCTCCCACTCTCATCTTTATCGGTGCCTCACTCGCCTAACAGTCTCTTTCGCTGTCTTGAACGTCAAACGTCGCGTGACATTGAACAGATTTTTGTTACGTTGTAATGTATTCTGCGCTTTTTCCTACTGCCAGTTCAAGATAGTGGAACACCTGGCCGTGTCAAGGTCCAGATTGGTTTCTAGAGATAACTTGCTTTTTGCCCGCTGGTCAGCACCTTGGCTTACCCAAGAAGAGGGCTTCGGTCGAGACTGTCCGGTACCCTGACAGCTAGTGTCCGTCGAACAGGGCTTAGCTGGCCTATTTTTTCCCCGTCTACAGTGGGGTGTCCGTAAAGCGTGTACCTAAACGGGCACTGCATAAAGAACCGACATTTGCCGCTCTAGTTAATCTAAAGTTGGCCTTCTGTTTCACCAGGAATTTGTTGAGCTGGTTGTCCTTCTCGGAATCCTCGGGTAAGCACAAGTTGTAGAGACTTGGGCAACACGGATCACACAGGTTGACCGCGGTTTTTCGAATGAGCACATATTAGCAGCGCGGATAAAAAACAAAGTAGTGTCGGTTGAAAGAGAAAATTGGAAACGTTGAGTTGTTGATGAGCTTGTAGAGTTTGTTACAGACAGAATGCTTTACGCTTCTCTTGTTTGCCATTCACAAAGATAATCCTGGCATGCAGAAAGCACAAATTTCGGATGCATGCTGGTACTTCTGTAGCGTGCTTTAAGTGTCAAAAACTAGACCACAATGCCACCAGTTGTGGGGTGGCTCGTACAAATTGTGTGAGACTGGCCATCTTGCAGTTAAATGAAAAATGCACCGAAATAGGTAAGCTGTTAGGGCTGTTATGGCCCTACGCGCACACAAACTGGAGAAGCGAAATACTTGTAACGCAGGCTACTGTAACAAGCCAGTCTGCAGCACCCGGCCACGGCCCGGCTATAAAGATCATGAACATGATAAGACCATGTTCCTGCACCAGCGTCAGAACTATCGGCTGCATTTGCTGGCGCGTCGGAAGGGCCTCCTGCGGCAATAGTTGAAATCAAGTGATTACGACGTATATGGCAGCCCCGATGTCACTTTGAGTGGGTCAGAACGGGAAGCTAGTAGACAGGGAGGCATGTTCCTGCGCTTAAACTGACTTATATGATCTAAAGCTTGCTAAATTGTTGTGATGATGGTTATGTGTAAGTTTTCCAGACGCACCTAAAAAACTGCGGTTTAAAAGTTTTATTATTGATATGTATTGCAGTCTTGTTACGCATCAGAAGGCCCTGCTGGGTTTGTTAGAAGACGTACTTTTAATGGGTTTAGCTCTGCCTAGTAAATGTGCGTTGTTGTTCATGTTTTTACGCAACTGACGCGCCCTGCTTCCGGTAGTTGTATAGACTCTACTTCTGTAATGTATTTTTAGTTATTCCTGAAAATTTGTTTGACCGTGTTGTGCACTCTGATCAATACACTATATATATGTTCTTATATCGAAGGTATTCTCCGGCTACAGAGGCCCTACCTGCTCCGTCAGCCTTACTAAGGACACATGCCCGGGAAGTGTCAGCTTGTTTCTTGACTGAGTTGCCCATTTAAGTTGGCTAAATATCTATGACGCTAATGGCAAAGATAAAGCTATTGAAGCTTAAGGCGGCTCGCTAGACATTGAATGCAACGGGTGCTTTAACAGGCCCGGGAAGTTTAAAACAGCATCTAAAGTTTTTCTTGCATTGTTGAGGCGCCTGCGGCAGAGTAATACCAAACTTCACTGTTGGCACTTGAACGCCTAATTGCTCAAATCAAATTCTGCTTATTGTCGTAGTTTAATATGATTTAAATATAGATTTCGTAAGGCCAAGGCGTATTTATATAGGACAGGTTCTAAGCAACTCTATGACGACTCCTCTAAGTGCTGGAAGTTTATAAGTAGTTTGTGCCGTAGCTAGAGGGACAGTTGAATTTTCCATAACTCGAGGTCAGCTATGGGCTTCTTACTAGGCCAGTGGAGATCATAACTGGACTAGACAGCCCGTTTGCTACGGTAGGCTCGAACACAGGTAAGGGCTCTCCAAGTCAAGGAACACTTTCAGCCAGCTCTGGTGGCCTCTTAGTTCAAGAGAGACATGCCATTCGCTTTTTTGCTAGCGAGCACTTTGGAGGTATAAAAGGGGCTAGAATTGAGGCTTCGTGAATTACAGATAGATTGATCTCCGTCATTCTTGCTCGTCCATTGACGCATGTTTGTTAAGGTGTTCACAATTATTTGCCTATTCAAATAAGAGTAACCGTAAAACTTCGAATAGTTACCTTTAAATCTCTTCAGCTAATTGCCTATCCAAAATCTTCGAAATGTGGTTAAATCAAGAAGCGTTTTAGTTAAACTGATTTCTTTCTGGAAAATCAGTTTGGATTTCATGAGGCACTCTCAACTCAGCTTTGCCTTGTTTATCTCAACCAGGAGGTCGTGGACTTTTTCCGTCCAAAAAACACATCTCGTTTTTTTAATTCTTCTACCACCTTCAACTGATTATTATGTTCGTTCTTTTTACAAATGCCTACATTATTTTGATTGTGACGGCACTGTCGTAGTTGGTTTAAGTCGTGCCTAGAAGACGCACCACAGGCAGTACAGGTAGGTTGTTTTGAATCGTCTAGAAGAAAGAGTAAACGGCGGGGCGCCGCAAGGGTTAAACTTTGGACCGTTTATGTTTATCATTTTTATTAATTTCATTATATAAGGGATCGCATTATGGGGCTCTTGCAGGTCCACTATCTATGCTGACGATACGACTTTATTCTAATTCGATATTTGGCACAGACTTACGTAAAGGTGGCGATGCAAATGCTACATCGGGCTGTTCTCACGTTTACGAAATCTGGCCTGGCGATAAATGAAAAAACTGAACTAACGTTGTTTCGCCCTGTTCAGAAGGCTCTCAGGTTTAGATGCTGCAGCTCAAGGAAACTGAAGTAACACTCTCGCCGACTATAAGATGTTAAAAATATCGAATATTAAACGGCGCATTTCACATAAGACGCTTATATGGCATGATTATTTAGATGTTCTTGTGTTTAAATACTATGCAGCAATTACATCCATTGGTCGATAAAAAGAACTAGGAGTGTCTCTTTAGGGTTTTCTTGACGTGTACAAAATGCGGTTGGTTACAATGCTCTGTTAGGGCACCTTTATTTGAGAAATTCATCTTAGGGGTAATTGAGAAATTAATACTAGGGTTCTTTAGAAATTCTTATTAGAGGTTAACTTGCAAGGCGGAAGTCATTCAGAATGATGCTCGTAGGGTAATTTTCAACTTGCGCTGTATCGGTTTGGTCCCTAAGCGTGTTCATGGTTTTTTGCTAAACATTATACATACATGGTAAAATTTGCCTTCTCTGCGTGGAAGGCGTATAGATTAGTAACTCCGGATATTGCTGCTTTTTCTACACCAAATGCTGGTAGACGTTGTAATTAGCCTAAAACGGAATTTGTGAGGCCTGTGGCTCTAGAAAAGTTCACTCCCCATTTAAAATTAAAAATTGAAATTTATACTCTAGATCACACCTAAGAGGTGCTCGTTTTGTGGCTTCGTCTAAGTTGCATTGTTCCTTGTGGACCTCAAGAAACGCATTGGGAGCCTGAGACTTCGTGTTTCTAGGGAAGGACGCGATATTTTTCAATAACAACTATTGCTTTAATATATCAACAATGCATAATATGTCTCGACGCTCGCAGTAGACATTGAAGCCTGCAGTACGGACACCTTGAAACAAGTTGACTGTTATCATAACTGCGAATGATAGCGACCGTACAGTCTTTAGCCATAACACCAAATATCTCTCTCACCGATATATAATAAAAGAAAACAAGGCGCATTTTGTGGCAGTCTAAAATGTACCTTTTAGTGAAATCAGCTCCAATTAAATAAAAACAAAAAATAGCAATGAAAACAATGTGCTAAAGCTCAGCCGGCCACTATATGTACATAATTAAGCACGTCTGAACCGACTTTGGAATTTAGACTGACATGGCCTGTTTTGCAATCGGACAAGCCGGGCATGCTTATCGAGTGATTTTATCGATTCCTCTGGCAAGAGTACAAGAATCAACATACCATAAGCAAGATTAAATATGTCTCGAACTCTGCTCAATAAACAACTTACAACGTCCTTCGAGATGCACGTTTGAACTGCTCTTCCTTAACGTTTGAGGATTTCTAATTTCCAAAGTCTTTTTTACGCAGCTAAAGTGCGTTTATGCAAATATTGCCTACAGTGCTGCATTGTCAAGGTGCAAGACAATTCGATCATACTATCGTTTACCGGCTTGTACGGTGCAACGTCCTATGCGTTGACACTTGCTTCCTTTGTTTTTTCATCTCAGCTTTATTGATGGTGCCACCTCTTACCCGCGTGTTTTATAACACGAACCCGAAGACTCGATCGCAAGCTTTCCCAAGATTGAGGGTCGCTTGGTTACGTCCAGTGAGCGGGTAAATACTGTTCACCCCCCGCCCCCCGACTACCATTGGAATTGCTGGAATCGAACCCAACACAATTCCTACGCTTAATGTTCCTCATTTGTCGGCGAATTAGACGAACCCAGCGTCATAGTTGACCGGAACGGTTATCAGACCTTGTTTTGGACGTCTTCCGAAATAAAGAGTTTACTCCACTGTGTGGACCACACCGAACTTTGCCCGCAATATTTCTTAAACTTGCGAGATATGGCGAAGGCCAACATTCAAACGAAGTACTTTTATCTCAACTGCGTCCAAGTAGTCAACACTTGGTGCTTTGGTTTGAGTTAACATTACAATTTAACAAATATTGCATTTATTATCTGAAAGGTTTCGGGAATGCATTATGTTCATGCGTCACTAGCCACCTGAGTAACTTCTGTGGGACTCACACAAACCCACTAAAAAGCAAAACGTGTAGCCATGGGTTCTCTAAGCCAGGATTAGCCCAGTTTAACAATGTGCCTTCAACGTACTTCCTGCCTGCTGCATTTCTTCCTCGTCTAAAGTCGAACGACAGCCTCTGACGCATAAATACGAATGTTCTCGACTCTTCCGTCGAAAGGTTAAGGCTTCTTCTACCCATGCGCTGAATCAGCGCGTATAGTCAGTTGGTTACAGTTGCGTTGCCCAAACAAGCATGCGGTCACGTTTAGCGGGTAGCAGACCGTCAGGTATTCTCCCATCATACCTGGATAGACCGGGGGTTCCAGAATGCACGAAAAGCCGGCAGATCTAAGTGCGCGACTAAAGGTGTCATTTAAGGCGGAGTGCCGTGCTCGCCGGCCTTCAGTCACGGCGCATGACAAGCCATGACGGGCTAACGCGTCCACAAGCTCACCACTACGAAATCGATGGGGCACGATTGAGTCAGCACCAAGACCCAGCGCTGCGCTTAAGCGCGTTGTCTCGTTGTCCGAAACGATTGCAATTCGCGGACAGGGTAGGTGTGCAACCAAGTTCCAGCCCCCCTTGTATACTAATAGCTCGATGCCTGGCTCTATCAGCAACGGAAGGTGCTCTAATAATCTGGCTTGCTAGTCGCTTTTGTTGCAGGGAGCTGTCTTACTTCCTAGGTTAGCCCTATCAGAAGGAAAGGAATCGAAAAACGACGACAAAATATCAGTCAGCCGTTGAAGTTAAACCTAATAAGTATCCTACCCATTGTGATCCAATATTGCCCGTATCCTGCCCGCAACCTGGGTTACTGACGACACCACTGCGGGTCCTGCCATCATGATCGCGCGGCCCGATACTTTTAGGCCGCCTAAGGAGACGCGCAAGAAGGAGCATTACCTGATTACTTGCCACAGCAGTCAGCGTAATATTTAGTATGGCCCCCAAAATGTCTAAGCTAAAACCAGTAAATGGCTGTAAAGAGCTTCGAAGATGCGGGCAAGTTTCAACCTCTAAGCAAGCGTATTAACCTCTTGGCTGAAAAGCAAGATCGTAGAGGAAACGGACCTCAGTGGGCCCCTAATTGGGGCAGCCTGCCTGTGGCCAACTCAATTTTGTTCTTTGCCCCGAAGAGAAGTGGTAAAAGAAGCCCCACCTGAGCATATCACCAACTTAAGCAATGGTGATAGATAATCATTCAGGCGTGCAGCCCAGTGCACCAGACGGGTACAGTCCTGCAACGGACGGCTGCAAAGTTCAGGCCGGCAGCTGAGCTTCCGCAGGAGGTTTTCAGGACATTTCGTATCCTGTCACGCGACACGAACACCGCGCACGCTGGGCTGTTCAGGGGGGATGAAGTCTTGACTTCGTACGGTTTAATGTGGGCTTTAAGACTACGTAGAGTCTTTGCAAGGGCTCCAAGCCAACCACCATCAAGACTGAAGAACACTGCGCCGCAAGTTTTTCAAGCAGGGCATTCTAGTTCCCACCGTGACCTGAACGTCGAGCTGATGCCGAGACTGTGTTATCTATTCAGATGATACAATACGTCGTGTCGTACTGTAACTGTACCATATATGGCACTATCTTATACTGCGTATACTCATTTATAGTTCTACTACTGCGGAATGATGCGGCACAAATCAGACCATCTACCTGCTGAGAGCGCCAGGTTCCAGCCAGGTGGGTGCTAGGTAGCATTCTAAGATTTGTTCCACGGGCCTCCGGAAACGCGTCAGCGCTCCGTCAGACTTTGCAAGCGGAACCACCGCATTTCGTAGATTGCAAAGCTTGCATACGTGACCACTCAGAAGGCAGAGCGATAAAAAAAGGTTGTCAAGCTACGTAGCCATATATACAAGCAGCGCGCTTGTTCGGCAAACGCTTGCTGGACTCGACAAGCAACGAAGCCAATGTCGCTTCGCCGCTCAAGCTGGGACCCACATGGGTACGGCGATGACCTGGCTCTGCTGCGTCAGGAGCCTGACGGGCTGTTAGTGATCACGAACCTGTTCCACTGGGAATCAGTACTAATCAGCTTTCTAAGCAGCATGTGTTTCGTGTTTGGTGTTATGAAAGAGCTCGCCTTGGTGCAAGTATTTGCGACTGGCATTCTCTTTGCTAACTTCGTGCTGGCTGCCCACGAAAGCCGGCGTCATTCTTCTCTTCCGTATAGTCCGCGAAGCAGTCTATAAAACCTACTAGAACACATAATAACAAGATTCCGCGGCATTAATGGCGGCATGAGTCCTCTGTTGTGAATACAGACGATCGTTGTCATTTCCAGTGTACTCACCCCCGCATTCGGGGCATCTTGGGCAACGGCTTGAACGAAGCAGCAATGCTGATTAGTAGACACGCGGCATACAAAATCAAGCCAGCCAGCCATGTCTGACAGCCTGCTTCGCTTCACCGGAGAAACGACGTAGCGCGTGGTAATCGCGTTCTCTTAGCTCGCCGCCTCTTTGTCTTCTCGCTATGACAAGCCAAGTATTCTGTTGTGTTTGAAGCTTACGTGCATAAAAGTGCAGTCCACTCTTTTGTGAGTGAGCAATTACCTATAGTTTAGTTGCCCAAAGCTCGAGGGGGTAAGTTCAGTAATAAGTTCAGGTTGGTCTCATTAAACGGCTAAGAAAAGTATGGCCCTATCGCAGTCTGAATTGTTAAACCTAAAAGCTCACGCCTGGAACCATTGTCCAGCGGCAAAAGAGACTAAAAAACTAACGTACAACAATCATTTTACAGAGAGTTCCTTTCGAACTGAACGATACCGGCGTGTCCAAAGAAGAAGTGACTTGTGCGAACGTCGACACGTTGCAGCGTGTCTTATGGACAAAAATGACGGAGTTGGGTGCATACCGACTCTGCACTGGCCATAGCAGTGTTGCCTTTCTCAAAGATACGTGCATACCTACCTAATACATCTTCCACAAAGATGCACGCATACCTAATGCGCAATCCAATAAATTCTGATTTTGAACCAGATTTCAAACTCTAGTTTCAGTTGGTGTAGTTTTTTTAACCTATTCATCTTTATTCGTAATTACTGAGCTATAAAGCAAGCAAATCCTTGCCATCTACCTTTGATGTGCCATGTCTCGGCTCGCGCCAATGATTCATGACATAAAGAGTCGCAGAATGTCTATCTATATACGTTACTAATGATCGTAGAGATGCCGCTTTGACCGAATGACAAAAATGACAGTGTTAACACGTTCAGCAGTAAGCAGATTGAACCAAAGATTTTAACATCGAAAGACTAAACAATGTTTTTGCATACATGCTGCTTATGTGTACATAGATGGAGCATTCAAACTCATTTAAACACACACCGAAGGTAAGCTACTACACCAGTGCGTACGTGGAGTTGTTACGCCGGTGGTTTAGGCATGTTACCGGTTCTTTCGAAACATTAGAAACCGTTAACAAACGCACTTTAGGAAAGATTCGTGCTTCGTGAGAAGGCACACGTATGGTTGTCATACTTTTTACGAACTTGACTGTTTTGTTCAGGGGGCACTATTGTTGTAAACTTATACACGTTTTGGCCTAATTTTACACCTTGACACAGAAGTTGGGAAGAAGAAGAAAAAGAAGAAGAAGAGAAGAAATGTCGTGTCTAATAGATGGTCACCTGGAGGGGGGATAATTGTTCAGGTGCTGATAATCAATCTTTCACCACCGTTCAGTGTGCTGAATCTGAACAATTACTGAGCACCTCCTATAACCCTGGTACTACGATGACGCCTGGCCGAGAAGTCTGTCGGTCTGAACGCTTGTCAACGAGCACCGTTTCACATAGCTAGAGCTGTTAAATGCAGGTGCCGGTCGCAGCAACAGGGGGCCGCAACAGGTATCGGCTATCGGGTATTGTCAAACACCACTTATTTTTCAACCTTCTTCAAACGGTTTGTGGTCGCAAAAGAAACATCAAATTCTGCACACGCATATGCATATATACTCTCTGATTGTTTTGTTTAGCATTGTTAAATAGACACTAGCATTTGTTCCTAGTAAATATGTCTATTTCTTGGGGAAAATAGAGTAACATACAAAAAAGAGTGTTATTTTGATTTGTATATTAATAGACCGATAATTTTCTAAATATTCATACTTTTTATTTCGTTTTACGTGCTTTATACGGGACACATGTTCTTTTAGCACGTTCTCGCATACATCAGGCTATAAAAAACATTACGTTTCAATATTAGTTTTTAGCATGCTGATTGTCGCGGCATCTTGGTGCTCAAGTGGCTCAACGTTTTTAACAACAGTGGCCCACTTCCTACAAAATTGGAACCGTCAACATTTATAACGACAAAGATTCCTTGCTTGCGCGGCATTTTGAAAGCGTCTACATACAGTCATTGATATTAGAAGTCGCTGTCAGCAAAATCGTTTTAGAGATACTCTAAACATGTCATTGTGTTCAGAATGAATGTATTGCAAACTTGTCGAGGCAAAGGGCAAATGTCGTCTGCGCTGATGACATTCTTGTACGTTTCGCCACAGACTACGCTGGCATAGCGGAGGCGGAGCCTATTTAAGATCTTCTATACTATGTTGCGGATAGCAACATCAAGCTCAAGCTGTCGAAAGAGTGCCACTGGCTGGTTGAATCTACGTTAAACCGAAGGAGTAAACTTGCAATATTGCAAATATAAAAAAAGCCGAACCACTCATAACCAGATAGCACATAGATGACGTGAGTATCAAATATTTGACAAACATGTCGTAATTCTCCGAACAGAATATGCTTTGCATTCCAGGCTGCATGAACTTCAGATATATCAATGGAGGGTGCAAACGCTTCAAGAGCAACCTGCATATAAATGGATAACGGTCTGATTGCTTCGAAGTCGCAGCAACTGTGCCGTTCAACAAGTCATAGCTGTGCCGAGCACTACCTTCATCAGGACAGACACGACCACAAATAGCGTACGATATAAGGCGTCCAATGATCTATTTATTACAAAAAGAGAATGTATAGTAGGTCGCAAATTTCATTTGGCGTGAGTGACCACAAGTGTGCCATCGATTGAGTCAACCACTGGCCTTTATTTCACAAAAACCTGCTTTTATATATATTTGTATCATTTTCTAAACATCTAAAATGTTCTGCTTCCATTTTTCTAACACTGTGTTAAATCATTGGGTCTCGTAGCCTAATAATGTCAAGATACTGTTATGTTTCCCGGTATCTAGAGTGTACCAGTTGAGGACCATTTTTGCAAAAAGTTATTTTTTGCCTACCTACGAACATTTAAAAACATAATTTAGTTTTGATTTCCGTTTTAGTGAAGAAGTTAACTTAGTAAAGGCTTTATTTCAAAAGAAAGTAACATTTGAAAAGACTTAATTAAAGTTTAATACAGAAGTAGTATGAAGCAGAGAAAGTGAATAGTACTTTGATTATACTAAATTTGCGTACAGAATTGTACGAACTGTGTAGTAGTATGGGTCAAATGAAGAATAAACATTAGTGTTAGAAAAAACAAAGGTCAACGGCCTCCACAACTTTTAGGCTCTCGTAAGTAAACAGCCGGCTGCTCAATCGCTAATCACTGAAAAGGCCGCACGCACTTCACGGGTGAACTGAACTGCTCCGAGATAATAGCATGCGTTAGCAAGTGAAAACGGAGGCGTAGCCGGGTTCCGTTCGTAGATCGCAGTGTACTCTCAATGCACATCTATTCATGTCCCCCCCCCGAGTGCCTATTTATTAGCTCCCCCCCCCCGAGGTGTGTTTTTCTAATTTGCCAAAAATCATGTCATGATTTTTTTTCTCGCAAAAGCTGGGCGCAACGAAAGGTGCTTATTTTTTCGCCCCATCAATGCATCTAGCCCTCTTTCTTTCTCTTGTCACCGCCTCACGCACCCTCTCCCCCTCAGGCAACTAATGCTGCAGTGCTAATGACACGCCGCCGCCATTTGACGGAGGTTTGTCCCCAAGGCTAGCTGACTGGGTCTGCGGCAAAACTATAATCAAGGCGGGCGGAATCATTTGTTGCGATGTTGCTGCTGGGGCGGCTTCTGGTGTCTGACGCGGCCGCCAGGAATGATTGCGGCGGTCCCTTTGTTCTGTAGTGGTTGTCGTCATTGTTAGAGCAATGTTGTTTGTCATTGTTGCTGCTACATATAAATATATATATATATATATATATATATATATATATATATATATTTGTTTTATTAACACCCAATCTGGGTAAATGTGTTTATATATATATATATAGACGATTGGGAAGACATATATATATCCTCCCGATCCTCGTTTGGGCCGAATTTAGCTTGCCGACAGACCGAAGCGACCGGTGAGCGGTCAGATCAACGCACAGCGAGTTCGACCCCGAAATAGAAAAGCAAACATCATGTTTATCATTCTAACTCATTGACGTCAAGGGGGGCGGAGTCGGCCAACGGACACCCCCTTCATGGTTCTCGCCGGATGGCCTGATATCCGTTGGGGGCTCGCCGCAGAAGTGCGGGCCGGAGGAAGTTGTGGGCGGTGCGAGAACGATAGTTGGAGCTTTCGTCATCAGCACGCTTGCATTCTCGTCTCTTTGCGCCTCTTCTACAAGGCCAGAAGTAGCGGCAACAGTAGCGACGGCTGTTCTGCCGCTAGCAGTGGTAAATCAAGCGCGAAAAATTTCACATAGTGCATTTGGATTCTCTCTGTCTTTCTTTCCCTCTTTGCGTGTGTGTATCAACAGTGATTTCAGAAGGTGTCACTCATCTCTTATTTGCGGACGATTTACAAATATACTGCGCAGTCAATAACCTCATAAATGGTGTTATTCAAATTCAACTTGCAAGTCAAAATATGTAAAGCTGGTGTTGTGAGAGCAGGTACAAATAGCTGTGCCTAAATGTGCCGAGCTGTCATCGGATGCCAGTCCTGTCAGTCCACTGTATACACTCGGTAACGACGCAAAACCGACAGTTAAATCTTTTTTGTGTGTTTGCTGTGATTGGGACCCCTAAACTAGACTTCTGTGAACATATTACCGTGACTGCTTGCTTCGCAATTTTGTAACACCACATTTAAATGTTTCATTTAAAAAAATCCTGATTTATATGTGAGTTTGTACAAACATCTAGTATTAGCCAAAATCCTTTACTGCAGCCAGCTTTGTAATGGCCCCTTATATTGTAAAATATGTTAATGCCATTAAAAGAGTACAGTAAATTTATCTGTCAAGTGTCAAACATGTGATATTTCTCATGAAAGCTTATCTTTTGCGCCATTACGGAGATTACACGACAGAAGTGATTTACCGCCGAAAAAATTGTGATGTTTCGGGACTGACAAGACCATGTTTAAATATGTAGATAATGGACTTTAAAGTAAAATAAATGTTAGATCACTAGAGGTTGCGATTTGGGTAAAGGGAAACAACACATTCTCATAGAGACATCCACAAAGTCTGCGACATCTACAGACCTTCTGTATGTTGAAACTTTTTTTAGATGTTAAATATTTTGTTTAAAAAACAAAAATGTATATTTTCGCATATATGACTTGCCTTTATAATTTTTCTCTCTCTCTTCATTTTATGTTTTCTGTGATGACTCTTCTTTTCTCGTAGGCACTGGGGGAACCGCGCGCAACACGCACATACAATTCAAAGCGATTTTTTGCAAAATTTGCAGCCTTGGTCTGTTTTTTAATGCGTATTTATTTATCAAAATGCGCCTTGTTAGGGTGTGTAAATACAAACATAATATACATTACACACATGGTCTAAACGGTTTACGCGAATTCTCGCTGGAGCTGAGAAAGCGACGCGGATACATCAGTACAGTCAGTAAGGCTATACAGGGGTTATGGGCCACTGCAACGACGACCTTAGCAGTACTCTCTGGGCTCGTGGAACCCAGCAGACCGACATAATAGATGATGAAATCCGAGTAGCGAGGGGTGAGACGCCGACATGGACGAAAATATGTATTCCAGGCCTGGTTAGTTAGAGCCAGTGGTAGATAGAATTATCCGTTGATTAGAGGTATATTTTAAGATACTCGAACGTTTCCATTGAAGCGGCCTTTATGTTCATCAATCAATTATACTACGCCCGCGACCATGTATACTAATTCCTAGCGCGCATTCCACGAAAAGCCAAGTATTCGCTTTACGAAAGCTGGTTTCACCCTACCACACTTCCATTCATGCAAAGTGTTAAGGTGTTTCCACGTCACTTCGATAGCGTAGTACTTGGGCAGCTACTTCGAGCGTGAATATAGTCATCGACGTCAGAACAGAGAGCTATTATACTAGCTTGCCGCGATAAGCGTTTTTTACAACACTCAGTTACGTGTTGTCAAAAGGTCGTTCATCGAGCTGAGAAATTTACCCCGAGATAGCAAAAACTTTCCACGCACTGCACTTGCTTGCCGTGAATCGCAGTTTATCTGCGCGGGCTCGTAGCCTTCTACGCCGGAAACGTACAGCCTGTATTTTTGACACACCTAATCAATCGGCTATCACACACTTACTTTATCTAAAGGCCTTGCAGAATTAGTCCGTTCTGCGAGAAATGCTTATCAAGTGTACAAAGCGCAGCCTGCAGGTTAGTATGAGTTCTACTGAATATTGCCAGGACATCTACGTAGAGCAGGATCATGACTCTTGGATGCCGCTCGTTTACGATGCGTAGCAGATCGCTGAGCAACGTTATGAATGACAATGAGCTGAGATTGTCGCCTGGCGGATACCCAGTCATCTGATCAAACGTGTCATGCTCGCACACACCATTATCGAGAAGAATTTAGTTAGCCCACTGCAACTACTAATGATAATACGTAAACTATCAAGCAGCACAAAAACGCCACAAATACTTTGCTTTTTAAATAAACTGAAAGAAAAGAATAGATACATTTGGTGTTCGAACGTGGGTCCTTTGTTTGGAAATCTGACAGCTCTACCGCTTGGCCAAATTGTATTCGGTGACTAACGATATACAATACGCCCCCGAACTAGGTACAGTTTTAGAAATAGTGTAAAATTAAAGTTCTAATCGCTGGTTCTTTCTCGAAGCGCACACAGTCACTGAAAGATCTGGATTTCACTTTTTTTCTGCATATCATAGGACATGTCGTTGCCTGTGCGCTTCTATGTGCGCCGGTACAGCTTCCATAGGCCATAAGGGCAGTCAAGCGGCGTGGAAGTTCCACTTAAGTAAGAGATATAGACTCTTATTCAGAGCCCCTGCATTGTATTCTGTTTTCGCGGTATAAATTTGCTAGAGAGACGCTGCTTAATCACCGGATTTACCACAAATCTGTTTAATTACAATATTGATTTAATATATACTTGGGATAGAACCTGCCGATTACAGGATTAGTGGTCCTCGCATCAAAGATTGGCCGGTTGCCATGGGCTCTAGTAGTTTCCGTATTTATAAGGGGGAATGCTGCGGTTGCGTGTTTTCGGGCATGACCAACAAAACAAGGTAGCAGCGCATTGATTTTAAAACCTGTGCAAAGTCGTCAAATTTTTACATTTTTTAATTTAAATTACATAAGTCAAACATCTTTATAATAATTACACAACCGTTATATTAGATAAGACTGACAGATATGTTTGTAAGCATATAGTATAAGCAGTTTGATAGATTCACTAAGTTATTCTTGAAGTCATGACGACGATAACTCGCTCTGGTATGAACATTTAGGCTAAAGCTGTAGCCAGGAAAGAAATCGGTTGCAGAATGTTCGCATGGCGCACAGCCCGCAAATGCAGTCATGTACAGCTCAACATGTAAATCGTCAAATGGCGCGTTTGTTATTAAGTGTCGATAATCCTTAATAAAGCCCCCCCCCTGCCAAAGGGTGTGTAAATATAATTGAGATTTATTCGCCAATAGTGATATGACAACTTTCAATGCGATATATTTATATACAACATTAGATCGTAAAATCCTCACTGTAGTGACGTAGTGTCGATTTATTTATCTGTTAGTATGTGGTAACGTCCCCGTCACATGCTGCGTATTATTTGCACACGCATTCGGTGACGTCGTAGTATTCGCAATTCACACGCTTATTTTTTGAACAAGCAACTACCAACATATATAGTGGTGATAACCGTGTCATACTGACTGTCTGTTCCTTTGCGCCACTTTTTCCATCGACCGGATATGAATGATCTGTGTTGGTGCGACGAACAACAAACCCTATAATACGATTTTCTCTGAATTTTCTGTAAGGTTTAAGGACGAGTTGGAAGCTTCCTTCCTTCTCGAATTCCATGGAATTTTGCAATTTTTTATTCTCAAGTTTTTAGCTAGGCTCGCCTCGTTCTCGGATAGGTCAAGTGCAAGCGTAGTCATTGGCAACCCCAAAACAAGGTTTAATAAAACGTGATTGTATTCTATCCACGCGTTAAAGGTCTGACAAAGCAAAACTGGTTGCGATAGTATCAAGGTAATATTCAACAGTAGATATCACTTTGATTCTGTGACGTATGCATCCGACTGACAAAGAGAGAGGCGTTTGTTTACGACGCTCCGTTCTTTGGGAACGCTATTCTGTTGTACAATACCTTTCGTTGCAAGTTTTCGCTGCATTAAGTTGCGTCCTCTTGATAATACGGCCGCTTTTTGCAGCTAATTGTATGCCAAGGATGTTCTTACCTTGCAGTATTTCAGTCGGTTCAGCGCCTGCGTGCTGTTCCACGGATACCCATCGGCGTAAGTGTTCAATTGAGGAAAAATCAAGCGCCGTGATGTTCCATCGAGGAGTAACCGTAACGTGTGCGTCTAAATGTGAACTTACTTGTTGTTGCTACAAGTCTCCTAGGCGGCGGTTAGCTATGTGTATTGTTGGAAAAGTGGAACTTTTCACTGGTTCCAGTGCTGTTAGTGATGATCAGTGAGTTGTGAGTTTTTCGATCTTCTTGAATGACTGCAATTCGGTAAAGATGACAAGATGACTTTGCGAGAACTCCGTTACTTGCCCCCCACATCTCTCTAGAAGCATGACTTGCAGTGTCGTGTGAGCATACCTATAATTTTTGGTATGCCACTTGCTCGAAACTAACTTCCACAAGTAAAGCCCGCAGATCGGTCCTGGAGGCAGTTTAATCGTCAGCAACAACAACAACATGTGATGCCTAGCTACTCAATGCTTTAGGCCATATATATATATATATATATATATATATATACGCGACGCTAACAAAATTTGACAAATATCGCAGATTTCGGCCATCGCGAATAAACGCTTTTGTATATGCAGCGTGTTATCTGTGTGTGTACAACATGACGATGCTGTTGAGGTGAGCTGACTGAGTGAATGGCAGTGTTTATCATTGCCGTCCAGTTTTTGGCCTAACCAACCAATCAACCAACCAACCAACGAGTTGATCGCATCGTCGAAGTGTGCCAATGTGCGGCGTCAAACCAAGATACATGCCTGCTGAGAGCCCTCTGCTCGGATGATGTAAGCCGCCATAATCATCATTGCTGATGCTGGCTTGGTGCAATTGGGGCTACTGTTATAGTTTGATTGTTATTGTTGCTCTTGCCGCTGCTGCCGCTGCTGCTGTTGTTGCTGTTGCCATTATTGTTGTCTTTATTGCAGCTATCACCGTTGTTGTTGTGGTCGTCGCCGGTGTTATTGCGTGCGATGCTGCTGCTACTGGGTGACGCCCGCCATAGGTGCCGTTATCAGCTTTACAACTGGTGGCGCGAGTGTGTCCCATGCGAGAAGCAGCCGCTTGTACAGGTCTTTTGTTGTGAATACGTACACACCCGAAAAGTTTCACTTGGAACATACTCTTATTCATTCATTCATTCATTTTCTCATGTCAGCAACAACTTGCCAAATACTCGAAATAGTATTAGAAAGATAAAAGTACATAAAAAAAAAATCTAACAGCAAAATTAGCCAATCGTATATATATATATATATATATATATATATATATATATATTCGATTCACAATTCCGTGTAACCATAAAATTAAATAAAAATTCTCAGCTGTTTAGATATATATATGTAAATTGAGGAAATAGAGCCCAATTTTGCAATCTTGCACGCACGGTCCGAAACAACAAAACAGTTGGTGTCAGCACAATTCTTCGTAAACTTCGCCAGTGCTGTATTTACTGATCTATCATGTAACGACCATAGCACTGTCGCCATTCTCCTATGTTAGAACTCTTCACTACATACGCTTCATTATTCTTCCCCATGAGGTAGAGCTTATATCGGAAAGCACGTCATTTAGTCTTGAAATACAGATGCTAGGCTGTTCAAATGTGAGTGGCATATATCGAGCGGGCAGACACGGGCTCAATGAAGAATTCCTGATTTAAAAGAAATTTGCCGTCCGGTGAAATCGGTCCCATAAAAAAAATCTATATATATATATATATATATATTCTGTGCTATCTGAACTCATGTCTGGAAGCGTACAATTCTATCGCGAATTTTGAGAGCAACCGACTCTCGGTGTCTTTTCTTAGCATCAGTAGTCGATAACATTATGTTATAAGCTACAGCTTTACCCAACACAACTACTAAGGCTAACACAAGCCGCCCCCTCGATAAGTTATAATGACAAATGTCGCCCAAATATTCAAATGATAGTTCTGCCTTAAACATGGTTCTCGGTGACAACGTAACACACCGTTACAAACGTTGTGCCTTTTTCAATACTGGCTGAGAACTACTAGCAAAAGACTCGCAAATTTTATGTCGGATGTAGAAACAGCCGGCGCACAAGGTTTAGTACTTTAACACTTAGAGCGGCCAGCAACACTGCACAGTATGTGCTATACTTTTTTCGAAATCACTTTTTCAGTCGCAGAATATCTTGTCACGTCGTTCCACCGATCTATATATATATATATATATATATATATATATATATATATATATAGATCTATATATATATATATATATATATATATATATATATATATATTAGCACCAGAATTGTATTTTTCACAAGTACAGGCAGAGTATATGCTATTGCAAGTAGTGGACTCCGGCTCTGGCTGTGCCGACAGAGCCGGCCAGTAATAACAGTGGCTGTCGGCGGCGGAGGCCGCGTCAGATTGGATCGAAGCCCTCTAGGGCCAGCCACCGTGTTGGGTCGTGTTTACCCGCGCTTACGACTGTCGATGCGGTGTCGTGCGGCGCTACAACACGTGTCGGCTCGATTCGGCATCACCACCGTCATTCTGGTCTGTTTGC